>JAQMCX010000053.1:7480498-7593874 GCA_029814765.1 Acanthurus leucopareius | reverse complement strand
TTCAAAAGCTGATATTACACACAAATATGGACACACAAAACACACACAAACACACACTCACACACACACACACACACACACACACACACACACACACAGGCAGATTATCGAGCTGGAAACCATAATAAAGTTTTCTTTTACTCCAGGGCAACCTTTTCTCCAAAAGCTCCCTTCCTCCTCAATCTTTCTGTAGAAGAACCTGCCAACCCAGCTTTGGTGTGCGCGCACACACACACACACACACACTCTCACACGTTCACACACACATGCACACACATGTTCGGTCAGACCTCAGTGTCCTGTCTTTCTTCACATTGGAACCATTTGGAAAATAACCCAAGTTTTTCTGGGAAATGCCTCCACAGAGGCCTCTGGTGATGGCAGTGGAGAGTACCTCCTGTGGGTTTGTGTGTGTGTGTGCCCTACTCAAACACACACACACACACAAACTAACACACACACATATTCTCACTGAGATGCATTTGTACTTGATTGTAACAGGGTTGCTCAATACTTTCTCTGGCTTCCTTTACCTCCCGAGGGGAGGGAGTCTATATTGTGTTTCTGGAGTTCTTGCTTGTTAGACCAGCGTCACCATGTTCATCAAAGTACTCTGAGAGAAAGAAGCCCCTCAACGCTGTTGTGTTACTCAACTCAACAGCCCTGTAGAAAATCCTAGTTTTGAGAAACTGACCTCATTCTCAGAAATTTATTGAAAATTTGCTTCTATTTTTACAGCTTTAGTTTCTGGTGATCTTGCATCATATACCGCATTAATCCTTCTAATCTATTTTTGCTGCTCTTTGTATGTTGATATCATGCAGTGATACAACACTCAGTTTTAGTTTTGTGTTCAATAAAATCTGAACTTCTTTACTGGGATTGCGTCATGCAGGTGTTTAAGTTTCACTGGTCGCTTGGTTTCCATAAAACAATAAAACATGGATAATTTGGCCACACTGTTTTAAGGCTGTTAACTTTTTTGTGATAAAATTTAAGTTCATAAAAATACTTTTATTTTGTAATTATCTTCGAAAAATGGAGAAATGTTTCTAAGCCCATGACAGACCCACCAACATCATTACCACCACTTCAGGGGTCACAAGCATTGAATGTAAAACGATGGATGACATAACAGCTCCTAAAAAAGTGAAGCCAAAACATCTTGATGGCCCCCTTGGGCGTCTGGCTGCAGTAAAGGTAAAAAATCCTGCCCCTCCATATCAGCAGATGGGACGTGGCTCAAACTAAAACTAGAAGAATCAAAGTATGAAAGTAAATGACATTTCGTCAAATATGGTTTCTGTCAGTTTAGATAATTAATGTCACACTTGTGTATGTTCAAATGTTAACTTTTTCTGATAAGTTTGGTTTTAATTATTTATTTGATACTAAAAAAGGGTATGTGATATCAAAATTGGCAGCTTGCCCTACCTCCCTATCCAGTCTGATGGTTGTATGGGCTCAATCTGGATTACCAGATTACTTCTGCACAGACTCTTGCTCTAAATGACATCACCTGTGCAAGATGGTAGCACCAGTACCAGAAATATTTTGGCTTAATTTCTGTAAAGTCGGAAGAAGAGGAAACGCGTCTTTGTCCTTTTTCTTTTCATAAGTCACAAAATAGGGCTAGATGATATAATCCAGTTGTTTGTGAAATACTGAATCGGTTAATCTCTCTGGGCCCATAAAAACTAATCGTAATAACAATTTAAGAGACAAAACATATTTCTTTGCTCATAGCTCATATCGTTATGAAACCTTCAACAAAGGGTCACAAGCCAAAAAGGTTAAGAATGATGGAATTTACACTGAAACAAAATGTGACATATTTATACTACGTGTTTAAAAAAAAGTGTAAAGCCACTGATCATAACCAATAGAGTCACTAGTTATATAAACCAGGAACTAGTTTACAGTAGGACATACGGTCAAATAACTGATAGAGGTGGAGTTTTGCTCTCGTCCTCAGTAACGTTTGTTATTAAATTAGTCAACATCAAGTTTTGATAAGAGGAATGTGATGTTTTTGTACAGAGGGAAAATCACTTTTGATGCAATTTAAAGACAGTGCCAAAAATCCTGATAGTAACCCCGTTCCGATTTCAAAGTTAAAATCATCTCTCCCTCGACATATATACTCATTTTCACAAATAATGAATGCGTTCTGGGAGGATAAGCGCACATTCATGAACACAGCAGTATCTCCATGGGGCTCATTAGGGATAGAGGTTGGTGGTTGTGTGCCAGACTGCAGCTCCAAAAGATGCAATCAGGGGAAGCTGAGGGACCCAACGTACAAACGAACGAATGGATCTGACTCTTTGCTGGACTGATGCAGTGCTTTCTGTCTGTCCTTTTCTTTTACTCTGAATCATTCAAACATTTAAAAGAAGTTTTTTGAACAGATATCTGTTGCACACAAGCGCATATGCTTCTGCCAGAGGAGATTGGCTCCCTGCATCGTTGGAATAATGTTACTGGATTGATGGAAATGAGTCGGCCAAGTCGGGTGTCTTTCCCAGAGGACGTGCTTATGTGTGCACACACATGAGATAGAAAGAACAGATCTGTATCTGTCCTGTTGCTCTGGATGAGTTCTCTGCCATAATATGTTGGAAAGCATAAAAAGTTCTAATTAAATACAACAGTTGTTAGTTTTTTTTCTCTAAATCTTTTCTTAACCTTCTGTTAATACCCCCTTTTCTGTTTTTTTAAGGGTTTTACATAAGAAATTTCTGCCTGGTTGTGTAATATCAATTTTTGTGGATGCCTTAGAGAAAAAAATGAGCTGCAAGAAGTCACCATAAGGATTTCCTCAAGATGTTGCAAGGAAAATCCTTTAATCTCACAGTTTTTTGCCTGCTCAAGTATATTTTAATGCGTTGCTAGAAGGTCCTTAGTTACTATTTTTGTAAGAAAAAAAAAAAATCAGGGAACCACATGGAACGAAAGACAATTCCTGAATTTACAGTGATTTAAGATATACTAAGATGCCGTTTTCAAGACCGTAAAACCCAATTGACACTTTGATTGATGCCCAACTTAGTAAGTGTGGATATGAACAGAATTTGTCTCTTATAGTAACAGTAAAATTTATATTCTGACATTTGCTCACTTTTTCCATATTCACAGAAGAATACGATATTTTCCTCTTCTGTCCAGTTTGTTTTTTCTTTTCTTTTTGTCTTCTCTTTGTTTTTTTATTTTGGAGAAGCTAACTAACATTGACAATAATGCTGTCAAGCAACACTGAGGGATGATATTGTAATTGAAGCTTAACCATGGCAGCTGAAGTTGACATGTGCATCATTATGACAGCAACTGAAAGACTTAGTATCAGCATTTCAGACACAAAGGATCCGTTAACAGGTGTCAAGCCTGCGAAAATAAATCCTTTTTCATTTTCTAAGGAAAGAGATTCAGCCATGAGGTGCATGATGGGTATGGCATAACAAGCGGTCTGACTACCTGTCGCTAAATCTGAATTTGCATAATCAGGACTTGTCTTCTACTCATACCATGGAGTATGCAAAACAAGTCTGGAGAGGAACTCAAAAAACCAAAATGATCTTGACTATAAAAGCCTGAACTTTGGAGCAGAAGCAGCACACAACCTAGTAAAGTCTTTGCAGCCCGAACTCCAGGCACGCTCCTGTTCCTCGACCTCACAAACTCCTAAATACCTGCTTGGCGTGCTGTAACACTGTAAAGTCAAGTTCTACCTTCTCTGGTCGTTTTAGTATCCTCACATAAATCTAGCATTTTACAGTGAGTGCTTGTGAAACATGCCCAAATTGTGCATTAACTGCATTCTTCCTCATGTCAAGGTGTGCTTGAGCTCTGTAAGCACCGGCCCTATTTGTCTTTCTGTGCCTCCATCAATCAATCAGTTTATCTTCTTGGTTTGAGGGGAAGAGGGAGGTTTTTTTTTCAGTTTATGCGCTGTGAGGTTTTTACAAGCATAGAGGCCTCGTTTGGAAAAGAATAAATCCTGTTTTTATTTTTGTCCACAGCTGGGGGTCTTGTTGGCCTTGTTCCTCCTTTCAAAACACTGCAAGAGAGTTGTTGCTAAATCCTGTCACATCAGTTCATCTGTAATCATGTTTTTTTTTCTCTGTATGCCACTTTAAAATGTCTGCTTTTTGTTATATAATGACATAGGATCCGAAGTGTGTGGGGATAAAACTTGGCGGTTTAAATATTGATTTAAAGGGCTGCATTGATTACAGCTTTGCATTTGCAAGAAACAGTATATGTATAGGGGTGATTGATTAGTTTTTGGAGGTAGGAGGAGATGAAATATAAAGCTCTGGCTGCATGCACATGCAGTTCAACTCTTAAATTGATTGTGCAGAGAGTTTGAAGTTAGTAACTGTTTGAGTAAAAATTGCAAGTTACTCTCCGAAAAAAAAATGGACATTCTTGGCCCTTGTGCAGTCATTGTCTGCCTGTGTCTCATGGGCTCTCCCATGGAGGTCCGAAAGAAGGTAACACAATGGGAGGGTGCCCCTTGTTACAGCATGGTGGAAAAATGTGATGCTAAATTCAAATTGTTGCAGAGAAAGAGACGTCTGCACAATGGCTGAAAAACATAAATAATATAAGTTATTAACCGTAAACTCTGAAAAATCCCTTAGCGAGTTACACGAGCATGTAAAGGAGAGATATATAGCTCATCTCCTTCTACCTGGGGCCACAAAGTTATCAATCACTCCTCAAATGTAGAGCAGGTATAAATCTTCTTTCTGGGACTACAACAAATGAAAAACAGAGGGCTTTAAGTATTATTCTGTGTCAGAGGTGAGCAGGCTGTATACGCTCTGGATACAGTTTACATAAAAAGCAGGCTGAGAATGATGAAATGTGTATGTATCTGTCCTTTTTACAAATGCAAATGGGGAAAGTTAAAACATTCTGGTAAAGAATATGTTTATATTTTCCAATTTTGCCAAGAGCCAACTGCATGTGTTTTTATTTATTCTTGTATGTCGTGTTTTAGAAACATAAGAAGTTTTTACAAAAAACCCCAAAACTGCTCGGAGATGTAAACTAATGTGTGTCAGATTTGATAAAATACACTCAAATGTAGTGAAACAATACTTTAAACCATTCTATTACACAACACTGGTCTTTTTTTCAGTGATTGTCAGTAAACTCAGAAACTACCTGTAACATTAGAAATAACCATTAAGCTGAAGGTTGTTGTACAATAAAACAAGGTGACTTTCCTTCACAACCCCATGTTACAATTTCCCACCTTGTCT
Source organism: Acanthurus leucopareius (assembly GCA_029814765.1). Lineage (NCBI taxonomy): Eukaryota > Metazoa > Chordata > Actinopteri > Acanthuriformes > Acanthuridae > Acanthurus > Acanthurus leucopareius. The sequence goes on along the minus strand of JAQMCX010000053.1, from coordinate 7,588,604 downwards.
CTCTATTGTTTTGTTTCTCCAGGCTCACGCTCACAGCTCATTGGTCTACTTGGTGTCCCTCCTGGGCAGCATGGACCACAGCTTTCACCACACTCTGCTGCTGGAGATCCGAGCTCTGACCGACCGTCACCCGTCTTTACTGGGAGGCTGCGGGAAAGACATCTACAGGATGAGCAACTCGTTCACTGCCATAGCCAGACTGCTGCGGAGGAGACTGGAGGAGAGCACGGCCATGCACTGCAGGTCCGAGTTCATTAGTGAACTTCAGAGGTGCTAATAAGCAGTTTTATCTGTAGAAGAAGAGACAGGCTGGCTGTTTCCCTCCATTTCCACTCTTTGTGCCAAGCTAACCTAACGTACTAGCTTCATATAAAACAAACAGACATGTGAGTGGTACTGATCCTCTCGTGCAACTTTTTTTAAGCAAACTAGTGTTTTTCCAAACTGTTGACCCATTCTGATAAATGTGTGACTTAAAAGATAAATAAACTAATGAGACAAGCTGGATAAAGGATCGCTCCCATGTTTGGTGCTGATCTGACACCAGTGGAAATTCAGACATGAATTGTGATATTTTTAAATGGACACTTCATGTTTTCCAAAAGTCATTGCAAAGAGCTTCACTTTTCATCCAAATCAGGGGCTTTGAAAGATGTTGATAAATCTGCATCCATAAACAGCTGGATTGAGAAGCGATTAAATCAGAATTGATAACACTTGTTTAATACTGATTCTTGTCCCAAACGCAGGATGTTGGCCTGCTCGGTCAAAGAGAAAAGTCAAGAGATTTAAAACTTTTTGGAAAGTCACAAAAAGCCAAGAAGGTACAAATCATGACCCACAACCTTGAACTCAAATGTGGCACTAAAACCTAAAAGAATTCTGACATCATACTGTTATTTATTCAAACATTTTTCTCAGAGATCCTTTTTATCCCATTCAGTTCTGTTAGACTCAAAGTAAATGCAAGTCATGAAAAGTTCCTCTTAATGCAGTATGCAAAGTGAGGACAGCATGTGCCTGCGCTGGTGTGTACGTGCGTATGTTTGCGTGTCAGTGTGCATAAGTTGACTGGGATTCATCTGGCTGCAGTGTGGGAATGACACGCTTAGCTTTCTCTAAAATAAGAACATTGTGTGCCGGATTGGAGGCTTCCAAACGCTTTGCTTGGGGTCTTCTGGAAGAAAGATAGAGGAAATGAGAGACTGAGAGGGACAGGAAGGTCTGTTAGTGAGAGAGCAAGGGGTGAGGACAGAGGGAGATCAACAAGGGGGCAGTTGGAAGTCCTCTTTCAACAAACAAGTTGGCTGTTTAATGAAGTTATACGGGCCACTTGGGGAAGGAGAAACATGGACACAGAAAAAGAGAGATGCACATTGGAGACAGTCACAAAGGAAAGCAAAGCCAAAGAGAAAGAGGAGAAGGTGAGATGTAGCTGGCTAAAAAAGAGAGAGTGGGACACGTGGGGCGAAACACACAGTCATCATGAGAAGGCGAGTATTACGGAAAAGCTTACCAGGGAGGGGAAGGGGGAGAGTGAGGCTGAAATTCCTCCAAATGAGATGAAGTCCAGCTCCATCTCACGTGCTCACCACCTGCGATACAACCCTTTGCCCTCCATGTGTGTGTTTTCCAGTGTGGACGAGGCGTGCCCGCCGTCTCCTTGTGCATCACTTCCAGCAGGCAGAGGAGGAGGAGGAGGAGGGGGAGGAGGAGGGTCAGAGCAGCGGCTGCAGGTGAAGATCCAGGCCTTTAAGGGGGAAATGGGGGACGAAGTGGGAGAGGAGGAGGCGGAGGAGGACTCTCCTGCCCCCCAGCGACGCTACAGCCTGAGCCAAGCCGTCAGGGAGGAGAGGCGAGAGATGAGATTCAACAGGTCTGTGGGAGGGTAACATGACATGGCTCTGCTGAGCGTCTGCTATCCGAAAAACCTCTTTTAATGAAGAATGGAGTGTTATCACTGTCACTGTGTGGCCTGCTGAGTTTTATTGATGTCCAGTGAAATTAACAAGCCAAAAGACAGAACTCCGTTGAATAAAACTTTAGAATATCTGGAGATACTGAGTGACTGAAAAAAAACGCTTATTGGATGAAATACACAATATAGAAGCTGAATTATGTTGTCATGTTTATTTATCATGGGGCTTTTTTCTATCTTTATATAAATTTAAGAGCATGACTTATTTATTTCATGTTCAGATTTTGTAATGCTGCCTGCTCTTGGATCTTCTCTGCCTGTGCTCAGACTGTTTGCTCTCATCCAGACTCAAGCTTGCACACATCTCCTGAAGTCCAGCATCGGCCCAAATGAACCTTATTTGAATTTATGTTGGTGTTGACTGAACTTGTCAGTTCTGACTGTACATTATATAAACAGTCCTGTAGGCTGCTGAAAAATCAGCGGATAAAGTGACTCGTTTTGAATCTGTCAGCATGTTTGACTCAGCGTTACTTTACAAGGTACATCAGAGTGCATTAGTGAAAGAAGTTCAACTGGTACCTGAGTGCAGAATCCTTTCATTGTAATTAATAGCTGATGTGAAGTTGGCAAAGAAAACGGTTTTCCTAGAACCAAAAAGACGTTCGGGTAAGATATGGATTACAGAAGATCAGTATCTTTAGAAAAATCACACACATGCCCACAGTGTTCCTGCCATGAACTGGAGCTCAGATGTGTTTTAGCTGTTATATGTTTTTCTCTTAGCTGCTGTCAATAATGTCACCTTTAAGCTTTTTGCTTCAGTGGTTCACGTGCAGAGCCCTGAAATCAAACCCAGTCACATACACTTTATTGCACGGAGTCAAAGACAGGCAGAATTTTAATTGTTAAGATGTTGATGATTTTGCAGCGCTCTGACTTTTTTTTTTTTTATTATTCTGTGGTCTCTCTTAGGTCAAAGAGCCTGGCTCTCCATGCTGTGCGCTCGCGCTCCATCAACTCAGACACCGGGGAGGACGGTGAGGGGTTGGAGCCGAGCCCAGACAACATCTTCTCCAACACGCTGGTGAATTCACACTCGGAAAACCAGGAAGCACTGCCCACCGAGAGGAAATGGACGGCTGACGGCTCCATGCTCGTCACCGCTGCCCTGGACAGGGGGGTCAAAGAGGCTGAGAGGGGTCAGAGCAGGGAGGATGGAGAGAAAGAGGAGCAAGGGGATGCCGACAGACTCTTCATCCACTTAAGAGACAACATGGAGACGATCAGGGAGTTCTGTAAAGACATGGCACAACAGATCCCAACGCCAGAGCAGTGTGTGATAGAAGGTAATCTGAGTCAGTGCTTGTTTCCTTTGAGTTCAGCTCTAGAAATAATTTAATGAGGGTGTTGTGGATAAAAGAGGGTACAGAGAGAGAGAGGCAGAGGGAGGGTTTGTGTAACCTGCTGAACCTGAATCAGATTACAGTCAGATGCGGAGGTTGGGGCTGATTAATGATGTGGAATGAAAGAGCCCCCCCCTTCCCACCTCCACTCTTTATCTCACTCACACACACACTCACACATGTACAGATGCAGCCTTGCACATCAGTTAGTAAAGAATTGATTAGTGTCTCTCGAGCTCTCTTAAGACAAGGATTTATTTCTCCAAGGGGGAAAGTTTTATACGCATAATGTGCTGATCGGTGACTTTATCCCATACAGAGGACATATGAGTGTGATTTTTCTTCTTCTACCACACTATTGTATCACAACAGTCCTGAAAGTGTTTTCTGTCATCGTGTAATTTATTTCCTGTCAGGTGGGAATGGTATGTTTTATCTCAGACTTCTTAGAGCTGTGTTTCAAGTTTCGACCATGTCTCCTACAATTAGACATTGGCGAAAAAATCAGTCCAGATCAACAGCAGTGTAGTTTTATTTATTAATTTATTGCATTACACCTTTTTTTTTAACCCCCTCTGGATAAAAAGGTGTGGTGCAGCATCAGCAGTAATCCAGGCGTTGTACTGGACGGTTGTGGGAAAGACGGAGCTGAGCCGGAAGGCAAAGCTCCTAATTTTCTGGTTGATCTACATCTCAACCCTCATCTCTGGTCATGAGCTCTGGGAGGTGAATCACAGTATAAGGTTGCAGATACAAGCAGCCAAAATGAGTTTCCTCCTTAGGGTGACTGCCTTGGAGATAGGGTGAGGAGCTTGGGGGAGCGCCAGAGTTCCTATGCATCAAAAGGAGCAAGTTTAGGTGGTTTGGGCCTCTGATTAGGATGCTTTTCAGAGTGCTTCTCTTAGGAGTTTTTTCTGGAGGTGGACCCAGAACTCAGTGCAGGGATTACATATCTCATCTGACCTGGGAATGTCCTCAGACTTTCCCAGGAGGAGCTAGGAAGCATTACGATTGAGGCAGGTTTCCTTTCACTGTAAAAGTGAAAAATTGTAATTGTTATGATTATAGGAAGTTATGATTATAGGCTCCATCTTCCTCCCTACATGTGCTTTTTCAGTAATGAGCATGTGTAATTTTTCAGCTAAAAATGAGACCAAATACATAGATAACAAAGTTAAAAATAAATTTGACTTATAACATCATTTCTCTCTATATCTATAGATATTGTCAAAATCTGTTCATTCTTTAGGCCTTGCTAATCATTTAGTAAAAGTCTGATATCATGACAGACTCTCTGTAGAATAAAAAGACCGGAGTCTCTTTTTCTTTGGTTTGCTAACCCTGCCTCTGACTTTCAGTCCAAATCCTTTAATATCTGCAGAAATGGAATATATAGTTTCCATTTAAAAAAAGGTTAAATCATTTCTGGGCACTAGATTTTATCAGATGTCACACTCAGACGGGTGTTCTGCACATTTTCAGCTTCAGAGTTTGAGCTCCAGTTATTATTTCCAGCAGCAGGACGATGTATGTTGGATTGACTCAAATAAACTTATTTTCATGAAGGAAAATGTCGCCCAGTGCAACCATGAGGCTTATTGATGTGTTTTTAATAGTTTTTGGACAGTAATGGAGGAATATAGTCAGAGGAATACCAGACAATACATTTTATTGTTGATTTTGGTCTTTACATAATTTTTTTTTTATCAAAAAAAGAAAACTTGTAAAGTTCTCTCACAGATCTGTTGTTTCACTGCTGCGAACTCAACGATCTGTGAGAGAAAAATGTGCTAAAGCCAGACTGTGGGGAAAATTTGTTCATGGAAAATTAATCAATGTATAGAGGCAGAACTGTTCTGAGGTGGGAAGGGTCATTATGTTCAGTGACAGCTCTACAGCATTGGTTAGGTTACAGTGCAAACATATTAATGTTATGCATACATATGTAATATGAGTGATGTGCATGCATATACAGGTGCAGTGTTGTGTGTGTGTGTGTGTGTGTGCATGCACGCTTTCATTTGATGACCAGAAACAGGAGGTGAACCAGATCATGAAATGAGAAAACCTTCTACGTCTTCAAACCAATCCAACCCATTTCTAAAAGACTTGGTCACCTGTGTTCACATTTACTTCTTTTCCTCCTCAGTATCAGAGATATTTTACTTTCATCCATGATATTTGGTTTTTTTCCATCTTTTAGTTTGATTTGCTTCACTTGAATTAAAACTTCTTGCCATCTTGTAGCGTTGCCTGTCACCAGTTTTTCCTTATTGATTCTGATGTTTTCACTTAATCCAGCTTCCTCACAAAAGATAAACCCTAACTTAATGTGACAGGAAAAACTGAGCTTAATTCCAAAAAAGCAAACATGAAATATGCTGAATTGCACTGAAAATGTGTTTTGACGCATACACATCTTTTACAAAACAGATGCACTTAGCTGTGCAATGAGAACTCTGGGAGCTGACACACCTTTAATTTGTCTATCCAGACAGTCAAAAGCACAATTTCAGCACATAACTTCGTATTTACATTGGACAGCACAGTTGTCTTTATTTTTCTTTTGTCTGAGCCATCTGCAACATCGAGCTGCACCCACCATGACACAGCCTCATTCCTTTGAACATATTAAGATCAGCTCAGACAGCTCTCACACACACACTCACACAGACACACACTCACACAAACAGACACACACACTCAAACACTCACACACACTCAAACAGGACACGAGAGGTAATGATATTTTGATTGACCCCAAGGGTTGTTATTGCTCTGCCTCTGGCCTTAATATGATATTTTTACTTAAAGACAGCCAGGAGTTACACACACCCATACACATTAATACACATGTGTGTGTGCGCACAGACAAAAATGAACAAAACTTTTGGCCTGTGGATAATTGAGTCTGAAATTGAATGTAAATATCTGGTTATTATACACTCTAACAGACACATAAACATTCCTCATCTCATAATTGTTGCTTTGCATTTGCTCTCATAGTTTTAAGTCTCTTAATGAGAATCAGTCCACTCAGACACTCAGGATGTGATGTCACAGGTGGTTACGCTCACCGACCCACACATCTTCTGCTGACCCTCCATCTTAAGGGATGAGGATAAACCAGAGGAGTGCACATACACACGTATACATCATCCAAACATACATACACACGAAGAAACAGAAACAAACAAACTAGAAGCATACGTGTTAATGAGTGACACAGTTTCACACATTTTTCTGTCACAGTTTCCCTTTTTAACACATGACTTAAGATAACCTGTGTTTCTGCATTCGTAAGAATAATTATGAGACTAAAGCCAGTAAGCTTAGAAAAAAGAGTGAAAACATGGGGGGACTTGCTGTTTGGGGGGTGAGGACACTCAGTATTATTCCATGTAACAGTGAGCTTCCAGTTGTTACCCGTGGGGAAGGCAACAAGTGAAATGAAACTAAATGCATTGCCTTTTCTATAAACATTTCTGCTTGAGTCACAACAGTCAGACTGTAATCTGTAGCAGTGGCTTTTTAACAATGAACACAACCCTCATGATCACACACACACACTACATCACAACATCATCATCAAACTATGTCTTTTGTTTTCATCGTTTCCTAATCCTAAATCTGTTTAAAATCCAAACAAACGCCATCTGTGCTGCAGAAAAATTCAGTTTACATGCTTCCCATACAGCTAAAAGAAGGTTCTTGTTATTGTACTTTGTTTTGATGACTAATAAGAAGCCCCCCCAAAAAATATCCTCCATTATTGTAATTACAGTCCTGATCTACCAGATGATTTTCACATGAGGAACCGTTGGCCCTTTGCTCGCTTCTTCTCTTTGGCTGAGAGGTGGAAATTCAAAGGAGGGGGGGGCAGCGCTGGGAAGAGACATTTTCCGATGATTAGAAGATGCAGTGTCCTTGCATGCTATGAGTTACTCTGAACATATGTTCTCAAGGATGCCAGAGTCCATATGTGAAAGAGACCGTGAGAAACACACAGGGGAAGGAGAAGGACTGTGGTTCCGACTGGGCGTTTCAATTTAGGCTGAGCAGCTTTTGAGCATCTGCTAAACATTAATGACTTTTTACATGTTTGTGTTTCTGTGACAGACTCACATCGAGGATGTGTGGCCAAGCTGTCGTTCTCCTGTCCTCTCAAGGGCCACTATTGTCTGTACGCAAAGTCTTGTTTCAACCTGACCAGCCGACAGCCTCACCTCTGGATACACATCATGCTGCTTCATCTGCAGGTGCACAGAAAATCTGCCGTAGTGTCATTTTATTAAAGCATTTATTCACACTGAGGACAAACAATTCATTGTGTCCAAGTGTTTAAGAGCTTCATTATATAAAACATCTATTTGCTTTTAAGGATTTTGACAAAAAACATTGGTAAGAGTCTGAACCCGTCCATAATAATAGTAGTGGTTAAAATAACCAAACAGAGCTAACACTGTTGTAAGCAATGATGCGCTAAGATTTAATCCCAATATCAGCATGCTAACATTCTTGCAATGACCATGCATACATGTTTACATTCAGCACTTCATTTGTTTACTACACTTGCCACCTTAGTTTTACATGTTAGCAAGCTAATATTTGCTAGTTTACACCAAAGTACAGCAGGGCCGACGGGGATGTCGTTAGTTTTCAGGTATTTGTTTGGTAGACCAATTATCAGCCAATGGAACATCAACAATTTTAAAGTTTTTTGTACATAAATGTGCAAATTTCATTGCATCCATCAAACAGTTGTTGAGATATTCCAATATACACCACAAATTTCACCTCGTGGTGGCGCTAGAGGAAAAGTCAGCAGGACTCATTCTCTGGGGTTCATGCTTGTCTGTATTTTATTTTTACTTGTCGCAAAGATATTTCAGTCTGGCTCAAAGTGAGGACTGACATTCTTAATGTGACACAATTTCTAAGAATACAACATCACATTTTTAACTTCTAAAAACTCCTTTTTTGTGGTTTTGTTATATTTGGATACTACTTTCATTTCTGCCCCACTGAAATAGTTTTTATATTGTAGAAAGTCTTGACTTCATTTAGCAGCAAAACCAAAAATAAAAGCCTCAAATTGAATGTTGACACTGAAAGCCTCCTCGTCATATTTTTACAGCTGAGGAGAAACTTGGATCACAGAGCATGATTACATCTGTTCAAATGTAAAACAGCCAACAGCTTTTTTGTCCCATTTTAGCTTCTTTTTTGCCTTTTGTCCTCCACCTCTGTCTGAAGCATTTTTTTGTTTTGTGTAAATGTCTCTCTTGATCAGAGTAAGTCCAGCGTCCCTCTGTGCTCCAGGGACGAGTGTGTCCAGAGACTTGCATCTCTTTGGGAGAAGACACAGCTAAAAGGAGCTCATAGCTTCCACATGGCCATGACACAGCAAACTACCCCGCACAGGAAGGTACTAAACCACAGTGTGTGTGTGTGTGTTTGTGTGAATGTGTGTGTTTGCATGTGCTGCTTCCTCCTAAAAGCTATCTGTCTCCAGCGGAGGGGATGAAGTCATCGTTAGTTTTGAAAGGTGGAAGAAAGTCCCGAAAAGGAATCTGTCAAAGTTCAACTCTCACTTTGTATAAATATGGTCTTCACTAATTGGACACTTTTGTATACAAGGCCTCTGCTCACCCCAGCTCCTCATCTCCGTCACATTTTGTGTGTACATGTATGAATATGTGCGTCTATGTCATTGTGTGTTTTTGTAGGTGTTTGAATGAGGGTTTTGTTCCTCGCACTGTCACTTCGTAATGTGACAAGCTAAGTGGTCACTCGAAAACAATTAGACCCACAAAGAAAATACAGCTGGAATCCGTCTTTCTCCATACGTGTGTTGTGGCTGCGTGCAATGGAGCAGCTATGGTTTCCATATGGAGCCTGAACACACCCAGTTATTCGTAAACACGTGTATGAACTGTAAACTGGGCAGGAAGAGTCGTGCTGGGTGACACTCAAGGGCTCGAACGTGGTCGTAAACTCCTGCTTTTACCGTCTTCCGTGTATCAGTCTCCAGTAAAATCTATGATTTACCTGCTCCATCAGCAGTAAAATATGTGTCCTGCCGCTGTCAACTGACCCCAACTGGAACCTTTTTCCCTTAAAGCAAGTTAAGCTTTTAAAAATCTGCTTGTTTGGTTGTGTAAGAGTAAGTTTAAAGGGTCAATTGTGCTCTTATGTCTGAAGGACTAACACAGTATGAGGCTGTAGCTATTAGCCAATTAGCTTAGCTTAGCATAAAGACTGGACACAAATAGAAACCAGACTCTACTGGCTCTGTTTAAAGGTAATAAAATCTCCCCACCAGCTCCTCTAATGCTCACTTAATAACACAAAATATCTACTTGTTTAATTTGCAGTGTTGATCTACATTTTTTGAGAGTCTTCCTCTCTTTCTTTTCTTTCTCTTCCAGGTGACGCTTACTGACATAATGCTCCCTTAGTGTGCTATATGTTGATCCTGTTATCTTAGCTTGACTAGTTCCTATTATGCAAGTTTCTACAAGACACTTAATAAAAATAATGGGGGGAGGACATAAGAGCTGTGTTTAATGTGGATCAGAGACTTTTGACTGAAATCGGTTCAGTTTTGGCGTAATGCTCATGCAGACCTGCCAAAAATACAGCATAGACGAACAGAGTGATAGACATTAAATGACTGTTGTTGCTTTAAAAGGGTTTCAGTCTCACTGTCCAGGAACAGACAGCAGAGACAAGAAGATGAGATTCAACAGGCGACAGCAGCAAGCAGGTCACGACCTTTCTCTCCTTACATATGCTCTGCATTTCCGATTTTCTTCCCTTTACCTCCTTATTAGTCCTACAGCTTCACTCCTGTCACCGTCAGCCAATCAGAAACACGTGTAGCGGGAGAAGATGAGGAAAAGAGGGGAAGAGCTTCGACATATATGACTCAGAAAGGGTTATCGATTATGTTTGTAGTGACCAGGAGATTTACAGGGAGCCAATAGGGCTTTACGAGGCTTATTTACAGCCACTGACAGCTCAGTTTAGTACAGTCATTTTATGATGCAGAGATAATGGAAAGCTGGTGTGAGCTTCCTCAAGAGGTATGAGCTTCAAGAATGACTGGGGTGGGGAAGGTTTAATGAATGGATGAGAGAAAAAGGAAGCCGGAAAGGGTTGAGAAAGATATGGTAACAATAAAAAGATAATGGGCTTAAAGCACCAAAATAGTAAAAAAGAGTTGAAGAGTCTGACAGAGGTTAAAGGTAAAATGAAGTCCAAAACAACCTCAGGAAATCTGAGAGCTGCATCTTTATTACAGCTGCTTTAAATCAATAGCAAAGTGGAGATTGAAGTGTAGGAGAAAAGGAAAATATTGATGAAAAATTAGCAGAAAATATTAAGATAAAGCATCAAAAAAGGAAATTTCTAACCTTACAGCCAGGAGAGGAGGAAAGTTGAACGGACTGATGGATCAGATTAAACTTAAAAGGAATAACAGGTAACTGTTGGTAAGATGAGGGAAAAAGTAGGAAGTGTTTGTTTTGGCAGGAAGGAGTGAAAAACAGGAGTATAAAGAGGAGAGAGGAGGGAAAAAGGTCATGAGGAGACCAAATTTAAGAGGAAAGGAATAAAAGGAGAACAAGATGAAAGAGAGGGAAGAATATCTGAACCAGAAGAAGGAAGATGAAAGGATAAAAAAATGTTAAATGAAATTCAAAATGAAAAAGACAAGAGGATGGTTGGATGGTCTGAAGAGGACTTAAAAAAGGGAAGACTGAGTAGATTGCAATATAGAGGAAAACTGTGAAGAGAGAGTGAAAAAATTTTCACAGAGGATGTGGCAAGAAAAAAGAGGAAGAGAAAGAAGAAAAGAGGGAAGACGAAGCTTGAGATATGATGGGAGACTGAGCCGAGTGGAAGCCTGAGAGGGGAGATATTTGACAAGTATTGTTTCACCTTTTGTCTTCCTTTTCGCCCAGAGCGAGAGCGTTTGTTGATCCAACTCTGGTGGAGATAAAGCTGGGTGAAGGAGGAGGATGAAGAAAGACTGAGATTAGATAGATATATTTGGGGAAGGAACAGACAAAAGGGGGGGGCGGGGGTTATGGGAGGAAAGCAAGAGCTGAAGGAGCAAAGGGACTTAAAGGGTCTGGATTACATGTGAGAATTGTTGCCCACGTCTATTTGAACTGGTTTATAATGACAGGACTCCTGTTTTTCTCATCCACTGATACTCAGACGTAAAATAAATGTGGGGAGAGACAGAATTAAAGCCTGTGCCATGTTTACTTCCTCCATCATCTACACCCCTTTGTAATGCTCCCTCTTCCTGCCGCCACCTCCCACTGTCCCCTCTCTGTCTCTGGTTAAGGTTATTCAGGAAGAGCGTCTTGTCTTCTTTTTCCTTTCATCTCTTATTCTATTACCTCTGGACGCAGAGGAAGCCTGTTGCAGCATTTTAGGATCTTTGTCTCCTGTCTTCATGTAAGCTTGTTTGCACCACTGCAGCCTTTCATTTGTGCTGTTTCTTGTACAACTTCTAATCTATTCAAATAACTTTTGTGGTTTTGTGCACTCTTATTTTGTATTTTCTTAAAGTTTCTCTGTCTGTACTCATGTAAATATTATGCTGTATTATCACCTGAACGTCCCTTCTGCAAAATCAAAGCATCATCTCATGTTGTCTTTCATCTTTTTTGGCTTTTTTCCTCCCTCCTTCATGTCAAAATGAACTCTGCAACCTTATTAACCTTGTGAGCCATATCTAAAGTACTTCACTCAATGTATGGATTTGAATTGGAATGAACAGTGATTTTTTTTCCTCCTTTTTCAAAATAAAAAAATAACCCCAGGATGTGTTTACTTTTGTAGTGAATTACTAGAAAGTACAGAGTACTTTCTGATTCAGCATTGGTTTCATTTTTTAACTTGTAATCTTCAGACTGTCTGCTGCTGACTCACATCACTTAAAGCAATAAATCAGATTTTGCTCAACTGCAATAGGAGTAACTAAAAGCTTTATACAACTTTATTTCACCTTCACAAGACCTGCAAACAGAATCTGTCTTGGAAAAACTTGGTGTACTTTAACAAAAAAGACAAAAATAAGTGAAGCCTCAAGTCAACGGTGGAATTATTTCACTCGACTCTTATTTCAGTAAAATAGCATTTTAGAACTGAATACACAAACAGAAGAGTTGCCTCTTTTTTGGACATATTTTGCAGATATGTTTCAGCTCTCTTCATTGTTTGCCTGCATCTTGCATCTTGATCAAATTATACCGGTGGTCTCCAAACAGTGATGAGGGAGAGGAGGTAGATGTGATCTCATGAAGAGAGACGGGGGCCGTATAAAAGGGAGAAAACTGGGTTACATGAGGATAGAGAGATAAAACTCAGAATCACACCATCTAGCCATTGTTTCTTCATCTCTTTATTGAACCTCCTCTTCTCTCCTGGTGATGAATCAAAGTGAGCTTCTGTTTGTCCACATCAGCCAGTTGCCCGAGAAGTTAATTTAAACCACATCCAAATCATTCGCTCTGTGTTTTACATCATGGCCTGTGGTTGTGTGTTACAGTGTGGTGAGTCTAACACACACAGCAGACTGTAATTTGAAGTTTTAATTGACTCATGAAGCAACTGCCATACATGCCATCTTACTCACTAATGATTCATTTGTCTTTGTGTTACACAGCAGATTTGGACCTTTTGTTCACTGATTTGTTCCCTTTTAAAAAAACTGTTGCTCAACTTCTGAGTCACACTCTGTCTTTCATTATCTTTCCGCTTCTGTTTTTCTCGTGTTGGTAGGTTTTTAGAAAAAAGATGATTCAGATTAACTTTGCTTTGTAATCAGCAAACAATGCTAAACTTATTTTAATGACCTTGGCGTCTGCTGTGGCATGTCTTGAGTTGTGTAATGCTTCTTTTTATTGTCTGTTTAATCAAAATCTAATTATATTGTAGATTACTGTGAAGTCCAACATTTTTCATTGTGTAAAAATCAGGAGCAGTTCCTGTTTGTCACCTTCAAGAGGCAACACTTGCAGTTTTATGGGCACGGTTTGACTCTAACAGTGGTCATCTTTGTATCATTATTTCCTTGAATAATTATCCTGGATAAAACTTTTGATCTCTAAAATGATCATCAGTCTGGGGAAATATTCAGATCTTTTACTTATAGCAGCTTTACTGTGCTTTTTAAATGGTATAACAAAAACAATGGGGTCGCTTATCCGAGCCTGCAGAGAACAATCACTTCAATCTGCAGCTTTATGAAGCTCTATACTAACTTTTACCTCATTTTCTTTCTGTCCTGCTGTAACTTTTCTTTATCAGTTTAACTCTCACCACTCTCAGGCTAAATCAACACATTTCCAACAAACATTAAAACACAATAGAAGGGCCTTCATGAGCATGCCAAACCCACAGGCGACAATCTAACCCCAACCTCAGAGACACACTGGCCAGTCAGAAGCCTGGAACAAAAAAGTTTTTTAAAAAAGATATAACCAGTAGACTGACTGCAACAAGATGTCTGACTGGTTTTCATCCAGAACCTGCAAAGTGTGTGATGGATGCTGTGTTGTGACAGTGTTGGATTATGACTTCTGTCACAGACCTCTGGGTTACATTGTGACGCTTCAGTTTCTCAATATTAAGAAATAAATAACAGTACATTGATGTGTTTACTTGTAAAGAGTCCTGTTAGCAAGGTTAGCACCATATCACCTCATTTAAAAAATTGAACATGCTAATCACAAACATCACAAGCAAAAATATCCGTCAGGTGCAATCTGCAACTCCACCACTAGGTGCCACTGAATCTTACACACTTGACCTTTAACAAAGAGGGGTAAATACCCATAATTTAATATTTTCCTTTTAAATAAAACAGACTTGAGGTACCGTAATTTTCGGACTACTGAGTCTTCTGCCCTTGGTTAGTGTAACTACGTAACCTAGACAGTTAACCCGTAAAAAGCCATAAATTAGCCGCATCATTGTTTAAGCCACAGGGTTCAAAGCGTGTGAAAAAAGTAGTGGCTTATAGTCCGGAAATTACGGTATAACATGGTACAGCATTTAAGTCAAGTAAAGTACAAGTACTTCAAAACTGCACTTCAATACTGTCACCATTTTTAGAATTTTTAATTCCTCTCTCATGTTTTTTCTATCAATACTTTTTCTCCCCATCAGGATTTCTCACCGTTGCATCATGTGTCTCCTGAAGACCACTCAGTCCCCTGAATCATGTCCAAATATTAATGTTCATGTAAAAACCACACATGGCCCATCTCTCAGCCACACATGGTCCTGGTTTGTCCGTATCCGCAGGCAGAGCTCTTTGACCTCAATTATTTAAGTTGTAACAACACAGAGAGATCTCTGATGTATGGATGAATGTAAATGCTCTGACACTCTTTCAATCAAATGTGCATGTTTGGTGTGTGAGTGTGCGTTGGTGTGTGTTAGTGTGTGTATAGTGTTTGGTCCGTGTGTCATGGGAATACACACATAAAAAACAGCTTTCACATTTACATCCTTCGCTCATTAACATCAAGGACTGGAGGGGCACAGGTCAAAAGGTCAAACACACTAGTAGCTCAGTCGTTACAGCTACCTTTTTTTTTCTTACATTCCTTTAAATCCAGCTCCCTGTGGGCATCTCGTGTGAGTCTGGTTGCGAATAATAATTTTCCCGTTCTCAGATGGATCATCAGAAAATGTGAAAGGACTGCAGCAGGGTCAGAGTTCAAGAGGAACGATGGGGGGAGAGCGTTCTGCTGGGTTGGTGGTCAGGATATTTAAAATGTGAATTCATTATAGAGAGATTTACAAAATGAACACACACACACACACATACACACTCACGCACACACACATATACTCAGGAGAATGACTGCGTCTTTGTCATGAAGACTGATGACAGTAATCCATCATCTTCTTAAATGTTCCCATTTTTCCTCGAAGTAGCCCAAGATAAATATGTAGTATCTTGTGGGTTTAAGTGTCACTGAAGTGTGTTTGTGTGTATTTAAAGTAAAGTATAACTCCTACCATCTGCGGGGGGGGTCTTCAGGGATTTCAAATGGGGGTCTGGGTTTTACTTTTTTTCCTTTCTGTTCAGACTCACACACACTTGACGCTCAGTTGTGCATTCCATAACTGGAATGTCGAGCCCTTAAATGCCTCGCAGAGTCAGAGGTTTGTGTTTATACCAAAGTCTGGATGAATGCTGGATTCTGATTGGCTGCGGGGTTGCCATTAAAGGACACCTACAAAGTAGTTCCGGTAAAACGGTCTGTTCACTGTTTTTGATTAATGCGGTGGTTCAGCCTTTATCTGTACCGAATCATCTCGATGCTATTAATAAATCAGATTAATTAAAAGCAGAATATCTCATTTACAGCACTGTAGTTCCTCAGTGCCTCATCCTCTAAACACCACAGGATGGTGACTGCAACACAAACAGTACGAGATTCACTGCCTTTTTGAAGTTTTTGATACTTTAAATGACAAATTATCACATCATATTTGGCATTAAACTCGCTGCCACAGGTTTCTTCTGAGAGTAAAATATGCATATATTAGGGTGCAATAACATGGCTGGATGGCCAACTGGTCTTGTTGTTACAGACTGTCAAACTTTGCGCAACATTATTGAGTTTTATTCGTGGTAACATCAGCTTTCTGGCTCTTGGACGAGTCAAACGGTTCAACAAGTTGAGCGGATTAACGTTATCTACCATTGCTATGTCACTTCTATTCTATTTTCTGGAGAAGTGAACCTCGTTTCCATTGCCTTAGGCAGGACTTAACTGGATGGCAATGATTATTCCAGGTATTAGTCAAATCCCTTGGTTCTACCAAGGAAATCGAGTTACGACTTGTGAGAAACTTTAGATTTCATTTTCAAGACGCATGAAAATATAAACTAATGGTCTTCAGTGTTTTTCTCTGTGGCAAGCGACCGTGGTGTAAGTGGGACAAGGTGGTCATAATAAGAATTCAATGGACTTAATGTCATTATACTTGTCTGTTTCTTGTCTTTTTTCAGGACCTGGACAGCCTGCAGATTCAGCTGGAGGAGGTGCGTTTCTTTGACCTGTTTGGTTACAGTGAGGAAGAGGGAGGTTGGCTTTGCTTCATGTGCAACAACCCTGAGAAGGCCACAGGTACACACATGCACACACACACACACACACATACACACACTCTATATCTACCTATTTATCTTTGATGGTTTTATATGTAATGTTTAAGCACCAGTTACTGTACAGTTCTTTAAAAGTCTCATGACTTTGTTGGAGTGTAGCTAAAAAATGTGGGAAAGTCTGTTTTGAATTATTTAATCCAATTCTGATTGATTGGTCACATTTTAAAGCACAGTGTTTAAAACGATCAGGTCCTATATGGTCAAACTGTTTGGATTCCTGGACTTTACCCAGATGGCCTGAATTCAAATCCTGATGTGGGAACAGTTGCACATCTTTAAGTCAACATCTAATACTCTGCTGTACTCTCTTGTCCTTCCATAGCACAGTTTAAACCAGACATCAGCCCTGTACACACAGTACACAGTAGTAATTTGACCTCTTTAAAGGAACAGCACTGGAATTGGTGCTAAATTTGTTACAAATAGCTCAATTAAATTGCCTGTTTTCTAAAATCCTTGTTTCTGGCTGCTTTGCTCACCAGTTAATCATCTGGTTCTGTCTGTTTTTTCAACATTACATGATGTAACTCCACCCAGTGTACAAAATTACATATGATGACAGTACAACATAGTTTGTGAGTAACATAACATGATAATCATCACTGAGGAGACAAAGAAAGAGATTTTGAACATGAACAATTTAATAGAGTAGGACAGCTGAAGTTGAGACGGATAAGCTCTTGAAAACAATAAGATACCTTGAATTAAACATGGCAATTGATAAGAATTAATTATGATGATCACACTGGTGAATAAAACAACCAACAAAATCAATAAATTAATGGCCATAACAATATTTAAAAGAAAGTGAAGCAGAGATAAAATAAGTTTCCCTTGTCTTCTTCTCTAAAACATAGCAATGGAAAACAAAAGCAACGTTTTAAGAGATTTTTTTTCCCCCCTTTCAATCATTTCACCAACTTTTTTGGTCACAGTTGTGTTTCCCTGGGGTCTGATGGTAAAACCATAACAAAGCTGCATGTGATGTTTTCACTCAGAAAGCCTTCATAATCTTTTCCCAGAACAGTCAGAGAAAACAGAGCAAAGATCGGCTCTTATTTAATAGCTGCCAGTCTAATTTGAGTGTCGCTGTGAAGGCTCACTGCAATCAGTCAGCCGCTGCCATCATGACTCAGTCCTGATTAGTTTACCTTGGACCAGTGACCCGCTGCGATGAGCACTTTGTCCTAATGAGGTCAGACTTGGAAAAGTGATCAAATCCTTAAATTACATTTAAATGACTGCGTGTGTGTTTACTGTGTGTCTAAGCTACAGCTTGACACACTGGAAACTTAACTGTGATTGATATGACCAGAACATATAAAAATAATGTATGACTCTCATTGAAAACCATGTTAGAAAAACATCTTCAACTCTTTTACACACCTGTCACATGCAGGGGCTCCTCACTGTTTGATTTGTGCTGCATTTCTCTTCTATGCTGCCCCATGTGTGTTCCTCTTTCTGATAAATAGAGAGCATAAAGAAAGCATCTGTTAGAGAGTGATGATGCAGTAACTTTGCAGGGTCTTCACATCGATGAGTGACACATAAACCTTAGGAGAGTTGAGAAAGAGTTCGGGAAAAAGTCTTTAAACCTGCATGTATCTCTGTCTGTCTCACGTGAAAGCAGTCATTAGTTATATAAGAGGAGTCAGAGGAAGGCAGCTGGTGGCAGATGTTGAGTTCTGATGAAGAGGGATGGAGGGAGAAGAGAAGGGGGGCAGCAGGTAGAAATGACAGGGACGGGGGCTTATGGGAAAGTGAACTTAAAACCAAGGAAGTGCAGTGTCACTAATGAGTAGCTGTAAACTTCTCTCCCAGCATGCAATCTGCTTTTTAGGAGCCGCTTTTTGATGGCAACTTATGAGAGGCCGGCAGATACTAAAGGCCAGAGGCAGGAAGCTGTTTGCGAGTAGAGGAACCACACAGATGGGATGCCGTTAAAGTTTAATGTGTGCATGTGTGTGAACAGTATGTAGCAGGTTTAATCTTACGATAATGAGAGAAAAACAAGGATTATGTGTGAGCTCAAGAAAATAAAAATCTGTTGTGGAAAATACAGTGTAGATGTCGTTGAGTTAACTACTTCCAAATGACTCGACAAATAAACAGCGTATAATTACAGTAATGGGGTAAAACGCAGCATAAAAACTGGACCTAGAGGTTCCCTGTAGAGTTTCTTATATATGAAACTTTTTTTTTTTTTAAAATTTAACACTCTGATTGCATTTCCAGCCTAAATAAAGCAAAGAACATTTATTAAAAATTAAATACGTACATCTTTGCTAGCAGTTAGTTTTCTTCTTTTCTGTTTTTTGTTGCGTGCCACCCACTGTCAGTCATTGAAGTTATAAAAATGTGGCTGTGTCACCATGTGATGCTAATCTGGACTCTTAACCTGGATCCTCATCCTATGAATTTCCCAGTAAATGGTAAAGTGTCTCGATCTTCCCTGTGTGTTATCCTCACTATCTGTACAGTGTGTGTGTGTGGACCAGTTTAGCTAGGTCATTTAAACTTGGTTGTGGTGTGTGAAACAGATCTCTGTTCAAAAGCTGTGTCTTTAAATGTAGCATCCATTGTTTTTATGTAACCACTCTTACTCAAACCCTGTAGTTCTTTCTTTCCTAATCTTACTCTCTCTCGGGATTAACTGGTTACACAAATGAGTAGGAGTCACAACACAACAACGCCCCCTTGTGTGATGTCAGCAGGACCCTGTTTCTCTCTGACTTATTTCTACAGTTAAGGTAGATAATGGTTCAGAGTCAGAGGTCTTATATTTTTCTGAGAAGCCCCAACAGTCTTAGACTGTATGTAACAATAAAAAATAATAATAATGATAAATGGCATCAGAGCAACTAATCGATAAGGGTTAATTAATTTGATCCTGTCACTAGTGTTGATGACTTTTGTCTTACTTTTATGTTCATTTCCTTTACAACCTTCATACAATCTTCTCGGACTAATTGAAACTTAAAGCAACCACAGCATGGACTTCTCCTCAGAGTAATATTCTGCATGGAAATCAACAGAATGACACCATATTACAGTGTTATATGTGTAGTTTAACCAGCTGTAGGTGGTTAGAAAACAGGTAGACTTTGGAAGTCCTCTGAAAGCAAGTTAAAAACTAGCATCCAAAAAAGTTACATGGTCTCAGAAAGACATACATGTCAAAAATTCAAACATGTAACCTGGATTCTTCTGGACTCCCAGGTTACAAAATGTCAAAATGTCAAGCAAGCTTTTTAAACCATCAACTCATTTAGTAAGTGATAATTGATCTTTATCCATTCAAGTGGGATTAATGTCAATTTTGGTTCATTTATTTTGAAGTTGTCATTAAGTTTTGTGCTTTTTCTGTCCTCATCTGAAGTCTGTCGTCATCTGTTTGTTCAAATACACACATGCAGAGGAGTAAACACACACACACAAACGATAGACTGTCAAATCCAAACAGTACAAACACCAAATAAAAACCATCCTTTCGGCTCTGCTGTTTGGAACAAACAAACCGGTGAAATCACTGACGAACTGCAAGATGATTACCTTTTAGGTCCATGCCAGTCTCTCGACATCACAGGAGGATCTAGGAAAAGAGCTTGTAGTACTTTCCCCATTGGGATTGTGTGATTAGAAGCGTGTGTGGATACATGTATTCACCAAAGCGTTTGTGTCCTTGTGGCCTTGGACAGTCTTACTGCTCTACTTGTCTGCATCTGGTATAAACTAAAAGGTTTATTTCGGCCAAATTACAAAAAAACAGGTTGAGATTTCTGCCACCACCCTACTTCAGGTTAATGGAGTTCAGTTTGCAGTGTCAGTGATGTGATTAGTGATTTTTTTCTAGAAATGATTTCCATTGTGAACAGTTTCCACAGGAACCACTTTAGTTTATGTGGAGAGGAAAATCTCAAAAGAAAATAAAAAAACATGAATATTAATACACATTTTAGCTAAATAGCTGCAGCTTGGCTCGATGTATCTGTTTACACAGCCTGCTCTCTCTGTTCATGTGTCAGACTTGTATTCAAAGCAGTCATGCTGTTGTTAAACCAATAATACATCTACTTGTTTTTTCCATATGAGCACATCACTCTAAAAACTGGACTCATTTAAATGCATTAACACTTTTAATGATAAACTCACCACCAGTCATTTAAAATAGGCAGAACAGAGTCCCTCGGCACCAACGTCAGGCTCTAAAACACCTCCAACGGGGCTAAAACCACCATCGTTAAAGTTAAAAAATCCACACGAGTGGTTTATGTTGTTGTGAGCAACGTAACTGAACAGATCATGTTGAAATTTAAGCTAATATAGCTAAACACTAGTTACTTTTACTAAAATACTGCAATGCAGAAAAGAGCAAAGAAGACAAGAGCAGTAGTGCAATGAGCAAGAATTTTCTTTGTTTGTATGGAGGACTTTGCTTTAAAGAGTGCTTTCGACAATAGTCCTGCGTGTGTGTGTGTGCATCCTAGAAACTGGAGCATGGATATATCTATCCTGTGTTGTATTCAAACAACCGACTGTGTTAAATAGGTGTCCCCTCTGTGACCTTTATTGCCTGGGGCCTGACATTTTTCTGTTAGTCACATGAACTCGGTGACCTAAACCAACACTTTCTGCAGCTGATCATCAGTCAACTGTCAGCAGTCACCTACATAACTCGAGGAAATGAGGCTTCGTAACATGTTATACAAAGAAACCTCTCAGTACATTATGTCCCTGGGTTAGAGTTGGGGTTTGTCTTTCTTATTTGGAACAAGTTTTGAAATGTAATAAGTAGGTTTTGGAACTACTTTTTAAACTTTTAAAGATGATTTTTAGTCTTTGTTGTCTTTGGTGATGATATTGCTGAGAGTCTGACAGGAAATGTAGGGAGACCCCCAGTGGGAGACCCCTTTTGGAACGACTTAGTGTCCTTTAATGTATTACAGATCAAAAACATAGTTAGTAGCCACTGCAGGTTTCTGCCTGTGTTTAATTTTTGACCCATAAAGTAGAAGTTTGTAGAGAATTTACTGCAAATAAAAGAATAGCATGTTACACAAACTCTTTGAAATGAATTGGGAGGTAACTTTACAACCTGAAGAGACTTACAGGAAAATTGTTCTCAGTTTAAACATGCTGTATAACACTTTTACACTTTGGGTAATTGGGATCTTACCACATCACTTCCATCCATGCCATCAAATACTGGACACCAGCTTGTTTACTCATGCACATTCAAATGGCTCATGTACATTAAATTGTCCACAAATTCAAATGGTTTGTGAAGATGTGAACAGGTCTTTCACATAAATTAAAATGTTCATAAAACATGTCCACAATCTGGAGTCAATGCCAGGAAATAAACCCCAAACTTTTCTTACTCATCCACTTGAAAGCTTTCCAGCTACATGACATTTTACCACCGCGAGTTACAGTAAATGACAGCAATGACTCATCTCGTCTCACAGAAACAAATGTAGCCACTTTGCTTGAGACTCGGCGCAATCTGGATTTGGAACTTTTCACTTTGACCCACTTTTTTTTATTTTCATCTTAAACGCAGCACATAACACTTCACATACGTACTGAGCATGCATGCTGTTCACATTACCAGCTGCCTGCCACCAGCCAACACTCTACTTTACAATGCTTTATATTGCTTTACCATTATAAAAACTTGCTGACTTGGCCATAGTAGCCTGCTGTGATTACAACAAGAGGTTACACACACACTGGGAGGTGGGCTTGTGTTTTAATGGTAAAGGAGAAAAGAGGGAAAGGTGAAGCGTTTTCCATTGTGAAGGCCAAAGTGGAGCCAGTGGTTAAAGAAACTCCATGATGCTTTATGATATACTATTGACTTTAACTACAGGAATGTCTTTGAAGTGAGCGATAATGACCGTGTGTAAGTGTGTGTGTGTGGGTGTGTGTGTGTGTGTCAGAACATTTACTGTATGTGCGGACATGCCAGAGTAAGGTACACAGGTTCAACATGTACGTTCTCGCTCTCTCTGTCCGTGTTTCTGGCTTTCTTGAGTATTTTGAGTAACTTGGATGGCTTCAGCCGTCACCTAATCATCACCAAACTTACAACGGAGCTCACAATAAATGGGACAAAAGAGAATTTTAATGTCTTGAGAGTAATTTTTTTACTCACAAACATACACACTCTTTAAAACATGCATATGTGCCCTCACTCCTTCATGCCTCTACATGTAGATTTGCACACACATGCACTCGTGTCTGGAAGACAGATCGCCTACTTGCAAAAAAAAGATGGAAAACACCAAGCGAGACTCTCCATCATCCCTCAATCAATCAGTGAGGACATTCCAGACAGAAATTCTCACCTCCAGGAAGTAGGCTGCAAATTCAGGAGATTCCCCGGCTTAAGACAGACATTCATCAATCTGTGCCAAAGTTGAAGTGTCATTACCACAGATTGAGTTTTGAGAGTCGGAGATTTTTGTTGAAATGATTGAAGGCAGCTTTTTTTTTCAAGGGTGCTGTTTGATATTCTGTTAAAATTATGATTAAACTTTTCATTGACAAGGAGGAGAAACTGATTGATGATATTTACTTGTTAAGCCCTGCAGTCAGACTTCTCTCAGCTAATTACTTAACCTAAGATATAAGTGCTGTATGTTTTAACTAAATCTGAGTTTTTATGACTCTTGTACTTAGTTTTACATTTGTATTGTGACCACAAAAGTCTGGAGTGTCCAGCTAGATGCAAGTTACAGAAACTCCCAGTAAGTAAATACAATAGATGGCAAAGGGATAGGTTAATGCTGTATGTAAATGGTGAGCATTATTGCATGTCTTAGTCCTCACGCTCATAAAAACCTTTAAAAAACACACTTCCAATAAAGCTGGAGGACAGCGGTTAGCCTTTGATAATTTTACAGGTAGCAGTTGTGAAACTGCAAAAAACAATAATGAAAAAAAATAACAACAGTAAGTACAAAGGAAAAACCATACCATGAACAAGTTAGATGAAGTGTTGTAAAAATAAATTTGTATAGAAACAAGAAAACTGGAATTGTAAAATAACTAGCTATCAAATTTAGCTACATTGTACTTCAAATAAGAAAGAAATGGAGAATCACCTGTTAGAGGCAATCCCTTATCACATATAATGTAGAACTTAATCAAGTGAAAATATAAATAAAGTCAACATAAGTAAAAGTAAAAGGATTAAAGCCTACAATTTATTCCAGGATGATATAAACCAGTTAAAGGTACCTAGAATGTCATATCAGCAACACATTAGCCTCAAACAGCTAGCAGAATTGCTAACGCAAGCTTGGATAGCTATAAACTGATCTCAGAAAGACTGAACCACAAATGAAAAATAACAAAAAAGCTGTAATTCACACAGTTAATACAGATAACACTACAAAATGGACATTTGAAGTGCAGCAAAAGACTGCTGTTTTCCTGGTGGCCATTAACGTAGCTAACGATGGCACTTAAACTGCTTCCACTGTAACTTACTGCTAGAAAATGGTGTCACTGTGTGTTTATGTTTTCTGCTTTCCCTTAACAGCCTTTTTTTATTCTGAAAGATATTTTTGCAAAGCTAGACATGTTAAAAGGAGTGTTTTTTCTCTTTGTAATGACTTGGCAGTTTTATGAAATTCTGTCACTCAAAAAGGAAAGTCGACATTTAACACCAGAGGTGAGGCAGGTAAGTTGTTTACAACCACATTTTTTCCTAGCGTTGATGGTTAACAAGGGTGAGTCAGTGTGCTGCTCGCTGTGCTTTAAACTCGTAGTTTTCTCTTTGGATAAGTCTCACTGTTCTTCTAACACCTCATCTTGATGCTGCCGTCCTCAAGCCAAAAGCTACAAACACCAAACCACATACATTAATACACAAATGCACTCACACATTGAAAAGCCAAACAGATTGACACATACAAACACAAAGGTCTCTTCATATCTGGACCTGAGGGTGTAGTTAGGCTTGTTTGGGGGAACAGCTGTTTCTGGTAATGGTTTGGGTTAGACACTTGACTCCTGTCATGGATTTTGAAATCCTGTCACTCCCTAAAAGCTCGAACTGTAACACAAGAGCCACTTATTTTGAGCCAGTTTTAGAAATAATGTGTGTTATGAGTAACTTGACTGTACTCGGACAGATCTTAATAGGAGCGTAAATTCAGCAGAAACACCATGAAGACACATTGGGATCTGATCAGTGCTAATTCTGAATATTTGGCATCCTCCATTTATTTGAGTGTTGATTACTTAATTTTAATTACATGAAATATTTCAGGGTTGAATGTGATTGTCATAATATATCTTCTGATTTTGTTTTTAATATTTGATCTGATTCTGCAAAGTGACAGCTTAAGTTATCAAATAAATAAAGAGGAACAGGAAGCTCATCATTTCCAGAAATGTAGAAGTGAAAAGTAACAGAAATGGAAAGATTCAGGTAAAGCATGAGTACATCAAAGTGGTAATCATATTAAGTTCTTAAGTAAGTGTTGTTACAGTTACTGATGCAGTGACCGTCGACCACTATTTGTGCCCCTCTGCCTACCGCATTGTTTGCTGTCAGGTTGTCAGGGGTTGTGAACTGCAGCACATGCCTGAGGCTGACAACAAATCCAGGGATCACTTTCCAGGTGTCTGCATCAAAGCAAAGTGAAGGCGCGAGGCGCGGTGATTTATGCACCAGACAAGTTTATTTCTGCACACAAAAAAAAACTAAATATTTGTTCGACGATGCACACGAGCCGCCACCCTACAGTGGAGAGAGTGTTTCCAGTTACATGAAAGCAGTGTTTCAGTCTACAACATGCTCACAGGAAGTAAATATTACCTTTAGAGGACTAATTTGGTGCAAAGTACACAGGACTGACATCGCTTGAGCCTTTAGTTTAATATAAAAAAAAAACTACAAATACAAAACACTAACAAGCTTAACCTTCACCCAGTTATACTTGCATTTCTGTCATCTCTTAAATTAAAGGGTCAGTTTTTGCCTCCATGTCAGAACAAAAGCAGTTACTTAATTTTTGTTTGGTGTGCTCACAGACTATTTGTTTAATTTTTTTTCATTGGAACCACTTTGTACTGAAGTTAATTTTTTAGTGTGATATTTCAGTGCTATGTGCAACAAAAACAGAATTCCTCTCACCTATGTATATTTTAAAACCTGGACAAAATAAACCAAAACTAGCTGCATGGATTTGTGCTACAGGAACTAATTGAAGAATGCATCTAAATTTAGGTGAAGTGGTCCTTTAAAATTAAGATTAATGAGGGAATCAAAGTTTATGTTAATTAGTTCATCTTTAAGGGTATAAAATGACAAATTATGCCCATTAAATGGCCATAAAACATCCTCAGACACTGAAATAATGTCCTTATAATAGTGTGTATTGTTGACAGACTGTCCACAGACCGAAATATGTTTAATTTATGATGATGTTAAACAGAAAAGCAGCAAAGAGTCTTTTCTTTCTTCTCTCTTCGTACATTAAGTTCTGATGACCTTTAAAGGTTTGTCCTGTTTGGCATCAGCCACCTCTGTGAATCATCTCTGCAGCATGCCCACACATTCGCACACACTCCGATCAGATTGAGGTAATCTCCTGACTGCTTTACTCATCACTGTGGATACAAAGAGGGTCTCTGTTTGGTGGTCAACATCTGAAATCCTGGTTTACCAGCACCAAACATGGACCAATCAAAACATCTCTGTGTTCTGGCCCAGCGGTCACAATGCTCTTAGAGTACACAGGCGCACATAGCGTGCAATCGGTTATGGATAATTAATCTGTGATGACTTTGATCATTTTTCTCAGAAAGGTGGTCATTTGCATACAAGCATATAAAAACAAAAACAAACACATGGATGTATGAAGTTATTGAAACATTCACACATGCACACACGCTTAAACTAGCGCTTGATCCAATTCCATCCAGGAGGTTGATGTGGGTGAGTTTTTCTAATCAGACCGCTCCAGACTCGACTTTGTGGGAGTTCTTCAGATCTCTCTCTCTCTCTCTCACACACACACACACACCAATGAGACTCAATTCCTTTGTTGATTTAAACTGCACAACTTGCTAATGTTGACTGGAAGTGGAAAAGTTCAAATGTTTGTATCGCATAATTTCATTAAAATGCACTTGAAAGGGCTTAAGAGTTACAAAACATTACAGCTGAGAATTAAAGAGACAGAAACAGAAATAAATAAAAAAGAAGGAAATTAAAAACAGAAATTTTTTATTTATGATCAGCAAGATGCCTGTACTTTGCTTTGGAGAAAGCTGCGGGGACGTTAAGAAGGCGGGTGCTTTGTTACCCAAGAAATCTGCAGGTTTCACCACATTGGGTGCTTTCTTTAACATTTGCAGTTGATGTGTTTACGGTGTATCCTGCTTAAATGACACGTACTTGTGCATTTTTACTTTACATGTATCCATATTTAACCATACATTGATTTTTAGTACCAGCCAATGCCCAATATATACAGTTTTTATTTTTGCAATGCACTCTTTATATCTTACAGGCAGCTATTGTTTTCCATTTATTTTCCCATCACATGGGTCTGAAACTGACTACATGAGTGCCCTTAATCAAGGGTGCGTGTTAACACTTGGTTGGTTGTCTTTTAATAAGCAAACACTATGTTTACACCATATACACTCTAAATTGAGATATATTTCCCTGTTCTTTTAGTAGAGCAATATGGCTGACATGCAGACAGGATATAGTCACATTAAACTCAAAGAAAAAATGTCCTTTCTTTAGATCAACCATTTTCCTTAAACTAAAGTGTACAAAGATTTTGCATGTGGTTAAACAGAGCGCTGTTGGTGAAGAGGTGTTTGTTTTGACAAGTTAGGTTCAGAGGTTTATTTTGCTATGATGTGCATTATTAGAAAATAAAAGGATTACTGTGAAAATAAAAAAAAATATGGGGAATCAAAATAGGAAATAATGGAAAAATAGAAACCTGCAGTCCAGATGTAATAATAATTTCAAAGCCTGTAGGGGTCTTATGAAATCATTTCATTGGCTGAAATTTGCTTCAACTTGCAGAGTCTTTAAACCTGCTGGATGACTTATCACAGAAACAAATATCCCTGATTGGTTGCCACACATTATTTATTTTGCCACAATATTTTTGATTATAGTTTACCTTTAGGGCTAGATATGCTTGCCACACGACTCACTAACACACAGCTGTCCCACAGCTGATTCAAGTGCTGGATGTCAGACCCTCCCTCCAGGTCATGAATGCATCATAGTTACAGATCAATCTGTTGTTGATCAGTTGTAAAGTAAATGGGGAAAACACAAAAACACCAATATATTTTCTACTTCTTGCCTGCCTTTAATTTTTTACCTTTCTTCTTCTTCTTTCTTTCTTTCTTTTCTCGTTCTAGTTGTGAACCAGGAGGGGCAGCCTCTGATCGAGGGGAAGCTGAAAGAAAAGCAAGTCCGCTGGAAGTTCATCAAGCGCTGGAAAACACGCTACTTCACTTTGGCAGGAAACCAGCTCCTTTTCCGGAGAGGCAAATCAGTACGTAGCCAATGAGAAGGAAGCCTCCTCACACACTGACACACTCATGCATGGATGCACATGCACATTGTCCCAGGACTCTCGCTCAGAAAACCCTCATCAATATTTCCCAGTTCTCTGTCATTTTAATCATGATGAAACTGTGTATGAAACAGTGGAAATCTCATCTTGTGATAAGCTAAACTCTCCCGCAGGAGCTTTCCCTGAATCCGACTGTAGCAAACTCTGGCCCCAGTAAAGCTCTTGGGGGACTCCCAAGGCCACAGCGTGATGCTGTAACAACATGAGTCACTCTCACTCACTATAACTCAAAGCAGTTATCATTACGCGCAAGTAGCAAACACACAATGGGAGGCAGTGCCTTGTTGAATGTGTGTGAGTGGAAGAAAGACTGAAAACTGAGGTTAGGAGATTCCTCTCTGGGTTGCAACAGCACAAATTTTCCTCCAACCTCCCTTTGTTTGCTGGTGACTAACTGTTATGTTGATCAAAGACTGAGGTCACAGAACAGAAAATTATTGTGCATAAGAAAGTTTTCTCCGTCAAAAACACTGAGCCAAAGCAGCAGGATCATAGAAGTGTTGAGGTCAGAGGTTTAAAGAAAAAAAAATGGCTTAAAGAAAAAGTTAAATATAGTTTTATCCAGCAGAGGTATGAAAAATATTTTCAGTTCATTAAAAAATCGGATATTTGTGGAACATTTTACTGCACTTGTATTTATACGTGCATAATTGCAGTAATCTTTACAGCCAGCAGGAGACTGTGTGTCCTCTGGATCTTTAATCAGCACCATATTTGTATGATCAGCTTCCAAAAACTGGAGTGAGGCCTGACACTGCAGAGGAATATCTGGAAACAGAGGGGATATTCTCCAGGGATTAAAATACTGAAGTGGAGTTGAGCTCTTTTTTATTCCAAACAATAGCTTTTGTGCTCCTATCCAGATGGTAAAAGATTCCTTTCAGCAGCCACAAACTGAAACGATTTTTTACCTTTGTTCTCTGAGCTCAGTCCCTCTTTGCCAACATGTTCTGGAGTTGGTTGTTATATTGCGAAAGAGCTTTTCCCAAGTGGGGATGAAGATTAAGAACCAAAAAATGTGTTGTTTCCTCCACACTGAGTGATGCAGGAGCTCCGACAGTTCCCTTCAGCGTCACAGCAGGGGTTACCCCTTTAGCTTCTGTTAGCGCCGCACAGAGCTTTCAAGTAACTTCAATGTAAACTTATCCATGGTAATACTGAACGCACGCAGCAGCAGCTCCAGCCAGCAAAGTCCAAACAGAGGAGAAGTTCCAAGAGGAGCAGAGGTCAGGTTAAGGTGATGAAAGCTAAAGTCAACGATCTTTTCCTTAACTAAAACAAAAATTTGTATCGCCTGAAGCTAACCAATCTATAACTGTTTCACAATGTTAAACACAAGTTTAAAACAGCAATGGTTTCATGTGTTTGAAAGGCTCAGTGCGAGGAAGGCTTTGCATGTTGCTAACAGATGCTTAAACAGTACAAAGTGCTTCTAGAAGTGAGGCCAAGGGGGTCCTGACCAGGCGTCAGTATGTGATGAGTTGAGAGTGACAATGTGTTGACTCTTGACACTGAGAGGTCTCAGACATTCCCTCAAACCACACAAAGCTCGGCCTGTATCTCATTTTGGTACACAGCTTGCCTCATAGCTTCCAAGTACATAAAATATTCTATAAAGCAGGATGCATATTTTTTTACTCTATTGTAGGTTATTGCTGAGCCCCAGTGTGTCCTCCACTGAACGCTATATTTTCTCCATAATTGGGACCAGACAGAGAGGGATGCTAAACTGCAGGCAGGCTGTGATTTGGCAAGACCTCATGCTGGAAAACAATAGAGAGAAAGAAAATGAAAATATGAGGAAAATAAATGTATAAACGATGTCCTTAGTCTGACCATACTATATGTTATCACTTATGGTCATATGGGAATTACAATACAATATAAGTGTATAATAATATAGATTAAAAAAAACATTTTGCTGTCTTATTAATGGACAGGAATAAACACGTTACCAAACCCTTTGGGTATTTGCCTCCATTAACAGCACTTCAAGTCTTTGGCCTCGCACCGATACCACTGCCTCCTCCAGTGAAAACTGTCAGATGCAATGAAGTTCTGCAGATGAGACAGGACCTTAGGGGACTTTCTGGTTAGGATAAAATATTCCATCATGTGGCTATTGTCTATCAAACGTCCATTTGAATCTGTGCAACGATCAGCTACAGGAAACAGCAATCAGAACGTCAGCGCAGCCAGATAGGAGGTAAAACTGTGAACATGCCTGCTTCAATGAATGCTTCTCAACAAACACACCGCAGAAGGATGTGGACAGTTGCCATGAGTCTTAGCTAGCTCTGGTTATGTGGATATAACCACATAACTAACTTTGGGGTAACAAGACACTGGAATAGTGCAGTACAGACAGAACTGCACCTACAAACCCCCACGTTCAAATGACACTCAGTGGGGTAAAACATGGAGGTAACGTAAAGCAGAGCTGGTTAATTTTCTGCCCTGCAGAAGCAGCAGAACAATGGAGTGTAATTTCTCCCCCTGTGAATGGTTTCCTCTGAGGTTGTAAATACTGGAAACAACACTGTGATGCAGTATTATGATGCTGATATTGGACAGCTAAGTCTGCAATTGTGGCAAACAGAGGAATCGATATGCTTAAAATGCAGAATGAACTTTTAACATGGCCACCGATAAATTTGTAGATGCTGTTCTTTGGCTGGCTTCAAATGAAAATCACACTGAAAAGAGGAAGCATACTTGTACTCCACTTGAGTGTTTCCTCTTTATGCTACTTTGTACTTTAGATCCCCTTTTTTCAGATGTTATTATTGGATGTTTTTTAGCACTACATTTATTTTACAGCTATAGTTACTTATTACTGAGCAGGTTAACTAAACAACACATACAGTTATCTTAATTATCCTTAAGTATATAAAAGTATCAATTCATCCAACAACAGATTTAAATTGCTTCTTGTATATATGTACATCAGGACTGTGGTATTGTAATACATAAAAAAGACTTCTTTTTTTTAGCATTTTTTTTTAAGAGACATTTAAAATTTGAATTTTTTTCTTAGGTAAACATTTGTATACATAATCCAACAAAACAAAAATGCATGCAACTGTTTTCTTTCTCTTTCCTTTAAACCTGCATTTAGCACAATTTGAACTGCTTTAGGATGATTCAGAGCATCCACAATCTGGGAAAAGCTCTTTTAGAAAAAAAACAAACAAACAGATTGATTTTGACCATCTGATGTTTTAATTGGTTCTGTTGTGTTTTTTCTCTCCTTCCTGCAGAAAGATGAGCTGGACGACATCCCTATTGAGCTGAGCAAGGTGCAAAGTGTCAAGGTAAGGAGTTTTATTGTCATTGTAAATTTAAATTTAAATTTAAATTTAAATTGTTGTCTGTATAAAACAACTTATAATCATCTGAACCTGGATTATTGAACAGTATGGAAGGTCTCATTTTCTCCCTAATGAGACTTTACATTATTAAAGAAGGCAGATCACAGACACAAAGCAGGCTGACTGTATATTAACTGTAAATGGGAAAGAAAGCCAAACTGCATCAATCTCATCTTGTATCTCTTTCCGAACAGATGTTTAAGTTTACATTTGCCTTCTTCTTCACCTCTTTCTCATCTGTCTTCCTTTTTATCCATAGGTGGTAGCCAAAAAGCGACGTGATCGGGGCCTGCCGCGGGCCTTTGAGATCTTCACAGACAGCAAGACATACGTGCTGAAAGCTCAGGACGAGAAACATGCTGAGGAGTGGCTGCAGTGCATCAACGTGGCCGTGGCTCAGGCCAGAGAGAGGGAGAACAGAGAGGCCACCACCTACCTGTGAGAGCAGCACAGTTAATAACAAGGACACACGCTGCACTACCGGCAAAACATGCCACGCACATGAAATCTCCAACATGCATGGACAAAAACACTCAACGTCCACTGCCAGAAGAAAAACTTTATTTTCTGTTTTCAGTGGGATTTCTCCTCTGTACTGTTGAGGATGGAGCATCTAACAGAAACCATCAAAACAACATGTTATGCAGTATTTTGGTTGATTAAAAAAGACTTTAAGTTCACCAGCGATAATCCAACCAGAAAAAAAGGATGGTTACGTTTTGAATATACAGACTGTACTCACTGTTACACCATGAACTCGCTGATGCATCTGCAGCTGTGGACCATCATAAATGAATGTTACAGTACATAAGTGTTACAGATTGAAGTTCAGAAGATCTTCACCCAACAGGCCTGCAGCTGTGAGTGTCAGCAACAAAACAAAACCAGCATCTGTGGAAACTTGAGATCCCTGAGTTCAACAGTGAATGTGGATGGAGATGTGTTTGAGTCCAGAGTAGCATTTAGCAATAAAGACTCCACAGAAGCACAGACCTCATATGGATTCAAATAAGCAATAATGATACTGAACAGTTTCTCTTGAAAGGTAGAAGAAGAAAACCCTAATGGACATCACATGAAAAGAGCATTGAATAGAGGAATATTGTTTGTGTTTGTGTGTGTGTGTGTGTGTGTGTATGTGTGTGTGTGTGTGTGTGTATGGGGGGGTACTTATTTGCCTTCTTGGGAACAGTTAGATGCAAAGATGAAGATCACTTTCAGTTCTATTCACTGAATATGAAGCTGTATGACCGTTAGCTTAGCTTAGCTTAGCATAAATACAGTCTGTTTCTGAGGTTTACAAATCAACAATTAATATTTCACCTGTTTAAGCTTACAAAAAAAAAAAAACAGGTAAAGGAAATGACAAGTTGCAGTTTCAATTCGTGAATTATATTGCAGGACTGTTTCCTGACCAAGTTCAGTTACCAGCCGGGTTGCCCAGAAACCTTGTAGCGACTCAAAGATTGGAAGTTGCTGCTTCCAACCAGGAAATATTGTTGCATATAAACTCTCTGCAAAACCACGTCTTTGACCTCCAGACTGAGCCAGGCGAGCTGCTTCCTCCTGTTTCCAATTTGATATCAAGCTATGCTAACCAGCTTGTGGCTCATATTCAATGTACAGAAATGAAAATGATATTAATCTTCTCATTTACCTCTCGGCAAGAACCGTTTGACCTAATTGCTTTAATACTGTTCTCATGTGGAACACTGGTGTACATAATCCATCCAGTGCTTTTTAAATAACTTGGTCATGTTTTTTTATGGTTTTCAATTTAAACTCAATTTTTCATCACTAACAACTTTCATTTCCCCAGGACGTCGGTAGGAAACTGCTCAAACAGAGTAACTTAAGAAATTTTATCCAACATACAAGGGAACCTCTTTTAAAGAAAATATTTTGATCCTAATTTTCATTTTCTGCTGTATTTTCTTTTACTAAAGTGAATTATTAAGCAATCCCCCGAAGAGTTAGAGCAGCGGTCAGATTTCTGTTCTTTTGCAATCTCAATACGTATGGATCTGGCTATTTTTGGCTCCCAAAAAAACAAATGTCTGCAGCAATTTCCTCCATGTTTCACCCCACTACGAGCTCTGCTATTGCTTAATGGTGAAATTCATACCACAGAGTTATAAAAAAACAGTGAAGCAAATTAGTGGTTTCCTTGCGGATTCGGAAATGGTGCCAGTTAACTCATAATGATTTATGACGATTTCTTGAAAGGTTTTGTTTAGACGGTGAAAGACTGAGGATGATATGCACCAATCTCCTTCATCTTAAAACTTAAATGCCCTCTCCGTAGGTTAGAGTTTAAAACCATCTGTGTTTTGTGGTATTAAGTTTAAACTGTGAGGTTGAATCAAGTGGAACCAACACGTCTTGATCCAGTTAAGAGCCCTTACACCTGACGAACACTCAGGGTCAGCTGTGGCAAATCAACTATTTTGTATGATGTCTGGTTTTGATCTTTATCTGGATCCACAACTGAATCCATATCTGAGTTGCTACTTTTGGTTTTGGTTTAATGTATTAAATGTAATGCTCCAAATATTTTAAAAATGCAGAGCAGTCAAGCACATTCTCCTTGGTCTCTGTTTGTCCCACAGCTGAAACCCTGTTAGCTGTGTACAAGCAGTCATGACACGACATTTTCCACCGGCTCCGGTTACCACTGTTTGTACTTTTTTATGTCCCACTCACTCACACACACACATATATATTACACATATATCTGCTTATTCATAATATTATTTACGTCATGCCTCTCCTTCACAGTTCGATATTTTTCCCCCTTTTTTAGATTTATGACCTACATACAAAGCTGGCTCTGCACCCCAATGTCAAGGGGATTTCCAGCAGTAACTGCAATACAGGTTTCTCTGAAGATATAATTCAAACAAATACTTTTTAGCCTTTAGCTGTCTGTCATTCTGTCTGTTTGTCCAGACTGAAATAGCTCAAAAACCTTAAGATGTATTCAGATTATAGTTGGTACAGGCATTTGTAGTCTCCACATCCCTCTGACTTTTTTTTTTTCTAGCATCACTGTCAGGTTGATAAATGTGGTTTTAAGTGAAATTTTTTAAAACTATTTCTCTGATGATTTTTTTTTTTTTTGGTGATCTTTTAAATTTCTAATAAGTGCTGTCATCATGTCAAACTTTAATTTTTCCAACAGTTAATGACCAAATTTTCTCAAAAATAATGACATTCTCATTAGTGTTAGCTGCCATGTTTAACGACGGTTAACAAATATCAGCATGCTAGCACGCCAAACTGAAATAGTTAGCATGGTTAGCTTAATACCTGCTCTACATTAGCATGCTAGTTTTGTGTTCGTTAGTACATTTAGCATAAATAACTGCAGTGCTTACTCGTGCAGCCGAACAGCTGTTATCATTAGCTGCTAGCTCATCTAATTTGATCTACGGAGCACATAAGGATTAAATTTCACATGGCAGTCCTCTGTTTAACATGGATCCACTCCCTTTGAATGAAAATAAAGAAAAACTTCAAACTATTTTTTAAATTCCATGTGTCAGGTTCGGCGTCTCAGGACTGTAACTTGCTGTCAGATTGTCATTTCTGTGGTCTGTTAGCAAATCTCGCCTATTTGTGCAGATAAGCTGGCTAGGAGTGGGTAGAAGTTTTTGTTTTGAGCTACACTACACACAAATACACACCACCTGACTGAGGTGACTGACAGGCAGACAATTACTCCACTGCCTTCCTCCAGTTCAGAAAGTCCTCTGCTTTCTTCTCTACATGTATCATGAAGCTGACTTTCCCCTTCTATTGCAGTGTTGATTTCTCTGTGTTTGAAGTGAATGTCTGATCATATGAATGTCAAAGATGTCTAGAAATAACAATGTGAACACTCTGCCGTCACGCTGCCATGTTGGCCTAGTTTCCAGGCCTGTGGGGCCAGTATTTTTAGCCAAGATCAGTTGTTTTAAGGTACTTTGCTCTTAATGAAATACATTTGTAGGCAGCTGTGTAAATAGACCGTAGGATACATACCGTAGCTCTTGTCTGTCTATCTGTCTGTCTGTCTGTCTGTCTGTCTGTCTGTCTATCAGTCTGTCTATTTTTCTGTCTTGTCTCACATTGGAGAATAGTGATCTGTTATTTTGACTACGAGGAGATTATATTTACTGTTTAGAAAGCAGATACAAGGACGGAAACACTGCTGTTGATTACAACAATCACACACGCTGTATATGTGAGGATGATTGACACGAGTATTAAAGTTTATGAATGCATAAAAACAGTTATTAGTTCAAACATCAGCCTTGTATAAAAGAATCACAAGAAATGCTTTTGTTTTTTACTTTTTACGTTAATGTGCTGTTAAAATACATTTGATTTTGTGTTTGTTTTTTTGATACAAGGTCAATATTTATTTTTTACAAGTGCTGTTGAAACACTTCAGTCATGTCTGAGAAG
Source organism: Acanthurus leucopareius (assembly GCA_029814765.1). Lineage (NCBI taxonomy): Eukaryota > Metazoa > Chordata > Actinopteri > Acanthuriformes > Acanthuridae > Acanthurus > Acanthurus leucopareius. The sequence continues at coordinate 7,552,617 of JAQMCX010000053.1, read as the reverse complement.
GAAAATGAAACAATGAATAATAGATTTTATCTTCAGTCCCCGTTCGTCTTCCATTGTTTTTTTTATTAAAATAAATTAAAACTGCAAACAAATGGACACTGGATATTATTGACGAGTAAACCGATATTGTTATGGACTATATTTGCCTGTTGCACCTTTTGCATGTCCAACACTGCCTTCCTCTCTTTTTCCTGACAGAATCATACAATAAATCTTTGCCAGTGGAATCAATCAAACTCTCTGACTCTCTTTCTTTCTTTTAAAACATGGTTATGGTCTCGGTCACAAATGATATAATTAAAGAAATTAAAATCAAAGAAACTGAATAATATTGTTTTGGTCTTGCAATGAAAAAAAAAATTAAAATTGACTATAAAAAAATTGGGGATCATTTCTGTGCATGTACAGCTTTGGCTCCTTCAGCCGGCAGAGTTCACTTGCTGGGTTTATTCACTGAGCATCACCCACAGTTATCGTAATCCTCCCGAAAAAACCCAATCTGTTGCTTCAGCACACACACACACACACACACACACACACACACACACACACACACACTGGTAGCACTAGACAATATTTTTAATCTCTGGGAGATCATTAGTTTATATCCCAATGTAAATGAGAACAGGAAGATGCTGCACTTGCAGTGAACACACCCGCAGAGACGGAGGATCACTAAATTATTCCATATGCCCAGCGGCTAAAGCAGCACATTCCTTCCTGCATGCGTGTATCTTGGTCCAATTTTTGCAGTCCTTTACTTTTAGTCTCAGATGGGATCTGTCTCCTTCGCAGTCATTCTACTGTGATCGTTCTGACCCAGAAACCAGTTCCCTGCATCAGCTGAACAGAGGTTGGCAGAGCTAACTGCTTGACATTCCCAAATTGCCATCGTGTTCCCTTTTCAAGTCTCCAAAATCACTCCAAGGAAAAGATTTGTCTTGTAGGAACTGGAAAAAAAAAAAGTTGGACCAGCTCGACCGCAAGCTTCACAGGACGATGCTGTGTGAGGACTTCTGAAGCCTTTGGTGATGCTGTATGGGTATGTGATGTTTGACACAACCTACAAGGCATCTGTCATTTCTGCAGTGTCGACAGCAAAAGGCAAAGAACCTTCCAGAGTTCGATTCAAACATTTAATCCCAAGGAAAAAGGGTGTAATTAAGGTGTCATTTCTGCCTTAAAATCAGACCATGCTCAACTGATGTGCGTAGTACCTTTAGTTTCAGTCTTGCTTGATGGGTAAATGTTTAGACTATAGACGAGTATGCAGCACACGAACTCACACCATGTGCAAGCAAAGCCGGCATTTATGGAGTTACTGAGATCCCTCTCACTCACAAAGACATTTGGCATTTCAAAGATCTTTATTCAAGGATCAGGGAAGTATAAATAATGTGTCCATGCCTTTCTCTCCTCATCCATCCATCTCACTAGAAAAAGTGTAGCAGCACTACGGAAATTAGGTCCAATCCCAACACTTCATCAACAGGAATTAAATCTGACAGAATACATGATGATCAACTAACAGTTCAACACACAACACGGCAGACAAGTACATGCTGCCTACTGCCTAACAACAAAAAAGCTAAATCAAATAAGCAGCGTGTCTCTGAAGTTTGTAGATGTACAAGTTCATATATGATGATGCTGTGTACAGGAGTTAAAACAGAGTGTTGCCTGTAAAACATTTGTGCATCGTTATTCTTATTATGTTTTCAGCTGTAGAGAAAGAACCTAAAATTCCTTCAGAAACAGGCAGTCATTTAAATGATAATCTTTAAATCAGCAGTAACAGATGTTGCCACTAGAAGGCAGCAGAAACAAGCTGTAAACACAATACGGACACATGACTGCCTTTTGACTATTTGGAATTAAGTTGTGGACCAGTAAACCATATCAATTTGATGTTTTAATGCTGGTAAAAGGTATTATCTATTTTATTATTTACATTTTTGACATGAAGATCTAATCTAATTTCCTCATATTGATTTGTCTTATCAAATCTACACCTGCCACAACAGAGAAGATGTAAACAGAAACAGTGGAATTGTGGATCAATTTAAGGCTTTGAAATGATGAATCAGTGGATAAAATGCCTTAACTTTAGCTCTAAAACTAAATGTCTGCAAAGTTCAATTTGTATCCTGTAACACATGGTAACAAGTGGTGTAATCAAACTACTGTGTTGATATTCTTCTCTCTACCAGCACTAGCCTATACACCAACCTTAAAACAACATTACCAACAAATCATCTGAACCCTTCATGGTTAGATTAATTTAAGAAATATATTTGCAAAAGAGACCAATTTTGATTGCAGGTAGTGGATCTTTGTGACTTCTTTATGACTCATGGTCCCCTTATTAGCTTTCCCATAGTTTCTTTAGTGCAAACTCATAAAGGGAGAGTTGAAAGCTCCAGCAAAAGGTATTGATACGTAGGGTTTAGGGTTTCCTGTGATGGTTTGAGCTTTCATGAAGTATGCCAAGCAAACTGGTGAACTGACGGACAGAGAGCAGGTCTGTGAGCTGAACCCGAGCAGATGACGTATAAGTACTTTTATACAGTAAACCAGGTCACGCTAAACAAAAGGCAGGTGAAGGAAAAGAGGCAGGAGGAGACATCCACTTGATCAGGCCAAAAAAATGAACAAGAAACAGAAGACGGTGGTGGGGCATTCGCATTCAGACTCACTAATTAGGGCTTTCTGACCCATGAAAACACTAGTCGGCTATTTATATAACGGGAAACAACAGTAAGACAAAAACAAAGCCAAAAGTGGAGGCTCTGACAGGCATGGTTTGGTTGGTTCAAACCGAAGACAAATATGACACATATTTTCTGAAAACCTCTTGTTTGAAAGAAGGGTTGCCTTTAGCCTTTTTAACAAGTTGTCTGTGAGTCAAACGTGTCATACGCACTAGAGGATCACCTTTAATCTCTGAGATCAATCTCTCAAATTCTGATGTATGGTTGAGGGTTTTTCAAAATGCAAAAATATGTTGTACATCATTTTTGGCAGAGACACATTCTGTAAACCACCATGACATCCAAAAGGGTGAGTCAAAATACTTGTTTACATGGTTGTTTTTGCTGTTATTTTCAATTGCTCAATGTCTGCTGGGAACAAATACCTTTAAACTGGCCAGCAAAAAATTTAATATTTATTAACTTTCTTATGTCATTAATCCCAATAAGCTGTTTCTGTTGTATATCATTGAGATCAAATTAAATTTTTCTCAAATCTAGTGTTACTTTTTCAAATAAAATGGTCCAAAAGTTAAATCTGCAGTAAAACATGGGAAGTCTACTTCTTTAGGCCAAGTAAGGCCAACAGCGCCCTCTGCTGTTTATGTCTCTAATCCATACAACCCAAAGTAAATAAACTGCTTTGACAGAACCTGAATCTGGAGTACTTATCGTTCTTATCAGGCAAATGTGAAAAAAAATTGGTTTTAAATCAAATCAAGAGTCTTTACTCCTGTCATGAGACCATATGATATGTAACAGGACTAATGCAGTTTCAACAACCACTAATATAGCAAAAACAAAACAATACAGTGGTATAACTCATTTATTATTGAATAAAAACTGGACATGAACACGTGCAGACTAAAAACCAGTGTAATGAACTGACCCTAATATCTTTTGAAAGCATGTCTGCATCCCCTGCTGTAAGAAAAAAAAAAAAGGGAAAGAAAACATGTCTATAACCAGTTGTTTCAAATTTTACAAAACAGCTTTTAGCAACATACACCTGTCCAAAAAAAGAAAATAACATAAAACAAAAAACCATTCGCCCGCCAGTCCCTTAATGTGCAAACACATTTATCTTTCCTGAATGTTCTTTTTTTTTTTTTTACATTTATTCATTCAATGCTTCCACTGAGCAGTTTGCTTTTATAAATCAAAGCGTTCACATGTTGTCAGCGGATAACAATCCATCTTTTACACTGTAAATAAGTTTCGTTTCCCAAAGTCCACAACTTTACATGTAAAACCAAGAACACAAGGGTAGGCTAGAGGGATAGTGGTGGTGTGTGGCGAGGGGCGTGGGGGGGGATCGTGGGAAAAGAAAGAATAAACTGTAGGAAGAGACAGACAGGTCTAAGACTGATGTCACACTTCATTATCGTCTTCTCTCAACTACTGATCATATCTGACCAGGTGGGTAGGGAGAAAAAAAAAAAAAAAGCTGGTAAACCTACAAACTGTCCGCTGCACGTAGGTAGCTACTGCTGCAGCCTGGGTTCCTCAGATGCACTCAGTCCAACTACAGTAACACATCAATCACCTCTGCTAAATATCAGCTATAGGTGTGCTGTTGTGTAGATGAATAGTCAAAGCAAAGATTGTTCTTTCATGGAGACACCTGTGCATGCAGAAGCTTCAAAGAAGACTTGAAGCAATGTCAGTTGAGTTTACAAAATGTTTCTAGTGTCAAGGCTTTATGAGATTTTCACAAAGACAATTTCCACAATAACAAAACTAAATGTCTTTATTGGTTAAGAGCAACAAAATTAAAGGGTGAAGAGAATTACCATTCCTGTAAATTATACTATTCTAACAGTTTTGGGAGGCATATGAGGAATCCAGAAACCCAGCCATGTTGGTTTTAGGCTGATAATATACCCAAAATGAAATCAAACTTGGTATGTTCTCTCAAACATGGCAGAAGTGCAGCTCTCGACTGACAGCTACTGGACATTTTTTTTAGATTTTAGGCTACAAACTCCTAAATCATGTCAGCAGTGTCACCTATCAAGCTGCAGATATTTGGTTTGCTTCCCACATGAGTTGTAATGCTACTATATATTCAAGCCCGTTGAAGAACATGCAACATGTAAATGCTTACATCACTCCAGCTAACTGTATTTAAGAGCATTCAGAGAACATGCCAGATTTGATTTGAGTATACTGATAATACTTCAGTGACTATCAGTCCTGGAGCCAGTCTGTCAGTGTGTGTTTCAGCGTCGGTGACGGCTATGTCCTGAGTGTCCACTACTGCTGTGGTGTTTGCTCTTGTGGCTACGCTCTCTCTCTCTTTCCCTGTCATATGAGCGGGATCTCTCCCTCTCCCTCCTGTCTCCTCGATGGCCAGCACTTCGTTCATGTTTGTGTTTCTTTGAAGACAGGTCGTAAGAGCTGCGGTCTCTTTCTCTCTCCCGTTCCCTCTCTCTGTCCCGGTCCCTGTCTACTTTGACTGGAGTGCGAGACCGTGAACGTGAGCGCGAGCGCTTCCTCTTGTGACCAGATCCTCCTCCTCCGCTGTTGCTGTGGCGTCCACTGGACTTGGAGTCACTGTTGCCATGGTGACTGGTCTTGGACTTGAGATGGGGGAGGAGGGGCGAGGGCGGATGTCTTCGAGGCGTTGGACTGCGACTGTGAGAGCGAGAACGTGAGCGAGAACTGTAGGTCCCTGAGTGACTGCGTCTGCTGTTGTAACTGTGGAAAAAGACAAAATTAAAGAATACATCAAGATAGTTAAAAGTTATCTGTTAACTTTCATAAGGGGGGGGTTTGAGTATTACACTTCGAACAAGTTAACATTCACACCAGCAAACTAAGAATGTCTTTGTAAATGATCTTACTGTCTGCGTGGGGAGCGTGATCTAGACCGGGAACGTGTTCTCGAACGAGATCGACTCCCACTCCTGCTGTTCCTTCCAATTTTCACGTCTTTCCTTAAACTGGAGAAAAGAACAAATACAATGCTTGTTATTAAAAATTATGTCCTCACAAACAGAGATGGCATTAAAGCCTGATGAAATGGCTAGGAATCAAAAGTAGACAAGACTACAGCGCTATGGGGATTTACTGTTTTACCAAGAATTAATGTTTAATTACTCAACATGGTATGAAGCTCAGGAAACAGAAATGAAGGATTACGATAAAGAAAAAGTCCTCACATTCAAACACTTCACATGTGTTACTTACCCATTGTGTGGACTCTTGTTGACCTGAGTCCGGTTGTCCGGCTCCTTCTTCACTTGTTTCAGGGTCTGGGGGTTTGGAGACTTCTCCTCCACCTTGACAACATTTGGGGAGCAGGGCTTGGATGCAGGTGAGAAGCCACCCAGTGTGGACAGCGCAGGGGTACCATCAGGGTTCAGACCTTTGGCTTTCAACTTGGCCTCTGCCAGGAACACCTTCCTCCGCTCCACCTCCTTCTCCAGTTGTTCATAGTTAGGCTGGAGAGGTAATCACAATGTAAGTTTTCACTTAATGAACACAAAGTACCAGCTACTGAGGCGACTAATGCAGGGTTCTCACACTGCTGTCTATGTTTTATTTATTACAGGCACTTCCTTTGATGGCACACAGGGTAGAAACCCTCACCGGTGTTCGCTGCTCAGTAGACAATGTTGAATAATCACTTGCATAAATGACCTAAAGTCAAACTACTGCTGTGCTTACAAACAGAGAAGACAAAAACAAAAAACATAACCCCAGCAACCTACCTTCTTCCTGGTGTAGAGTCTTAGGGTAGTGATGCAGATCTCTTTGATCTCTTCTTCACTGGCTCCAAACAGCAGGTACCAATGAGGTCGGGACGGCAGAGGTATCTGGATAAAACCAGATATTAGAGATTGTAAAATTTTTTAAAAATATATATTTTTTTTATGGCTTAAGTTAAGTAAAAATGGTGTTTCAAGTTCCCATTTCCACTTACCTGGAGAGCGCGGGCAGCGAGGAATATGCAGGCACATGCGATGGTCTCAGCTTGGAACCTCACAAACACGTTAGTTCTCAGGCAATCATTCATGTAGTTCCTATAAAAGTAGAAAGAACAGATAGAAACAAAAACATAGCATCTTCTCTACACAAAGCCATTTCTCACCCATTCCCACAGCTTGCAAGTCATGTCACAGCTTTAACCACAAGTTATCACCGTTAGTCAGTGATCCACAACATTTACGGTCTACAGCACAAATTATTTTTCAGGGTCTTATATAACTCTCTTATTAATGTTTCTTATTCTCGATCAAACCCTTGTTAATTCTTGCAACTGGCAAAACGTAACCGTGAAATTAGCAGTAAGACCCTTCTGACACTGATATGCTAGAGAATATGTTGTTATTTATGGATTCAAAACAGAGATACTGACAGCATTTCAAATTAATCATAGGCCTTGATGACCTAAAACAACAGCTGTGTATTTCTAAGTCGCGCAGTGCTGAAGTGATAAATGCACGCAGATCTGTCAAGTTTAACTTTGTCCATTTCTCTCAGGGGCATCCATGGGAGTGCTGTATGTCACAGGTAAAGCATGAAGACACAAATGGGAAATAACCTACTGAATACCTGCCAAGACCCCCTTACCACACTATGACCTGGAAGATACTACACTGTAAAAAATGATTATCACAAGACGATGACACATGCCTTGTAAAGTGAGGTGGGTGGTTGGGGAGGGATAACATGCAGGCATACGGACGTAGCACATCCATAAAGAATGCCATTGCCACTTCAAACTGATAGATCTGAGGGAATAGAGGGTCACAGCATGTATATGATAGCATGCAATGACAGCTAGATCTGGGAAGTCAGGGGCAGTCTGATTTAACGCTGGAATAATATTCATACAACTGTTTAGTTGTTATGTTTGGTGTCTGAATCATGAGGTCAGTGGGCTTCATACTGGGAGGTTCAACTGCAACACAGAAACCCTTTCCCGCCTTCAAAAATTCTTTCCAACCATGACTTGAAACTGACTGCCAGAGTACCACTCTGTCTGCAACCCCATTCCACTGTGTGGCAATGTGAGACACAGCGAGAGATGAGGTGGCAGTTTACACCTCACTAATTAGGCCAAGTGAAATTTCTTTTCTCAAAGCAGATTATGTGTCAGTGGGTTGTCTGTGGCGATGGGTAAAGTAGATTAGCCATAGGGAGAGCATTAGGAAAGACAATATGGCCAGAATGTGAATCAGGCAAGTACAAGTGGTGTGATCATCTATGTTCTCCAGAAACATAGAAGTCATAGAGACGACAAAACAAGTGACAAAAGAAACATGATGATAAAACCCCAATAAACTAACACAGATCCCACTCAAGAGTATGGTTAGGCAAAAATACTAATAAAAAAAAAGCAGTGAGACGTAACTTCTACAGTGGTTGACACCTCTACATACGCATACCGTGTTTGTTCAAATTTTCACTTCTCAAAAGTGTAAGTACTGCTCAAGGGGAAGTGGACCACAAGCAAACCTGCCATGCAGCGTTTACTTCCAGTCTAACCTGCCTTCGACAAATGACCTGACTTGCGGTTTGCACGTCGGTGTGAAAATGCTACGGCAAAGCTACTATAAAATGGCTGTTGGACTCTGATTGTTGCGTGGGTGAGACTGGTCCTTGGTGGCAAAACCTGAGAACTGGATCAGCCTGTAAGACAGACACACGTCTGAACACCATGTCAGTTGGGGACAGGACACAGTACACTACAGTTGATGTAAAAAAAATATATAAAAAAATAAGGCAGGTAAACTGGTCAAAAAAAAAAAGCTATTCTGTTCTGGATAAGTTTACTTCATTGATAGATGTAAGTAAACTAGAAAAAAATTAAAAGTATAAATGTATTTGTAGCTACTTGGCAAAAATTTGTTATTACAGTTGAAACCTTTGTAGCAAGACCAAAAATACAAATCCTTTTGGAAACCCAAGAGAAAACAAGACGATGTTGGCTGTTGGGAAAGGCCCGCCCGCCCCCTTCAGTGAATCTTGACATTGGGATTGGCTGTCTGGAGAGGGGCAGCCAACCAATGGGGGGAGCTTCCTGAGGTCATGTGGTTGGAGGAGGCAGAGTTCAGAGGTTCTTTATGTGACTTACCAGCATGGACTACCCTTTAATCAAAGAGTAGAGAGAAAGGACAAAGTTAAACCAAGTTCCCTGGGCACCGCAAATCAAAAGACTTTACAGCAAAGCCATGTAAGGGCAGACAAGAGAGTGAGACACATAACAGGATTAGACACTAAACAATTTCTTCATCAGAAAAAAAAAGAAAAAAAAAAAAGAGGTGGAACAAGTTAAAATGGAGTGAGGGAATGTTGCAGTCAGACCTGGGCAAAATGGTTGTTGAATGCTTTTCAAATATGTGCTTCAACACAAGGGGCACTTGAGTATCACTTATCTGACAGACGTTGTTTCCACCTAAAAGTGTGTCCCAAGCAGATAAATCAAGTCCTCTTCCAGTAATTCAACCATTTGAAACTCGTTCAACTTAATTTTAAACCCAGGTCTGGTGGAACTTCTTGCAGACATGACAGGTTGCTGCTGTGGGGGATGGTCAGTGGAGAACAAGTGTGGAACTTACCAGGCGGTCTGGACCAGGGTCTGGTTCTTCTCACATTCCAGGACTTGAAGGTACATGACTATAATCTGAAATGATAAAAAATGAAATAAAAAACTCAGATCCAAGTCAAAATGTGGCACTGCTCAAGACCAAGCCTGTTCTGAGAAGTGAGAAAAGTATGTCAAAGCTGCTTCCTGTGTGGTTGCGTATGCATGCAGGAACAACCAATGGCTGCAACAGCTAAACTACTCTACATCATTTCAACAGGTATGACAGTGGCTTTAACTCACCTTGTGTGGATGCTTGACATGCACACAGAAGCCCAGCTCCTTCAGGACCCGTCGCTCCGCTTTGATGACTTGGTTTTTGGTATTTATGTAGTTCTGATCAAGTATCAATGAACTTGGAGTCCTGGTTAATAAAGGAATCAACATAAAATGTTTTCCCCTTCGAAATTAAAGTAAAATAAGAAAAGTGCCCTTTTGTTTTCTTGCACTCTTTTGCTTTTTTCTTTTCCCGTTTCAACCAACTTAAAGCAACAGGTTTAACTATTTGAATGCCTGACAGTCTGCTGGGGTTTGTGGACTCCTGTGGTTCCAGTGAAAGCTTGCGGGATCTGTAGACAGCCATCGAACTTAATCACCCCGGGTCATAGCTTATAATAGAAATATCAACTCACATCATTGCTCACAACACTCCCTCAATGCACAAAACCATTATACAGTCTTTAAACTTTAGCGTTAAACTAAAATAAAATCACAAAACTACAAAATTATCTATCACACTCATCAATTCTAATTCACTTGATGTGTCAGTAAAACAGCCTACTAAAAAAACCACTGACTGCTTTTACATTGGGTATCTTTGCTTAGAGGAAAACCGAGTGCTTGTCTGCTCCTCTGTTATGAACTATTAGCACCTACATTATGCCAATTCAGGATATGAGCGACATCCTGAGAACAAAAAGAATAAAACAAGAACTGACAACACGTTCAACACTTAGCACTTAAACTTTTTAGGACCAACAACTATCAAATTTCCGATCCAAATCTACTATTTTAAAATTGTATGACAGAAACTTAAACATGAATAATTTCATGCTACAAACCACATGCACAGGGGGAAAAAAGACAAAAAACAAAACAAGACTCAGTGTAATGTCTCAACACAACTCTTCACAGTCTAAATCCTCCTCTAAAATAACGGACTTGCCACAGGTGCATTACAAGGGCTGATCCAGTGACTAATGTTGGTTCAGTTTAACCACGTTACACCAAACTATTAAAGCTGAAGTGCATGCACTGATCAGTTACAAAGAATAACCCGCATAGGCTGGTATCCAATTATTCCAATTTTAACAAACAGGGTGATATTTCTATGAAAGCCATGGGTCTCAATTTTGGAGATTTTTTTGCCTTATTAATGGTAAAAACATATGATATCATGTACCATATGGTGTACCATGTGTATAGAGTTTTGCTCTTAACGCACGAACAAAATGCATTGGGAGGAGGAGCAGTCAGAGAAGAAAACTACATTACCCAGGGGTCCGCAGTTTGACAGACAGATACCCAAAGCTTAAGATAAAACCACAGGAGTCCTCAAGGTGCCCCAGGGGCCAAGGACCTTCGGCCAACCTGTCATCCCCGATCCCAGTGCCCCACGGTGGCTCAGACCACGGGCGTCTCCCACAGGAGGGGGTGGGGTGGCCCTTGGGGGAGCTGAGACCCCCTTGCATCATGGTTGTCATGCCGAGTGCTTCATCTTACGTACCATTCCACATCACCCAGGCTTTGGTAAATGTAGCTGGTCGCTGTTAGTTGGTTGCAAGGGAAAAAAGAAGCCAAGTTAATACCAAGGCCAAGAGTACTGACATTACAGATTTCTATGAAGACAAAGGCACATACATCTTAAGCATTTGCGCCTTGTCTTACATCATTTAATATGCTATCCAGTTTTTACATGGAGTTTGTAGAGAAATCAGTTTCAGTGTAATATCAAACTGAGATGTTATATGTAGACAATTACACTGCTGAAACTACCAGTAATGCGGAAACTGAAAAGTTTAAAAATGGTTTAGAGTACATGGAAAAACAGAAGGGCACTTTCACAGCAAAAACAGATCAACATCATACAACATAACATCATATTGATTAAAACCAAAAACAAGTACAATGTGATATGTTGCATGTAACAAAAAGATTTTTTACATTTCAAAATGAGAAGAGTAGATTAATTGCACAATGCTTACTTTTTGCCTCTGATCTGCCTCAGATGGTGGAAAACATTGATGACATCTCGTATTCGTCGTGGCGCTTCTTCAATCTTGGAGGCTAAGTTGATACAGGCCATAGCAACAATCTGGAAAAAACACAATTGAAGGAAAAAGTTGGGATAAAAAGAGTGTAGTAACTCAAAACATGCAACTTGAGATGTGGTGCCCACATGTGACCAGTGGGGTTGGGCAAGGACGAAATATAGAACAAGACAAAGATTTTCAAGAATCTAATCTCTCCTACTGTCATTTTATCACAGCCTGTTAAAAGTAAGGTAATTCTAATTTCAGTACCTCTAGGAGAAAGAGGCTATTGAGTGAGAATATTGAAATGTACATGCTTTAAATGTTGTGCTTTGAGGGGATTGTATTCCTTTCTTCTTAGAACTGGCACTTGACTTGACTAATTAAGACAACACAGCGATATCATATGTTACCTATACGGTCATTACCTAAACGTACGGTAATTTCTAAATTAAGGATTTAAAATATTTACGTTATTACATGTATGAAATCCCACATGCCAGCCAACCATCCATTTCTTGGTTAGACAAGTATAGTGACCTCATATATACTTAACAACACACTTAAATAGAAATTAAGGTCTCCCGCATGACAGAAGTAAAACTGATCTAAGTTTGTGCTGTTTCTAGCTACTAAGTTTATGATTTGTTTCAGCAGTTGGAAAACTCAGGTAACGTTGCAGCGTCTTGACAATATGGCTGCCACGAACGTAACCACAACGCTATGCTAACACTAACGAATGACCATCGACCTCCCAAATGTCCATAAACTTGAACAGACTTACCTCGAAACTGTGTTTGACGAAGGACTTGGAGTAGAAAAAACGATGGAAGAGAACCTGCCCTGTTGCCATTGCCACCTGTCGAGAAAAGGACAGCGTGACGTTTGTACTTTGTCTTGTATAAGCTGGCCTAACCTTGCACAATGGACCGCCGCCATTTTAACTCCACCACGCCAACGTCAAAGCGCTAACATTAGCAGACTGCTAACAACCGGGCTGTTATGGTTGTGTTTACCCTATTTCTATATACGATTGTTAAGTGAAAATAAAACACGCAAAATGACTTTATAATTAGCTATATTATCTATTTAAACAGGCTTACCTGAGGCAGCCGGAGAAGAATGCCCGCCGACTGAATCAGTTCACATCCAAGGATGCGAAGGTCGGTTTCCGTGTTCAGGTCGAGGCCGTCGAGCATCGACGGCGTCGGAGAGAGCCTTTCCTCTGGAATGAGCGAGTTGTCGATCGTAAGGAACACTTCCGAGTAAACCTTGTCACCAATGAGAATGCCATCGTTGTTTGTTGATGCGTTGGAAGATACAGAGAGTGGACCTGCGGCCATCTTCACCCGAAAAAACAGCGGTTGACAGCAACAGCTCGGCCAGCCTCGACGGAACTACAGCGGAGCGGGGTGACTGACAAAGTACGTGACGTCAGCTTCCTATTCAGGCTCTAACGTCTGTGCACATCCGCGGTAGTAAATAGATCCGCAATACTGAAGAATGAAATAAAGACTACAAAAAATTTATTAAATGTTATAAAACTGTGAAGGGGTGTTACATGTATCCAAACTCTTACTAAGCTCATGTGTTAACTTATTAACTTTTCCATACTTTTGATCATTTACACCATAAGTCCACAGATTGCAGCCCTTGACTCGGACATAGACTAAACAAGGTCAATTACATTTTGTACAGGTTAACTGTAAATAAATGAATCAGCTGAGGTTATACACGAAAATGATTCCGATGTTTTTCTTTTTACACATGATGTTTTATGCTCGTGCTTCCTTCAAGGGCCTCACGTACATCTTAGTTTTCAACAGTAAAATCAGTTACTTTCACAGTACTTTTACACATAATTTATAAATTTAATACTAAAACAAGCTGTCGTCGACAATTTCCCCGTCAGGAATAGGCCTACATCTAGACACATCTATGGAGCCATGGAGAAAATACCAGAAATAAGTTTTATGTAGCCTATATGAGTAATTGCTCTTGATCAAATCTGTTAATAACTGTTTGCTTTTGTTTTATTATGGTCGAGTTGGTTGAGTCTTACCATGAAATATTACACTGCTCTAACACTTAAACGTGCACATCAGGTTGACTATACAAGCCACCGTAGTTGTAGTAATTGTTATATTTCCGACATTACTCAAAGGCCGCATGAGGAAACGACTCGCCACCGAGGGTTTCTATTACGCGTTTTACGGGAAAGTCCGGCCTTCTCACTGATACCATCGTAACATATCCATCCGCCAATTTAAAAAAATACTCATAGCAGTAATTTACCGTATTTTATTTAAAGAAAAAAAGTTAACTCCTATTTTACCACGTTATACGGGAAGTCAACATCATCTACCCAATTTAGTAATATGTTTTTGAAAATGTGTTAATTAAGCAGGCCAGATAGGAAAAGCTGGGTATATGGTTTAAACAAATTCCTAGTTTGGCTCTAGTATTGTATGTGTTAAAGTCCAGTTTCATGGTATTAACTGTGGCAAAGAAGTTGCGTGGCCTCACGTGAAGCAATACAAGGAACATTGTGTTCATTCCCTGTTCAGCCCCTATGATTCAATAGCCTGAAGCCTTGCAGTAACCAAAGCGGACAGCAGAGGGAACTAGAGACACACCAGATGAGGCCTCAGAAAATCTGGCGCATCAAGTGAAACAGTGGGCCATCTGAGGTTACAGAGTTTGTTCTGTGAGGACTCTGACCACTGACCTTGCATCAAGACCCCTTTAAGAATATGATGCTGCAGTATATTGAAGTCCAAGGTACAATTTACTGTTAGCAAATCACCTCTGAGATCACACTGCTGTAGTGTGCGTGTGCGTGTGTGTGTGTGTGTGTGTTGTACGATACTGTATTTGTTTTTGGAATGTTGTGTGTACAGCTCATAAACATGTCTTTGTTAGTTTATTGTCTCCGTTGATTTATTGGCAAAGAATCTGCACGTGCCAATCCAAGTTTCACTTCAAGTCACTGAGGATCTCATAATTTGATGAGCTTCAAATTTGCACCACTGAAGTAAAACTTAAACTATGGCGGATTGTGTAGTATCACATCATCTTTGGGCCCTGTCTTATTGAGGGGCCCCACATCAAAATCTACCTCCAAAACTTAAATTTAGTTTAATGTTTAATACTACTAATACTAATACTACTTCCCCAATTCCAAATAAAATGATGTGTAAAAGGCTGTGTAAAAGTCAAAAGAAATACCAGCAGATAAAAAATTATAATAATGATAATGAACAGCTCTACTAAGATTTCTCAAGTCCATGTCGTGATATCCTATATATAGTCATGTTTTTCACATAGTAATGAACCTCGCCCAATCCTTGCCTGTGAGCGATTAAGCCATTCAAGGATATCACTCTCATACCAAATCAACCTGCTTACCTGTGTGACGTGTTCCAAACAGGTGTTTTCTGAACATTTCAAAACTTTCCCAGTCTTTTGATGCATCTGTCCCAACTTGTTCCAAATGTTTTATTAGCGTCAGCTGAAAAAATTAATTGAGTTAATGTGGGAAATTAAATATAATAATTCATGTTAATAGAAAAACTATCTTCGCAACTTTTCAAAAAAATTAGGGTTGTGTTATTTAATGAAAAAAACAAAGATGAAAGTTTGTAAAATTTTCAGTGTTTCGCAATAGTGAGTTTTCTTCTCTTTCATTTTTATTTACTTAACCTCGTACATGTATTTTGCAACACATCTCATGAAACGTTATGCTCACATGCTGCAAACTTATTAAAAAAAAAGGAAAATAAAGTATTTTTTTAATCAAATTACCACAAACTGATTCTGTGCCGAGGTAGTTTTCCAGCAGGTAGTTTTTCCAGCTCTGCAGGAACACATATTGAAGGTACCACAAATAGTCCGTTGTGTGCAGTGTACATGGGAACAGCAGGGTATATACATGACTCACACAGAGAGGAAATGGGGGGCTCAGTAGGAGCCCAAGTGCAAATTATTGCCCCCGGGTCCCACTAACAGTTTATTCACGCTATGGCTGGCTAATTCCTGAGGTTGCACATGTATATTTGCATGTGAGTGTCTAGCTGTAATAATGCAAACATAGCATAAGGGTCTACTTTCATACCCTGTTTGAGGCTCTTCTGTATGTGGCATGTCAGGCGCAGACAGATGTCCAAACACACACGCAGATTTACCTCCTCAGTTTCACTAATACACCACACGAGGTGGCAGACTGAGGTCTCATTGTCCCTGTCATTCAGCAACACCTACAACCAGCACCTCCGGCCCTCGCACTTACGCAGTTACCACGACGACAAGAACACTGAGCATTCTTTCTCCGGTTGCCCGGGTGACACTAATTATAGGGTGTGGGAGGGCTCACGGGACGGCAGAATTCCGGAACGACCATAGCGACGCAGGAGGGAGGCGTTCAGGGACACCCAGTGACGAACAAGGGCTTAGTTATAAGGAGTGGTGTGTGTGTGTGTGTGTGTGTGAATGTTTCTGAGCAACTCGCACAGATTCTCCGGGGACACGTGTGCATGCCTGCCCTGCTATGATAATTACTGCAAGGAGATCACACTTCAATTGAGTGCGCATGGCATGCATGTGTGCACGTACGAACGTTTGAGCATGTAGGCACCTCTTATTGGTGATTAAATTTGAATGTTTAAGAGCGATCAAAACGTCATTTGTGTAAATGGCATGGGGCTTCATGCTGTGTGCCTGTAAAGCACAAATCAAGATGTAGAAAGTGTTTCAAGGAGATATGTCTATTGAGGCCAGATCTCTCTCTCTCTCACACACATGCCCTGTGGCTCTTTTCTCAAACACATGCACACAAACCAGGAAGGACACCAGGTCAAGGGCTACAAAGCAAGGGCATGAGCAAAGGAAAGAGTCCCAGTAAAAGAGCAGAGGGGAGTAGAAAAGAGAGAGCTAGCTGGTTCAAAAACAGAGTAAAAGCACAGAGAGCTGAGGAGGGCAGAGCTGCTTTCCAGCAACAGAGTCAGAGGGCTTGAATATTAAAAGAAGGCCAAAGAGATTAAAATAAAATGGATACAGTGACAGGGATACAAAGAGAGAGGAGGGTGTTTGTGTTTTGCAAGAGTGTGTGTGTGTGTGTGTGTGTGGTCAAAGCAGACGCCGTGAGTGCGTCAAAGACAAGGAGAGTGTGTGTTGTGGGATAAAGGAGAGGCAAAGAGAGTGCATTATTGCTGCTGACTGGCATGGAAAGAGGTTATCTCTTCGAATACACAGCAGACATGCAGGTCACGGTGGGAGGAAATTTAACAGGCTTAAAAGGAAAGGTCAACGGTCAGAAGTGCATGTGCGGGGAAATTGTGAGCAGTTGTCAAAAGGTCAGCGCACGTTTGGAATAGATGCTTTTGACGGCAGACATTTTGACTCTTCACAGCAGGAGCCGCACAGGTGTAAATAACAACATTAATGACGGCTCCATTCCATTAAGTGCACCAGTAAGCCGTGTCAGTGAACCAGCGTGCACAATAATGACTTACCTAAGGCTCACACACACACACACAAACACAAACACACGAACTCAACATTGTGTAAATGACCACACAATTGATGTCCTTCAGTGACATTACGTGATTACAAACAGTGAGCGATGGTGTTGTTAATACAGAAACAATTGCTGGAGACACATGCACGCATGGCAAAGTCTCTTGTAAAGAGTAAACACACACAAGGCCACACGCTATCACACAGTCAAACACAGGAAGGCAACAAGAAGTCAGCTGCACAGCACAAAAGACAATGTTACTGTTGCCACATGAAGGGGAGTATGTTTTGTTGTTTCTTATCAAAGGGCATTCAAGGATTGTCTGTTTGGTCTTTTTAAAATGAAAAAAATGCAGCTTGTTATGATTTATTTGAAAATCTTGTGAAAAAAATCATATGTAACAAAATTCATCACATGAATTTCTTTACTGAGACTTCATGACAATCAGCTAACCTTGTTATTTGTAAAAGGAAATGTTCCATTTTTACGCTCTGTCAGCAGCAGAGCAGGTACAAAATGAGGCTTTAATGGCACAGAAAGTTCATTGTTTTCTATTTCAGAACGTCCTCTCCACTCGGACAGAGATTCTTAGCTGATAAGCCATACATGTGTGTGTGTGTGTGTTTTGGCAAACAGAGGAAATGTTGGCAGGACAAAAATCGTTATCATCCCACCTTTCTGTGTGAACGACGTGCACGTGCATTGTCTCGCAGATGGATTAGAGGAGAGAGACACAGGGAAGTCAAACTAAAAGCTTTCCATGTGTGCCAGTAAGTGGGGAAATTAGTTCCATGCCACACACACACACACTTCACGCACTTCTCCCGTCATGCCAATTCATCCCAAATGTAGAGGAAGAGGAAGAGAGAGAGGGAGGGAGGGATGGAAAGACCTTGCACGGAGTGAATGATGTCAATAACACACAATGCCTGAGGGGAAGAGTGTTGGATAATTGGTCCGTGTGTGTGTGTGTGTGTGTGTGTGTGTCTATGGGGGTGCTTGCCTTACAGTTTCTTTTGTGTTCGCCTGCCTTTTGTTTGTGTCCACAGGTGGCAAGGGACACGCTGTCATGCTCCTTCAGCCCTGCCCTTGTGACAGGCTGTGTGCGAGTGTGTTTGCATGTGTGTGTGTGTGTGTGTGTGTGTGTGTGTGTGTGTGCTTACTATGTGCGTGCGTGGGTGTTTTTGAAATCCTGTGCGTGCCACTGAGACTGCGTGAGTCTGGTTGTGAGAAAACAAGTGCATGTCTGTTGTACAGTGTGTGTCGTGGGAGTTGACTGGTGTATGAACGGGGCCCGGTGGTTGTGCCTTATGCACAGCAAAGTGTGACTCGCAGAGTATTCAAACGCCAGGTTATTTCACCAAATGCATGTTATTTAATAGGAACAAGAAAATGGCTTTACTGATAAAAAATAATATTTAAAAATCAGTGAAATTATTTTATTAAGAACAGGTGCAGTAACTGTTTAATACACGTGATCCAGTTTGCTTTTTACAGTCTCACCTTCCCTTCCTCTCCATCATTGAGCTGAACCTGCATTTTTCCTCTCTCAGTGTGTTGTTTGCTTTAAGTCTTGGCAGTGTCCTTTCTCGCTTTTCTCCACCTAACACTCCACCTCGATTCCAGGACTCCAAACTCCTCCTCCCTGCTTCTCCTCCATCTGTACCCCGGCCTCTGTCTTTGTCTGTGACGGCAGGGGAGGGTCGAAGTGTGTTTGGGGAGTTTGAAGAACGAGTGAGAGGTACCCGGGGTTGACTATGGAGATGGAAATGCTTTTTACCGGAGGCGGGGGGTCTCTCCATGGGGTCTGGAGGAGAGCTGGAGGATCCCTGTTGAGACTGTAGGGATCGCAGCCCAAGAAGCTCCTCTTGAGCTTTAAACAGAGCAGCAGTCAGCTCCTCCCTCTCCTGACACTCTCTTCTTACTGTCTCCTGGAGTAAAGCCACCTGGAGGGTGTTAAGAGAGAAATAAAGAGAGAGTCAGAAAGTCAAATCCAGCAAGTAATTTATCACTGAATCAGTCTTGAAACAATATTACTTTTCTTTGTGCAAAAAGAATTGATAAAACAGTTCAACATTTTGAGAAATAAGCTCATTCCCTTTGTTTTTTGACTGAGAAGATAAAATCAGTATAATCTGATGTCTGTGAGCAAGCTGTGTTTAGCTCAGTTTACCATAAAGTGAGAAAACAGAGGGAAACAACTAGTGTGGCTCCATCCAAAGTTCAAAGCCCCACCTACCAACACCTCTTAAAAGGACAAATTTACAAGTTGTGTCTTGTTTGTTTAACTCATACAGTTACAGAAATGTGGAAAAAAAACTTTATTTTGTGGTTTTCATGGAGCTGTGAACTTGAACTATTTCTTGGCAAACAACAGCTGAGTCAAACAAAAAAAGTCTTGATATCACAGTGATGTTTTCAGGTTTGCTTTCATCATACTCGTAAAGAGACAAAAAACAAAATCTGGGTTCACTGTCAATGCCGACAGTTGCATGAAAGTGTTTGATGAAAGGATAAATGGATGTTCGGCAAGAAGAAGATCCAATGTTTTTTTAATCCCTAAAACCAAAAACCGTCATTTTAACATTTCAGTTATTTACTGTCCAAACAAAAACAAAAGCAACAGCATGAGACTGAATTAGAGACTGAATGATTTAAGAAAGACATTGTGGTGAGAGACAGAGAGAGAGTTAAAAAGAGTCTGAGGCGAGACACATGCAAAAACAAAACAGACAAACACAGCGGCGAAAAGTTTTGCTAAAATATGAAGAGCAACTTGGATCCCGAGGATAAGTGTGGTCATTCTGTGCAGCTTGTTGACACTAAGAAAATTGGCACAATCATAGTGACTCAGTCAACAAGACCCACACAGGCGAGCTACCCTAACACAGTCACAGTGATCCAGCATCAACAGCATGTACAACACAGGATCATGCACTAAGAGAAAATAAAAACAGAAAAAAATGCACACAAGATGTTGCACAGAAATCACTGGAATACTGATATAAATGTTTATAAAGATTAAAATATATATACACACACAGAATGTCAGCGTTTCTCTCTGGAATCACAGAACGACTGACATTAAAATGACTGGTGCCGGGAGGTCGACATGTGATACATTATAATGTTTACATCTTCAGCTCTACTGAGAAATAGAGCCTCTCTCGTGGAGTCAAATCTGTTTGAAATAGCTCTTGTAATGTGACAGCCAGACAGAAAAGAGGAAAGCAGCTCACTTTAAATCTTGAGCCAGAGTAAAAAAAAAGCTGCTCCTGCAAGGTTCTCAAAAGCCTTCTCATCACTTTACATGCATTTCCTACCATAAATACTCATCACTGGCTCACCTAATTACAAACACATGCCGTTTGAATGATTTACATCAGGGGTTTTTAAAGTGTGAGGCTTGCAAAGAAAGCAGGGAAATACAAGAAAATGTCTGAACCCGGCAAAAAGCACAGAAAGTATTATGTAATATATAAAATGTTGGGATTTTCTTGGATTGGGTCACCTGATGTTCCGATCCCAGAATAAGTGGTTTGAGAAGACGTGCTGGCTAATGATCGAATGAGACCCTTCAAACTTATGAGGCAAAGCACCCAAGTTTGGTGTCTAGGCCGCTTCTTCAACCATCATGTGTTAAATAACAGACACACGTTTTTTATGCACCTCAAGATGATCAGAAGACAGACTTAAAGGTCCAGTGTGGAGGATTTAGTGACATCTAGTGGTACAGTTGCAGATTTATCTACGGTTAAATATTTTTTTTCCTTTCGACAATGCAGAGGAACTTGTGGTGGCAGCAAAACTTGTGAAAGGCCCTCCTTAGGGTCAGTGTTTGGTTTGTCCATCCTGGGCCTCTGTAGAAATATGGTTGTGCAACATGGACAACTTTGGGGTAAAGGACCCTCTCCCTTTAGATAAAAGGCCCAGTCTAGGGTAAAGAAAAACACAAAAACTCTTATTTTTTGACGATTATATTTAAATCAAATTTCTGCTACGTTCTACAAATAAATCCCCCTAAATCCTACACACTGAACCTTTAAATACTATAAAATTACAGACACTTCATGGGAGATTCAGGTCAGATTCCTTTTGGCTGTCTCTATGACTCGCGCTCCACATTTGTTTGTCACATTTTAGTACCGAATTCATCAGCAGTTTGTTTTATTGCCAAATAACTAAACTTCTCAATGCTATTTTCCTTCCAAAATTACACTGACTTTTCTTAAAAGGAATTTTAAAAGAATCCGATCACAGAGAAAATGTTGAGCTTGCAATTCAATACATCTGGAGGCCAACATTAATATGATTCACTTAGTTAGTTGAGTATGAGACATGAACATTTGATAGCTGTTAATATTCTGACTAGCCAGACTGAACATTTACTGAACATTTAACACTCAGCAGTAATTTTAGTCCTGGTCTGACGTGAAAGTCTGAGAGGAGAGCTCCACGTTGCAGTCATGCAAAATGATTACAGGTTAAGAGATGATCCAAAACATATGTTGCATCAGTGGTAGTTTCATCACTGTTTTTCTGGGGGTAAAGTACTGTATATATCTCTCTACTGCCAGGTGCTTAAACACTGCGGGCACATTAGATGGTGTGTGTATGTGTGAGTAACAATGCATTTCCAAAGTCTGTGTGTGTGTGTGTGTGGTGTGTTTATGTTGCTCCATATTGAGGATCTCTGTGTGTGTATGTCCACATCTGTTCAGAGAGCCAAACCCCAGCGATGAAGGCCACATCTCCTTTTTAAATTTTGTGAGTGGTTTTCTTTGTATGTGTCTGTATTTGTACACAATGTGTATGTGTAACCGGTGCTACTAATACATCCATGTTCCATCTAAAGTGTGTCACGCCTCATGCCATTGTATGCAATTACTGGGAAAGTGTGTGTGACGGTTTGCACACACGTATTCAGCCACTTCCTTTCTCTGTGTGTTTGCAAGACATGGAGTGTGAGTCTTTTTACTGCCTGTTTATATGCAGGCACATGTTAGACCCTTTGTGGTGTGTGTGTGTCTGTGTGTGTGTGTGCATGCGTGTATGTGTGTGTGTGTTTTTGTGTTGTTGTGCATGCAAGGCTAGCTGTAGAGAGAGACAGCCATCATTAGGGGCTCCTAGTGAGAGCAGGATTACAGGGCGAGTGGCTGGATGTCACACGCAGACCCACAGAGACCCTGCTTTTAATCTAACACTGTAAACCACATTCCACTGTCAACACACACACACACACACGAATTTAACACGTGTTAAAGACACAATCAAAGACCAAGACCCTCAACAGTATGCACTGTTTGCAGGGTTGTTTTTAGGCTTGTGATCCAGATGTGACCTGAGGCTTAAAGGTGTTTTTCCTGACAGCTGTATTTCAGTCAAAAAGTTTTAAAGAATAAATTGAAAAGAACTGCACGGCTGCAGTTTTGAGAATTTTTTGAGTATAAAAATCTATTCAGATCCATCAAATCCACCAGATATTAACTTAAGCATTGCCAATAAAGGTCTAAATGTTTAGACCTTTGTGGTTTTTGGAATAGTGATACGTTTTCGGTGAACAAATCCACTAGCTCATAAATGTATTATAGCCTCATAGTTTCCCATTTGGTTATTTTGTTATTCCAGAAAAGCTAAAAAAAGTAGATGTTAAGGATTAAGCTGAATGGCAGAGGAGAGCACATTAATACTAATGAGGCGCAGACAATGAACAAAAGAATGGTATAAATAGGATTGCCAATAGATTGCCTGTAAAAGAATCAATGACTCTCTATATCCCCGTGTCAAATTTTAATATTTATTAAGGTTAAATATTTGTTCACAAAGCTGAGAGTCCACTTTATTCATTGGTTTAGTTAGTTTTATTTATTTATTTATTTTAAGCGTTTTAATTTTTTGTTTTTTTTTTAAATGCCAATTCAAATGTCTGAATATTTTTAGAAACTAAAAGTTTGCTCTTTGAAAGACAGATTCATTATTATTCAGGTATATTATTATTATATCAGCAGTGTAAAAGGTCTTAAAATGATCATTATTTAATTTATCAAAATTATTTGAGGAAAAATATATTGTCCAACAAAAACAGTTTGCATGACAGGCCTAGCGCTATTTTTTTTATTCATTTTTTTTTAATTAAACATACTTGCTGACCTCATTTATTATTGTTAGATTCAGTTCAAAAATGACTCTTTCATTCCAAGAGTTTGATTATTATTTTCCTGTCTTGAAAACCAACTGGGTAAAAGGTCACTCATTGGCTCCAACACTTGATGATGAAAATGCCTCTTTGACATTGCAGCAGTATCCAGGCAACAAGAGTGATATCACAAGGTCATGATCAAAACCTGATTATCTCTAACCAACACACACACATACAAAACGGCGACAGATCAATAAAACTTTTTATAAAGAAAAGGATGACAGGAGCTTGGGCTTGAATTAGATAAGAACTGTGAGAAATCATTAGAGAAAGAACTGATGAAGAGAGTCAAAGAGTCAAGAATACAGAGAGAAAGTAAAAGAAAAAAAAACAAAGGTCATCTAAAGGGATTACAGTGATTTATCTGCTCTAAAACAAGAAGCACAGCAGAGAAAAAAAAATGGCTCCTTTAAATTAGATGAGAAAGAACAGAAAGGAAAGGGTGGCGGGGGGGGGGGTGGCGGGAGGCTGCTGTGGCGAAGGTCTATGAATGACATAAAAGAGCATGTCAGCTGTGAAATTGGCATCAGGGCACCTTGAACTGGCTGAACCTATCTGGACAGGCGCTCTGAGAGGGAGACGGTTAAAGAGACAGTGGGTGGACAGAAAGGGAGGGCTGTTAGAGGCCTGTCAGGCTGCAGCAGTACAGAGCTGAGCCGGATGAGAGAGTGAGGAGGAGGACGAGGAGGAGGAGGAAAGGAGGTGATGCAGAAGTGATGAGAAGAGGATAGGAGGCACTGACTTGACTTTCTGACCTTCTTAGACAAGGAATGGACGCCGGTCTCCCACTTT
The DNA here is from genome assembly GCA_029814765.1 of Acanthurus leucopareius. Lineage (NCBI taxonomy): Eukaryota > Metazoa > Chordata > Actinopteri > Acanthuriformes > Acanthuridae > Acanthurus > Acanthurus leucopareius. The sequence continues at coordinate 7,528,514 of JAQMCX010000053.1, read as the reverse complement.
AGTTAATGAGATCTCTGTGATATTTATGGGCTTGTGTATTAAGGAATCATCCTCCTTGGCTGAACTGTCCTCCAGCTTTAAAACTGAACCAGAAATAAACTAAAAAAAATCTCCTGTTTCAATGTATTTCTGTAATAGTTGCTATGATGGTGCCCAGTGTACAATAAAGTCACATTTGTGCACAATAAGAACAACTGTTTACTGGTCAGTATGAGATGCAAAACATCAGTGAGCTCTTTGCCCACTCATTTGTAATTCCGGTGGTATGTTTACATGTTCTACAGATGTTTTCCTGTAATCCTCACCAAACGAATATGACGTAAGGTTTTTTTCATGAGTCTGCACAACATCAGACAGCTCACTTATTTTTAAAAAGGGCTGAAGGTATCAAACAACTCTTGAACATAATGGAGCATTCAGTAGGAATAAATGGAGAGCAAAGACAGAGGTAAAAGAGGGTGAACATGGCGTTTACATGGACTTACATGGACTTACATTCATCAGGTGGACACAAACATAACACTTGATCAATGCTAATGTTGCACATATAAGGAGATAATATGTGAATGATGTGTTTACAGTTCGTTTTGCTCCCCTTAAAAGGCCAAATACTGAGTTTAAACTGCTTTGAAACTGAAATGTTACACTTGAAAAACTTGCTGGTCAGTATCTGTTAAGGTTGTGAAAAAACATTTCCTCATTGTGAAGCCAATGAAAGCAAAAGAAAAAGAAGAATAAAGAAGTAGAATGCAGTCTAAGAGAAGTGAGAATCAAAGTCGAGAGAAAGTTGAAGTAAAGGACAATAAGTATGTGTGTGTGATTGTAATTGTGTTTGTGCATGAGACTGTTAGTGGTCAGACAGCTGTGTCATGACTGCTTTCCTGGATACAAACAAAGACTGAGACACATGTGTACACATACACACAAAATGTCTATCAAAGTCACTCCGCCTCATCACTTGGGGACACTTTTCTTCCTGTCCTGTCTTTGTTTTTGTCCATAAAAGTTGCCCCCTCACTCTCTTTCATTTACTCACACACAAACACAGATGCACACACACACACACACACACACACACACACACACACTCACAGTTGCCTTCCTTCATTCTTTCCTTCCTTCAGGCTATTCATTTGTGCACCTCATCCTGCCCCCCCCCCCCATGTGCTGCCTCCCGTTTTTCACTTTTTGTTTCACACTTTAATTCAGCTCCACTTGGACGTTGCTGGCACAGAAATCCATCACTGCACACTCCGCTGCCAAAGCAAATATGAACTCTGTCTGTCTCTATCTCTCCCGCTCTCTCTCCATTTAAACTCTCTCACTCACTCACTTCCTTTGGCTGTGACCACACTCGCACAAACACACACTTGCTAAATTCAATCCAGTTCTGTTTGAATAGTGTTGGCACGGAAACCCCACCAGCAGAACATATAAAAACAAATGCAAATGGTCTCTTTGTTTATGTCTGTACAGTGACAGCTTTTTTTTGCCTCTCCTATTCTTTTGAGGACAACCGAACACCACACAATGGACAATCCCTGGTAACACGCATGCACGGACACACACCTCGTCCTGCAGTTCAGCTTTCTGCTCGGTCATCAGCTGTATTTCAGCTTTGGCTTGGCTCAGCTGTGGTGCCTCCTGCTGTTGGGAGCGCTGCAGCTCCTGGTGCATTTCCTCCTGTCTCATCCTCCTCTCCTCCACCCTGCTCCTCCTCTCCTCCTGCAGCTCTTCCTGAAGTCCTCGTAACTCCCCTTCTCTCTCCTGCAGCTGGAGAAGAGGAAAAAAGTTTCAGAGTTTTGGATGTTTACATTTTCATCTAATTGTGGCTATTTGACTGTTGACATGTTTTGCAAAAAACTAATAAATGGAAAATAAATGACAGCTTTGGACTTTCTCTGCACTCACACATTCATAAATGTCATTCAACATGTTGTCTTTGTTACATCTGAAATACAAGAAGGAAAAAATGCTTTTCAGGTGTCTGTTTTTACACTGGTTTTCCCAGATGTGCAGCAAAGGTAACAGGGCAGTAAAGATGATATGAATGTTTTTTAGACCTCTGCGTCATAAGCGGGGGGGGCAACCTGTTTTCTGTTACTTCTCTAGAGTTGCACAGGAAGTGGGTAGGAGGGGAGGCTGCAGAGTCATACACAGTGGGAGCTGACATGGTTGAGTTGGAATTCTCAGTTGTACTAAAAAAATTCATTAAATGTCAATTCCTGTCAGCTCAGAAGTCCTACGTCAATAGAAACTTCCTTGTGTTTTGGTTCTAACTCATCACTGTGCGATGCCATTCTGTGGGCTGATATTTTTTTGTAGGTTGCAGGGTGGTAACAGTCTGCTCACGAAATGTGTCATTTGTTTTTTGCTGTCTCACCACCACCACTGCCTCGACTTTAAAAATCTCTCTCTGTTTTTCTTCTATCTTCATCCCATCAGTACACACCGAGCCCACAGTGTCACCCACACTGTTTGCTTGCATGTGTGTGTTCATAATGGTATTGCCCATGATGCAGAAGGCACATAAGGTAAATAATTACACACACACACACACAACATAGCAGAACAAAGAATATACTGACTGGACAAGAATCACATCCAGTAACAAAGTGGGAACTCCTGGGCTTAAATTCCTTCAAGTCAGAAAGTCATAGACATAAAAAAAACAGGCAGGCAGACAGAGGATGAAAAGGGAAGTGAAGCAACCAAAGGAGAAGAGAGAAGAAGAAGCAAGAATATTAAATATATTGAGTGAAACACGTTTCGTCATAATCTTTGCAACCTTCATGCAAGTAATTCTGATTTCTTCAAATACTGGCATTTTTAATCACATGACTGTTTTACATTATGGTGTTATGTGTGATGTAAGTGGATAATAGTTATTTAAATAAATAAAGGAAAAAAGTAGAGGGAAGGGATGGAAAAACAAAAGAGGAGGCATGGAAGAAATAGAAAAAAAGAGATTTACTTAAGAATAAAAATAACAATTATGAGTTGCCTATTAAAAATGCATGTCATTCATGTGTTTGTTCATTGTACTGTTGTGTTGTGTCCAGTGTTTGTCTTGTGTATTTCTGTTATCGACAGTTGCGTACCTTCTGCTGAAGCTGTGTGTTGTCTCGCTCGTACTGCAGAAGCATCATTCCGCTCTTCTCTCTGTCCATCGTCAGCTCTGACTCCGCCTCCCTGCGTAGCTCCTCTATCTGCTCCTCCATTTCCCTCAGTTGCAATGCATTTTGGGTCCTCTGCTCATTCAGGGCAGCAGCCAGCTAAAAAATGATGAAGATAAACATTTAAACACCACTTTTAGGCTTGGTGTGCATTTTGACACGCGATAATGGCGACTTCAGTGCTTATGCTTTGCCAACTGAAACAGAAACTTTGTCGTCTGAAATTTAAGACCATATTAAATACACTTTTTATCATCAAAAACAATATAAATATAGTGCGTGATGAAAACTCCAGAAGAGGTTCAGTCTAGCCCACATCCCAAGGCCTGTCTCTAATTCAGAGTCCTAGAAGACGCTGTTAAGTGTTCATTTTTTCATGATATAAACAGGAAGGATAAAGGTCACACCAAGCTTTGTCGCCGAGTTTAACTAGAAGTGCCGAGATAGACGCAAGGAGACAGCAGTGGTGTATCAAATTGCTGGGTACAAAACACTCACACAACCTGAGAATACGCCTAATGAAAACCATTGAAAGTTTTTGTAGCTGTCAGGGAATGTTTTTGAAAAGATTTGGCATTGTTCTCTTCCCCTTTAAAACACATTTATGCTCCTGTAAACAGATTTAATCTCAAAATACTGTGTCCTACCCACAGTGTCTAACCTCTAAAAGACATGTTTGACAAACATGTTATTGTTCCATGTTGGGTTATATATTATTGCTGGCTCGAGCTCTAAATAGAAACAATGTCTTAACCCTTTTCAGAAAAATATAAGGAGGACTTTGGTTATGTTCAGGCCTTGTCGCAGATTTTTACTGAAATGTCATCATGCTCTTACAGTGTAAAAACACTGAACTGTTGGGGGACATAAAACACCAGCTTTGGCTCTTGTTATAGAGAGACCAAAGTTGCATTAAACATTTTTTGTTTAGACTCGGTTGTTTTCTTAAGATCAGACAGAGTGCAGGCCAGTGGGCTGGGATCGTTGTGGCTGCGACTGTGTGTATGTGTTTATCTGTATGTGTGGGACTGTGTGTGCCATTTATGCATGCGAGCGTGAAAAAAAGAGAAATGGTAGATGTGGGTGTCAAAAAAAAAAGAAGGCGGACTGGCGTGTGAAAAAGTGTATATTTGGGCCTGTGTGTGCGTGCGTGTGTGTTATGCTTGCGGTTTGAGAGACTATATGAAAGACTAAGATTGCGTGTGTTGGCTCAAATGAGAAAACACCACTTCCCCTTTGCTGGGTGAATGTACGTGTGAGGAGCATGGCTGGGTTATGTGTGTATATCCTTTTGTGAGTTTGAGTGTGTGTAAGTGTGTGTGTGCATGTACACAGCTGCTGTTTGTGTTTAAAAGTGCACAAGAGTGACCATTTCCTTTCCATGCATGTAAGTCCAAGTGAAGTCAGGAAGCCAATAACGAACAATAACCTGCATGGACGCGTGTGGGAGCCATCCCACTGCTACTAACTACTACTAACATCAATCTTTACATATGGAGCACATGTTTTAAGATGTATGTACATTTGTCATATGGAATGTACTGCATGTGACATTTTTACTGCCTATCTGCAGTATGTTTTGCACTTTTTTGGGACTGAAACAGAAAAAGATAGAATAGAAAGGCGTAAACGAGAACAGAAAAGTCAAATATTTCTCTAGTTTTTTTTTACTCACTGTCACAAAAAATCCCTGATGATACGATGGGTTTCCTGTGATGCAGTTCATGGGGTTAAATGTGTTTTTGCAGCAGGATTAGCCAGTGGGTAAGATCAAGTACTTATCAAGTCTAACATAGTTTTTAAACTGAAGTTGAAAGACTTCTATATCTTAACTCAAAGGAACTTTTTACAGAAGAAAAAGAAAAATCATTTGTCATCTTTTCAGCCCCATGCAGATGGAAAGTAGGGTGAAGTTTTAGTCCACAAAACATTTTAGGAGCTTTTGAGCATTACAGCATTCCTCTAAACAACTGAAGAAGCATGTGAGTTGTTCAAAAATGAGAAAAAAACAGCCCCCCAAAAAACAAAACTTACATAAAATGGCTCTTTTGCAGTTGTTGGGCATAATCCCAGTCAGTGGCAGCCACACAATGTAGAGTTGATTTGAAAAGACGCTATTTAGACTCTGCTAGCCTGAAGAGTGTTACTCCAACCCACTGAAGCATCCAGGAACAAACTTAAACCATGATTTTATAAATCGGTGCTCTTGAAAGAAGCTACAATGGTTAAGTGATAGATCAAAAAAGAAAATTTTGCCTTAGATCCCGCAAAGGCTGCAACTTCAGCAGAGCAGAGCTCTCTCTGCCATGTGTTATGCAAACTTTTGGGTAGCAGGTAAACACTCAGGTATGCAGAGATTGGGACTCTAGGTTAATCTAATATGCACACATGTTTTAGCTTGTGCACCCACTTCATTCAGTGTGAGCATTAAGCTTAGAGGCCACAGTGAGGATTTTGGCATGAAGAAGGTGAGAAATAACATCTCAAATCAATGGCATCACGGCACTTCCAGAGACTTGATTACACATCGGACAAGCTGTAGCCATTTTATTGGGTCTTCCAGCATTTTTTTTTTACAGTTTTAAAACAAGTCCCCAGTTTCTCCACTTGTTTATGTGAATGCAGATACTCTGTTTTGCTGTAAAGCTCCAGAAATGTTTTGCTGGGCGAAGAAATTTCACTCTACTTTCCAGTAAAGAGGGAGTAGATTATGACCGAAATGCCATTTTCATATGAACTGTTCCCTTAACAGATGACAAACCCTAGTGATCGTTTCACTGCAGATTCCCACAGACTGTGGTGTGCATAATAGGGTACAAAGACTGAACATGCTTGTAGTCTGAAATGAAAAAAAACTACAACCACAATTTGAGTATGTGCATAATTTAAACATAATTCAAGCCTTCTTTTGTACTGGCAGACTGTAAATCCCGTGAAAATAGACGGATGGTTACTTGCATCTGTGAAAGTGTACAGAACTCTCTTTTTTCTGTGTTGCACCATTTTTGTGCAAAGAGTGTCATGACTAGTCATTTACAAGCACTCTGCCATTTAATGCAAACATATGACGGTAATTTTGCTAAACTATATATAACCTGACAGCTGCAGCAATGGACCTCAACCATGAAATTTGTATCATGGCCCTGAATCTCAAAACTAGTGATAATCTAATCCTGTGCGAAGGCACAGAACTGACGAGTGTACATTTAAAAAGACAACATAAGACAAGAGAGATCTGATGACATTCTTCTTTTTTTTTTTGTTTTGGTGAAAGTTAAGTTCCTCTTTGTTTTGATGTTCAACTAAACCTCAGAGACTCAGACAGGCAGACAGCGCGAGAGACACTACAACACTGTTGGGCTAATAAAAGACAGATTGGTTTTGTGTGTGTGTGTATGTGTATTTAGTTTATCTGGTGTCAAACAGACTGGTGGTCTTGGAGCCTCATAATCTTATCCACATTGTGTGTGTCAGGATCCTGCTTGTTAAACTCTGCTGAACTGTGACAATGGCTTGGATGTCGTCCTAGTGCCTATTTACTCCAACACACTGCAGAGAAATGTCTGCCAGTCATAAACTAATATACACGCACAGCCGCTGAGCTTATGAGTAATGTTTTGACCTGGTTTGTTTCAGTTCATTATACATAAATAAAACATTACATCTATTGATCTTATATGATCAGTGTTCGCATATGCTGGCTAATTACATTATACTGTTATAACTTTTAGCTTATTATAATGATATCTGGCTAGTGTTTTTCTTTTAAGTTTTCAATCACCCCCTGCTGACACTGAGTCTGTGTCAGTGTTTATTTAATTATACTGGTATTAATTACAGTTGTGTTTCCCTGAAATGGGTCAGGCTTTGTATACCCGATGCCATCAATAAAATAAATGCTTGATCAAGATCCCAGACCCTCTGATTGGCTTGTTTATCCATACCTAATCTAGTATGTTTGCTATTAACATAAGTGCAGCATCACAGTTTCCAATCAGTGGGAAGAATGTTTTTTTTTTTCCAGTATTGTTCAAAAATTACCTCGGAAGCCATTTTCTGTCTCCAGTCTTCCTCCATGTTGGTTACGGCTCTGCCATGGGACTCGATCAATATCTCCCTGTAAACACACACACACATACACACACACAAAGAAGACAGAAACTATAAGAAAACTCTGAACAACACGCACCAACAGCCACTCAGACATGCCATTTTGGATTGAAAGTGTAATGTCAAGATGTAATGTCAAGATGTAATGTGCTGTACATATTAAGGATTAGTGATGGCTTTCACGTAGTTATTCATTTACATGGTAATAACTACAGGGCCTGCTAGTTTCACTTTTTACTGGGAATATTGACCAATATTTTTTGCTTAAAATGTTGATCCCCAGTATGTATAAAATAAAGCATCTTTAAAAATGTTTATCTACATGCAGGTAATCTAATCACATCAAGCATCAGCGGTGTAATGAGAAGGTATGATGACAATGACATCAGCTTGACAATGTCAGCATGACAATGATTCCAAAAAATGTTGGGATGCTGTCATTTTGTTGAACATCATGAAAACAGGAAGCAATAATTTACAAAAGAATCACATTAGGTTGTAGCATCAGATTAAAAGCTACACCTGAAACCATCTCCAAATAGCAACTGCCAGACATAAAGACCTTATTGCCTTTATTTAGCAAATCTCAATCTAGCAAAACCACCCATTTTTAAAGCCATTTACACTCTGCTTCGAATGCCTTAGGAGGACATGTTCACAGTCACTGGCTTCTTAAGCTTCTGAAGTTTTACAGAGACTCTTTGTGGCCTCGATGTAAATTAAAAAATGAACAAACAAATCTGAAAGCAAATACGAAATCAGATACACAGACTGTACATTCCTTAAAAAACAGCATGCAGTGAAAGAGTGTAAAATGCTCTCTTTCTGCCTCTCTTTCAAATATACACAAGCTTGATTGAATTAACAATTTTTACAGTGCAGCACTTTCTGCAGTTGAATAGATAAGTAAATAAGACATCACCACATCTACATCTGCCACAGGCAAAAAAAAAAAAAAAGCTCTGATAATATTTACACATGCTTCTTTTTGAAGATCCTTTCAGCATGTCAGGATGCATAAAGAATATGTATAACAAGTCTACTCCCTGAAGTCTCTGGGGAAGGAGAGAGGAAGAGAAAAAAGCAGCGAGATGGAGTTGAGATAGCAAGAAAGGGTGAATCTCATGGATTTGTTGATCATCCGTCCAAATATAATATGTCATTTCAGCAGCTGGTCCGGCTGATAAGATGTGAGGCAGCGTAAGATTTAACCCAGCCAGACACACGCTGAGGAACTGACAGTTTATTACCAGTGTTTATACAGTTAGAGTTGACAGAAAAGGCACTTTGAGGGAGCTTTCAAAGTAAGAGGAGTCTGCTATAAGACCTAACCCACCCCAACCCAAAAAAAGACATAAAATAAACTAAATGCAGAACTAGCTGCGAGCGTGTATGACCTTCTCAAAGTCAGTAATAGCAAAGAGGTGGTGGAATACGCACACACAGAACAGCATGAGAACATTTCAAATCATAGCCTTATGTGACAGCCACTGCTTTATAGCACTTTGTGTGTGTAAGTGGACCCATCTGTATAAGAAAAGCACGTGAGCTGATGTATGTGTGTGTGTGTGTGTACAAGTGCACACACTTGACTCTGTGTATATCAGATAGTGGAGGAGATGATCTACAGTATAATAAAGAGCAGCGGCTACATTCCATCTCTTCCTAGTCGGGGCAGACACAATATTATTCACTCCACTGGCTCTGGTTAATCACATCAGCCTACTCACTACACACACACACACACACACACACACACACACACACGCACACACACACACCGATCACGCACACCGATCACGCACGCACACAGAAAAAAGCACAAAAATAGATGCAGACGGACAGCCATGCATTAATGCTCCCAAAGAGTTGCAAGTTTGATGCCAAGCTCTGACTCTGAAAGCTCATTTAAACGCGTCCCAGCCTTGTTAAAAGATGGCATTCTGAGAGGAGACGTGAGCCTAAAAAGACTGTTGCTGTTAAACAAGCATTTTGAAAGTATCCACTAGTTCTGCACTTTCGTCTCAGCTGGTGAAAAACCCTCTGGAAGTGAGGATTTGACAGTTTTATGAAGCCAAAGCCCTTTTTAATATGTAACAAACTGCTGATGCATACAGTGTTTGTGCGTGTGTGTGTATCCGTTACTCGAGTGTGTGTGTGCGTGTGTGTGTGTGTGTGTGTGTTTGAGTGCTTGCGTGTTTGTGTCCCACTGTCAGATGTAATTTCGGCTCTCTGATTATCAAAAAAGAAGACCCCTGCAAAGGTAATGCACCAGAAGTTTCAAAATCAACTTTAAGCCTGTACGTGCGTGTGTGTGTGTGAGCGTGTGTGCGTGTGTAAGACCCCTCTTCCCCCCCCGGGGAGTGTGAGCGTGCAAATTTAGCCCTCAGAAGGAGGTCTGGGGGGATTACAGGGAGGAATGATGGGAAAATCTGGGAGCACTCTCTCATTCACTCACACGCCAGGCTGCTTTTAAGGACAGACAAGTGTGGATGTGAGCAGTGTGGTGTGTGTGGTGCGTGTGGTGTGTGTGTGTGTGTCTGTGTGCAGTGTGAGCGGCTGCTACCTCATCAAAAGCAGAGAACATTTTTCCACTTTATGCTGATACAATCTCTGTGTGCACAGACACGCAGACAAAGAAGGCTGACTCGACTCCAAATGATAACCGAGCTTTTTTGCAGCGAAGCTCAAGGGCAACTTTAAACAGTTTTTTTTCTTTTTTTTTACTGAGCAGGAATCAACAATGTGGATCACAGTTCACAGGAATCTCCGCTGACATCATCTCAAACATCCTCTATTAGATTTTCAGGGACATAACTCTCCACCTGGAAAGATGATTAAGATTTTAAAGTCAAAGAATCCTCTCACACAACTCACCCACATTGTCAAAGCAGGAACAGACTGCCTTGTAAAAATTTGTCATATGAATTAAAAGTTATGGCAATTTATGACAAAAAGGACTGAGAGCCACAATAAAAGTACAGAACCAGACAAGGGTGATATAATACTTTCCACTCTGGGAAACAGTGAGAAATAATTAGAAAATATAGAAGCAGAAGAGAGAAAAAAAGGATCTATAAGAGAGTTAAAAGATGTATCCTATAGATGTCTTGTTGACATTAATCTTTTAAAGTCTGTTATCAGCCTAATTGTCTAAAGCCTTAGGCATTAAACCACTCTCTGCGTAGAGACAGACAGAAGGGACATTTTTTGGGATCATAATTTCTGTCACGAAGACATCCCTCCCCTGCTCGAAAACCACTTGAAACAAGTGCTCTCACATTTAACAGATGGATGAGGAACTGCACAGATACTCCTGACCTCTCTTGACTTTTAAATCTTTTACTCTCTCCACTTTCTGCCACTTTCGCTCTTTTCTCCCCTCTCGCGCTGTCTCTGTTTTTAACTTTGCGTCAGTTATACTCATATCAAGGGCAAGCTGTCATGTTTGGTGTGTGTGTGTGTGTGTGTGTGGACCGTGTGCAGCCCCTGTGACCCAGGCTGTGTGCATGTGAGAGCCAGACAGTGTGTGAAGTAACCACTGCAGCCGCAGTCACGTCTCCATCCACCCCTGCCTCCCACCCTCTCCTCTCTTAATCTCCTCTCCTCCTTCCTTCCTTCCCTTCTCTTGCTTCTCTTTATCCTTCTCCTTCTATCCCTCCTGTCATCCCTCAGTTAACTCCCTCACTCCCCTCCATCTTACAATCCCAGCACCCTTAAATCCCACCGCTTGGCTTGAGGAACTCATTGTCTCCTTGTTTTTTCACCGTCACTTCACAACTGGTTTTCATCAACATGTGTGTTGCTCGGTATAACAGGATTCATAGCTGCAGGCCCGGGTCAACCTACAGACTGCAGAGGAGATTATGCTTGTTATTGTGCATGAGTGACCCTTTCGATAGTTAAAGTAATTTGGCTTTAACTAAGCTTGTTCTGTGCTGTTGTATCATTAGTATTGGGGGACCTATTTTGCTCATAAATGTCCATTTAGAGTGATGAATAAATCATTTATTTGTCATTAATCATTTAGTTTTTTTCTTGCTTTTATGTTTTATTAAGCTATGAATGCTCTTAATTGAAAGGAATCAAGTGCTTAACGCACAGTATGCAATTCTCTCACTAAATGCCTCCGGATTAGAACAGAAAAACAAAAAAAGTGGTTTAATGGCATCTTGAATTAGCATGAGATCATGGGATTTGTTTATTTCATTGTTCAGGGTTAAGGTCTGACTGATTCAGGCAGAAATGTTCAAAGATGAGGTAATGTATTAAAGTTTTTTGGTCACATTGGCAAACTTTCTCCCTCAGTCTTTGACTGGTGTTACCGACAGATGACAAAATGGCTTATTCCTTAAATAAAACTACAGATTTCTTTGAGTTTGAAACATTGATGGAAAAGTTTGGGATAATTTAAGTAAATAACCCCAAAATATATGAAAGAGATTAAGCTGTTCTTAGAAATTTTAATGTGGAAATGTTTTAAAATGATCTACTTAGAAATGCTGCACAGTGTCTTGACATCTGACTATAACAAAAGACATATACATTAAACATCACATAGACATAAATGGGGAACAAAGCCATATTTTATCCCTCCACGGCCTCTTCCTATAGAACAGCTCCGGAGGCCATGTTGACTTGGCTTATTGCTCAAATGAAACATCCTCAGCATGGAATTCGTTTAAACTCCACAAAAGAATTTTTTGTTGAAAGTTTTAATGGTGTTGCATAAACAGGTCCTGGGGGTGGAAAGATGACGCTTGTCTCTGGTTAGATCACGCAACAGAGGGGTTGGCACGGGGCAATATGCAGTGACAGGGTGGCACAGAGGGTGGAGTGTGTGTGAATGAGATAACAGGGGTTACAGGAGGACAGAGATCGAATCAGATAGGAGGCTTGGGAAGGCACAGGAGAAGCGGTGATAAGGCATATAGTGTGAAGTGTCATATAAATTCCTGTATGTGCGACTGATGTATGAGCAAGGGATCAGGAGGCCCTTTCATGGGACGCCGGAGGTCAGTGAGAAGTGGTCGAATCTCTTGACTTTACAACAAGGGCTAAAAAAAAAAAGTGCTGGAATGTTTGTGTGTGCGTGTTTGCGTGCATGTGTGAATGCTTGCGGTCGGGACATGAAGGGAGTACAGTCGAGTCAGTAATGCAGCCTTTTCCTGTCTGAGCCTCTTTAAACATCTGACTGAGTTTTTGCTTTCAGATACTCTGAGGTTATTCTTACATTTCTGCAATTTGTTAGGACTCAACTGCCTCATAAAAAATAATCAAAACTCTTGTTATCTACAGCAAAGAGGGATTGTTTTTACTCTGTCTGAAAGGACTGTTCAAAAGAATAATCAAATCAAAGCACATTTTCATTATTAACCTGTAGTTCCTACTCTCCATAAGACTTTGATTTTTCTGTGGTTTCTTCCCCAGAGGATGAAAAAGATATAAAATGGTGAGTTTGAGTGTTTGAGGCGATAAATGAACCCTTGAACTGACGATCAAAACGCTCATATGATACACTACATATGCAAAAATATACATTGTCATCTTTTTGGCAGGCCTTCACTGAAAACCTTTTTTTGATTGCCAGGGGCCTTGTGGGAGAGCTTTGGAGTTAAAAATACTCCAGTAAAACATGTATTTCCATGACCATGTGCAGGTGTTTCTGCTTGCACCTTCTAAGAGTAATCTTTCATGTGTTTCAAGGGTAACAGATTTTGACAAAATGCATCATCATTTTTCAGATAATCTCCTCTTGAATAACTGTTAGATGGAAATAAATGATAAGGCACAAGAGCATGACCACGCATATGCCATTTTATGAAGGTTTCACTTTCTGTCATGTAGGCAGTGTTTTCTTGGTTGGGTGCACATATCTTCATAATGTTACCAAGACAAACTGCGAATTTTATCCTTTTAGAGGGCGCCTGGTAAAACAATGAATTTCAATCTGTGTAAGTCAGTTGTCTTTGTTGGTATCCTAGAGATGTGAATCAGTTATCCTCAGTCCTGAAAGGTGAATGTGTGCGGTTTTTCAGACCAAAACATTATTGCAGAACAAAGTTCTTTCATTGGATTTTAAAAGTGCACACACAGGATTTGCTGAAGGACTCTTGTGTAAGAGAGGAGGTGAATTTTATTGTCTGGTGTCAGAGGTCAGGACAAGTCAGTGTTTTTTATAGAGCACCAAAGCACAACATAAGTTATCTCATGACACTTTTCATATAAAGATGGTCAAAACCATACTTTTTCATTTACAGAGGAGCCAACAATTTCACCACGAGCAAGCACTTAGCAACATGGGAGAGGAAAAGTGTCCTTTTAACAGGAGGAAACATCAAACAGAAGCTGCACAGCAACAAAAATGATAACAATAAAACCAAGACAATAATCAAAATGGCACTATCAATGAGATTTGGTTGGTGCTGTTTTTAATGTGATAAGTGTGCTTTTCACAATGAGGTCATGTACTGCAGTGCAGGAGATCTGACTTCATGACAGATTTGTATGTTTATTTTTATATATTAAGAAGGTTTATGGGACAGCAGTGTAACCTATGACCTTCAGCTCATTCAACATATCTCTTTCCAAGCAGTGAGACAGAATAACTGGAGACATATGGCACTAAAAATACATGTACTGTAGTGCAGGAGAGCAGAATACATAAAAGATTTATTTATTTGTATACATAAATCATATTGGTTTATGGTGCAGGGCTGTAGCTTAAGACCTTAAGAATGGAGTTGACACACACAGGAAATACCCTCTCCAGCATTTTGCATAAAAGGGTTTTGACTCATCCTTTATGTGGGTGTGTTTTTGTTATGTCTTTTTCCCCCTTTATATTCATCTCTTTGGGTCAAAATGACAATAACTTACGTACAAAAAAGGTTAAAATTAGGCATTTTTTCCGTATCAATCTGATGAAATCCATCCTTGAGTGTGGAAACTGTTGCCTGTAGGTGTTAGCACTCCAGTATTTCTGATTCATGTGAAAAAAAGTAGGCTAGGCAGGGTTAAGAAAAGTTTTTGAAAACTTTCAGTAAGCTAAAATAAAAGTTTTCATCTGCTCTAAAAAAAGGTAAAACATAAGAGAAATAATGTGGTGATCAAAAAGGGACAACATGATCCCATCCTAGCTAGAAAAATGTTCATTTAAACCTCATTTTGACTCAGAGCTCATGGTGTAGGGTAAATGCAGCAGTGCGATACCCCAGTTCTGTGCAACTTTATCTGCAAACAGTGCAATCAGGGACATGAAGTTAAAAAAAACTACATAAAGTATTTCCATGCATAAATACCCATAAATACAAGGTTATTGAGCAGTGTGCTGGGCAGTGTGAGTCAGCCACACAGAGAGAGGTAACACCTTACGTAAGAGACTGGGCACAGCTCCCAACACTCTATTAGATCTTCTCACTCTGCGCTCGTAGAAAGACGTAGGTCTTCTGTCTGTGCATCATCAAGAACACATACGCAGGATTTCTGCCTGTGCTCACACCGTGTCCTCTCAGACACAAACAGGTTGTAAATATTTTAACAATGGGACAAAACAGTCCCAACCAGAGATTTAGACACACACCAGTCTGCGGTTATGGAGTCTCTGGTAAGAAAGGAGAAGTTAAGCCATGAACTGATGCTGAATCTCTGTAAGCTTCGGTAAGCCAGAACCTTTACTCAAATCAGCTTTTTTTTGACATTGCAGTCCAATTCCTCCCAATAAGTGATGGTTTTCCGATAAGCTTTGAGCAGCATTAGTCAAACATATATATAACAGAAACCCTTAGAAGCATGTTTGTGACTGAAGTTTATAAATTGAAATACTGAATAACATTTAAATAAATAAATAAATAAATAAATAAAAAGAGATCTTTGGGAGGTACATGGAAGACGACAAGTTGTCTTAAGTACTGGGGTTGTAAATATAGTTGGGATAGGGGTGTGCATACTTATATTTGGTTGTAATTGAATCTGTCTCAGTTTTCATCTTGATTTATTTAAGGTTGCATTTAGTTTTTGTCTTTATTTATTTATTTATAAATAAGTGAGAAAGGGGTAGGGATATATAAGTTTTACTTCCACATACTCCTTTTCGGACACTAATTTTTGGTTGTTTTTCTTTCTGCTTTTAAATGAATTTCTGTATGTTCGAAATAAATAAATTCAATTCAATTCAATTCAATTTTGTTTTAACGTTAGCAGAAATAACTGTTTTCTGAACTATTTCTTCAAAACCTTTCAAAACTTGTTTACAAACCTTAAGTTTTTCTCTTTAAACAATCATGAGGACTTTGTAAGAGTCATTATTAGTTTAGCGTGACATAATCAGCAGATCTGCTTTGTGGGAACTTAAAATTTGATTTAGATCTTCAAAAGCAATGATGAGGAGAGGAGGAAAAAAATAAAAGAAAAACATCCCTGAGGTGAAATGACTTTAAACTTTCTAAATTTGGTTGAATATATTGCATCAGTGTACGATTTTATCACATATGGTTAGAAGTTGATTGAAAAAAAAAAAAGGTTTTCGGGCCTTTTAGAGGGTACAGTTTGTGTATCCAGCCAATTACCGGTGCTAACGAATCAGAATCAGCTAAATAAAATATTTGTAAATAGAACAGAAGCAGATGCAAACAGAGCACCTCAGATATCACCAGCCTGACCTTTCTCTGCTCAGCTCTCTCCTTTCCTGCTGGACCTTCTCCAGAGCTTTACTCAGTCGTGTACTTCCTCTTCAGCTGCACAGCACTTCCTGTTCATTTGTTCCTCTCTCTGCCGCCATGACGACAGCTGCTCCTGAACGATGTTGCACCTTTGTTGGCATGACAACCACCTCTTGTGTTTCTCCTGCAACTCTTCTGTCAACCTGTTGAAGAGATGCAGAAGATTGCACAAACACGCAAACACAGTCACAGTGAGTGTGTTATATAAGAAGCATTAGACTTCAATCAGGCCTCTTACAGTCAGGTGGTTGACACACGAACACACCCAAACTGGGCTTAACCCCAAATTCAAACACGCATCCTGCTTTTCAGACAGAAAGACAGGGATTTTCACACAGGTCAAGTATCAGATCATATTTTTGTAACGTTGTTCTGCCAATGAACTTTGGTGTGTCAAGCAGCAAAACTTATAAACACTTATGCACACATATTGTTGGTGCCGTATATCAAAACACAGAGACTGAACTCATGAATGAAGATGACAGTCAGTATTTGACAGCCACACTGAAAGTTAACAGCACAGAAAAGCAAAAATATAAAGATATAAACATTATACAAGACAAGTGGAGGTAAACATAGAGGACATCATTAAAAGACAATTGGATGCAATGGACCATAATTTACATGAACTGTCCTCTATTAAAAACACTGATCCGTACAAACTGATCACG
The DNA here is from genome assembly GCA_029814765.1 of Acanthurus leucopareius. Classification (NCBI taxonomy): domain Eukaryota; kingdom Metazoa; phylum Chordata; class Actinopteri; order Acanthuriformes; family Acanthuridae; genus Acanthurus; species Acanthurus leucopareius. The sequence continues at coordinate 7,511,837 of JAQMCX010000053.1, read as the reverse complement.
AAAGCTTGAGTGCTGTCTGTACATTGCTGCCTCTAACCTTGCAAAGTTAGTTGAGTATAAATGAATGTCGTGTCCTCCTAATAAAATGCTAATCAATAAAAAACAAGCATCTATTATGCTGTTAACTCTTGCATCTAAGAGCTTATGAACCTGATGATTCGAAGGATGATGTTTGATACAAGATTTGCTCAATGACAAATATGAGTAATCTTTTAAAATGCTTTCAAATAGACACAATATTTATTCAGAAAATATGAACATTTTAGAGTACAGAATGGCGCTCACCACACTTCCAAACAGCAGTTTATCTCAAAATTCACTTTAGTTATGTCTCACCTTCCACAGACCTTCATTCTCTGCAGAAACTAAAGCTTCTTAAGCAAATAAACACAATCTCTAGCCACTTATGAGCTCAAATCATGGACAGTTTGGTGAATTGTTATCACATTACATTTTCTCTCATCTATGGAGGGGGCACTCCCTTCCCCCACATCCTCGCATCTCTTCTGAAATAGCATACCCCATGGTGGAGTGCTATCATATGTTGAGCTGTATAGGAGCCAGAGGGTGAGATCAGAGGTTGCTGTGTGGGAAGGGAAATAAATCGACAGTGTAATTGAACACACCAGGCTGCCGGTGGCTTAGAAAAAGAACACCAGCAGATACTATGTGAAGAAACACACACCCAACATACATCTAACGCCTGCATGGAAAGATGAGAGGCTCTGTGTGTATGTGTCTGTCTGTGGGTGTACACATGTGGGCTGGGTGTGTAAGCAAAATGTGTCTGCCTGTGTATTAGTGTGATGCACTACAGTGGAAGTGCCACTGCCCCTTTGCATATCTACAGTATGTGCGTGCCTTTGTGCACATATGACTGTGTGTGTGCATGTGTGTGTGTGTGTGTGTGTGTGTGTGCATGTGTGCTTGTGTGTGTGAGAGTGAAACATGACTCCACGCCAACTAAGGAGTGCTTCCATCTGTTGCGCCAGCCTCGCACGAGACTCTCTGCTGTGTCACTGGCACTTATGGAGTCTAAGATCTCCTCAACTGATCCAAGAGCAGATCTCAGCTGACACTAATATCCCCACCTCTCTCTGGGAGGAAGGAGGTGGAGAAGAGAAATTAAGCAGAGGAAGTGGATGATTTGGAGGAGAACGAGTGGGATGAGTTGAGGGATTGTGGGAAAGTTAGAGAAGGGACGGAATGGGAAATTTATCACGAGATAAATCAAGTGCAGACAAAAAGAGAGAGGGAGGGGTCAAAATACCTGAGTAGCTTTTCTCTATGCTCCTTCTGTTGGCACAGCTGCTCCTCTCTCTGCCTCCTCTGCTCCCTGGAGACACAAAGTGGATGCCATGGTTACTCAAATTTCACTAGTGGTTGAGTCAAAAAAAATGACTGAAAATTGAGCAATACTTTCCTCTTTCTCCCAATAAAATTTACATAAATTGTAACCACATTTCACACTCGGGCAGAGGGAAATATAATCTCCCAGAGTATGTTTTGACTATTTCTAGTGTCATTGAAAAGTACTTGAGAAAGATACCAAATCCATACAACTGCTATTCCATGCACTCCTACGCTTGAATCTCCATGAGAAAGAAGCCAAGTTTAACAATGAATTCTCCCTCTGGGATCAGCAAAAGTTCAGCAAAGCTTCCTGTATATCATAACTGGTTCGTCATGCAAAATACAATGGCTTGTCATTTTACAACTAAACAACTTTCCACAAGCACTTTAGATTTTGTTTTTTCATATTTGCTAAATGCAAAATAAACGAGCTCTGTGCATGTTTGTGGCTTTGTTTCTGAATTCACCTCCTCCTCCATGTGCAGCTGCTGCCTTGCTCTTGAGAAAGTAAATTGGAAATCAGTTTTAATTCTAATTCTGCGTGCCATGACAGTATGTGGTACTCCCGCCTCCTGTGCACACACACACACAATCACACACACACACACACACACACACAGACTTTACACTAACCCTCCTAACCCTGTCGGCTTCTCAGCCTAATCCCCTCTCTGGCGGCATGATCAGTTAATGTGTTTGTGTGTGTGTGTGTGTGTGTGTGTGTGTGTGGGTGTGGGTGTGTGTATTTGTATGTGAGTGTGTGGCTGTCTAGCCCTGTGACCTTGCAGCCACACGCAACGAGGATACAGAGTGAGAGGGCTCGCACGTCTGAGCTCGGTCAGTCAGTCTGTTTTCACTGCTCAGCTTCAATTGTGTGGAATTATTGTTACATTTTACTTAAAGGGGGATTCAGTAAAAAAACTAAAACAGCTTATCACTCCAATATTAACTTATTGTGAGGTTGTTGCCTTTCTTTATGTTTGTAATAGCGCGATATTCTATCAAGTATAACTGACAGTGTTGAGGTGGCTACTTTTTAAAATATAGAGAGTTAATCTCATTACTTATTTTAATAAAAATAAAATAGGTAATGTCCCTATTTAAATTACTTTGTCAAAAGAATTTTTCTACTTACATCTGACTATGTTTTTGATAGTTTTTCTAACAAATGATTGCAGTTATATTAACATCAAGCAGATGTTTTCTCAGGTTTAAGGAGTATTTCTATGTTGAGAGCATTTTCCTCCTGGTAAACAAGCTCGAAACTGTACAGTCACGTCAGAGCCCTTTTCCGATTTCTCAAGAAAAATATTGTTGACTTTCCAGCACTGAAAGGCGTTCTTGTCCATCCGACAACATGGCCTTTAAGTGGTCAGCTGGTCACAGGCATGGCAGACTCAGGATGCCCAAAGAAATGTGAACTGATTTGATTGGCAGATTTGAGGCGGCACAAATTAAGTTACAATTACTACAGAATTAGATTGCAGTGATGGCTGCGTAGGATTGTCTCTGACTTGCTTGATCAAAGCAATTTCAACAAACTATTCAGCATCTTAAAGTTCAAATGTCAAAATTAACCTAACGAAAAGTGCTAAAAAATATAAACATATTTCTGCCTAACAGAAAAATTTTGTTTTAGTCTTTATTTGTTGCTTAAATCATTTAAACAAATACACTCACTACAGTCTAAAGACTTTTAAACTATAAACTAAGAAAGTCCCACACCTGAATTAACAGGCACTATATCAATATATGCCTTTACTCTGTTTACTCTCTCCAACAGTGTCATATTATTCAATGTAATTCAGTAATTCAACATGTAATGGATTCATGCAAACAACATAACAAAATCAACCGAACTTTACGTATTTACAGTTATAATGATAAAAACACCTATTTCTGCTTTAATAACTACAGTTACATTTATTGTGTAATATAATTACATAACTCTGTTATATGTAACTAGTTACTGCCAAACACTGATATTTGAGTAAGCACATACTCAGATACAAGCCCCTGATGCACACACATAATCAGAGTTATACACTCACAGCTGTTTGGCACAAGTTATCAGCCTCTCTCTCTCTTTGTATCTCTCATCACACATCTCCAACCCATTTCCTCTCTCTTGGTCTCTTTTTTTAACCCTCTTTTCCTCCCCATGCTGTCACAGCTACTGGTGATTTAGAGCAGCCCTCTGAGTGCTCCCACATTCTGCCTATATAGCTGCAGCACGCTGTCCCACATCTCTGTCTAGCTCCTACTTTCTGTCTCCAAGGTCAGAGATGACATGATATCTGACTCCCAGCTGCTGTTTCCACTATTCTTTATCCTCTGGTCTCCCCTTCATGACTTTTTTTTTTCAGAGGTGAAAAGGGAGTTGAGAGACAGAGCAAATGTAACAGAGGTAAAACAGAGGGTAGCGTTTTTGTGAACTCCTGCGAGCTGCTGGGTTCAGAGTGCAGTCAAGTGCTCAGTTATTTGAAAGAGTGGTGTAGAGTTCTGGGTATTTTTGTGGCTGCTGGTGTGTGGTGTACGCAGATTTCGAGGAATCTTTTATCTTACACTTTCATGAGGGGCATGTTTGAGGCGGGTTTGAATCATGGCATGAAGGCTCTTGAGGGCTCACAGTGTACAGAGGAGGGAGGTGTCGTCTGAATTTTCATGGAAACATTTTTAATGTGACCTGATGATGTCAAAGTCTGCATTTCTAATAACCTGCATGGCACACACTCAGAAACCATGTAGAATAATGAACCTGAACAGTTTAAAGAAATGTTAGGATACACTAAAACAGAGTAATACAACATATAATGAGTAAATTAATATAAATATACATTACTATGAAGTGAGAAGATGATAAAGAATACGATTTTTGATGAAAAAGATAAAAAAAATCAGCATGATCAGTCTAAGAGCATCAGAGAGGAGGCTGCTCTTCACTCAGGTGGGTCTGGCTGTGATACTGCAGTGCTTCCTCTTATAGTATGTGAGTGGGGCAATTTTCTTTTTTTTTTTGCAGGATGAGTAGAGTCCCTCTGGACACGGGAGGCCTTTTTCCTACACCTGCTGATGTAAATATCAATGATGGTGGGTTAAAATGCAGCTAATAATCATCCGTACAGCTGAGCCATCTGTCTGCAGCAGAGCATTTACTGTCCCCTCCAGTGTTACAGGAGCTGAAGTTTGTTTTCCACCACACACCTGGAGATGAAGGAAAGCCTTTTAGCTTCCTCAAAAAGTAAAGATGTTGATGGGCCTCTTTTACTATGCTGGCTGTGTTCATGTTCCACGTAAGGTGAGATGTGAGATGTGCTTCCCCCGGTACTTAAAGCAGTACAACATCTTGACAGCCGCTCCTCTGGTAGGGAGGGGAGGGGGGGTGGCGCCAGTCTTCCTACACAATCATCTCCCTTGTTTTCTTTGCATTGAGGTGGAGGTTGTTTACTTTGTACCAGGCCCACAGTCTTACCACTTAATGCCTTTACTTGGACTCATGGCTGTGAGTGATCCCCACCAATGCAGTGTCTTGGCTCAGGAGTTATAGTGTGCACAGAAGGGGGCTGGGGATGCATCCCTGGGGGGGCTCTGTGGTAGAGGACCATGGAAAAACACAGTAGAAGTGGTTTCTAGTACCCAGTTGCTCAATGATAAAACCTGTCCAAGTAGTGACAGACTATCAGGGTTTGTGGACGGACGGTGTTAAAAGTGAAATGGGTCAGGGATTGAAGAAGTTAACTGATTGCAAAAGACTTAATCAAGGTAACCACAGTGGATCTGTGTAATCACAGCTTGAAAACACACATCAAAATAAAGACCCAGATGGAACACATACCTGCTGCCTTCAGCCGGCTATAAAGAGAGTTAATCAGCTGTTGTGGATGACAGATGCTGATAGGAATCAAACGCTAATCTTCACTCTGCCTTCTTGGCAATAAGCAGAGGAAATTTTTTTTTTTTTTTCTGTGTAATTAGATGTGTCAACCGGTCAAAGAATGCATTATAAAAGTGAAACAAGGCAAGAAAAACCCATGGGTGTGCCTTGGCAAATTAAGGTGAAGCAAACAGCGCATAGCTTGCTGTCAATCCAGTCCAAGCAGATGGGTGGCAAACGGTGAAAAAACACTGGAAACCTTGATACCAAATTTGTAAAGTACCAGAAACACCCTGCTGAGTCTCTCCTCCTTCTGCGGTCTATGGCAAGTCACCAAAATACCAAACAGCCACATAAGAAGGAAAAACTTGTTTGAATTTCAGTAAAATACATTTTCCTGTACAACATGTGCTCACATGACAACAGAGAGAAGGAAGGAGAGAGAAAAAAGAGGAGTGAGACTTTTTTCTAATCTCAAAAGAAGGAGGTAATAAAAGAAGACAGAAGGGCTGTGATTGCTTTAATCAGAGATAAAGAGAGAACTGAGGTCAGTGGGGGAGACAGAAAAAAGTGTGTGTGTCTGTGTGTGTATGTGTATGTGAGAGTGTCAGGCACATAGTGGGGCCATATCTTGAGGAAACAAGGTCCTTGGATGCACCCTGAGATCAATAGTTATTTTACTGCCAACAGTCACACAGACACAGAGACACAACACACACACACACAAACTTTAATGTGTATGTGCACACACACAGAACAGTCAGTGTGCATCAGCCTTATGAAAACAAGCTGTATCACATCAATCACATCAATCCTTTGCTCTTTCTCTCTTGACCTTCACTCATTCCATCATGCACGCTTTTATCTCTCCTCCCTTGCTCAGCGAATCCATCCTGTCTTTCATCTATCGCTCTCTTCCCTCTAATCCATCCTTTCAACCTGGCCTGCGTCTGTGTTGGATGAGCCATGTGTTCATCCCCTGATGAAAGAATGAGCTTCACGTTTCCTGTCAATCAGAATGCAGCAGGAAGCTTCCCAACATGTCTGACAGAAGTCATCCAGACGTTACAGGAAGGCTTTATGACGCACTCTGTGGTCCTTTAACAAATGCTGTCAAAGTCCCTCCAGGTGGTGAGCACACACTAACTGTCCATCACTCCTATTAGCCTCCTCAGTGGCCAGTAGTTTGAGTTATAAATCAAAACTACATGTATTCATCACATCACACAGAGGCATCGTAAATAGCACAGCCTCGCAAGTTTATGTACAAATATTGTGAAGACAAGAACACTCAAGGGCTAAATCAAGATAAACGAGCTAAAATGTTCTGAAGAGTGTGTGTTTGTGTGTGTGTATGCAATGTGTGTGTGTATCTGTGTGTGTGTGTGTGTGTGTGTGTGTATCTGTGTGTGTGCAAATATCCTGATAAAACAGGCTGCCCTTGAGTGTCGCCATGGCATGCTGATCAGATTGCATGCTAGGATCAGAAGGATTCCACAGCCGCTCACTCTCCCTGAAATATGTGTGTATGTCCGTTACCAAGGCAACGCGGCTGGCGCCACAGAATTGCAACAGGTGCTGAGCACTGATATTTGATGGAGGTGAGGGTCAAAGGTTTGGCAGCTGTCATGGCAACACCTCTGGTACACAAACAAACTGGTACTTTTTGTTCTTGGATCTCGAGCAAGCATCAAAGGTTTTGCGAAACTCTGGAGCCCGTGTGATGCATAGTGTGACTGAGAGGAGTCAGAACACACACACAGACACACACACAGACATACACAAACACACACAAACACACACAGGGGCTGGAGAACAAAGTGTTTGATTAAGTGACCAATCAGCATCAACTGGACAGTGAAGAGGGTGAGCCAGTCAACATCAGATGCTTCATCTGAGGCTCAGTCAACATCTTGTCTGTTTTTTCAACCATGCGTTACACGGAAAGAGAAATCATTGTTTTTCTTAGTTTTACTGGGGCCTGGTACTCGTTTTTTTCCCAACCTAAATTCTAGAGTAAAGTGTTTAACAATAGTAGCTACCCACCGTATCCTTTAGGGGACAGAATCTTATTTTCCTGCATAAAGGTCTGTTGAATCAATGCACTTTTTGTTTTTTAGCTGAGTAGTTGCACAAAAGAGGAGCAGCAGCTTAGCAGGCTGCAAACTTTACATATTAATCTTCAAAATGACCACAAACCGTGAAGGAAGTGAAGATGGGTGATAGATATGGAGAGCATGACAGCGTGACTCTGATGCTCTCTGCTCTGCTCTGGTGATGACTGTCAGTGAAGTCTAACCAGCTGGCTGAACCTTTTTACCACCTTAAACTCTCTCTGTGTGCTCATGTTGTTGCTGTTGTTCTGAAAAAGCTGTGGGTTGAGACTGCCATCTTGATTTTATCTTATAGGGCTCTTCATCATTTGAATTACAAGAAGCTAAGGTTTCTAAGGGTGTGCAGCCCTAAAAGGCGCTTAAAATAGCCGTCTGTGGACATTATATTAAAAACATTAATCCTACATTCTTGTAATGCATGTTTGGATGGTCAGTGAATATAATTAGCTGTATATAATGCATATTGTTTTGTAATTTTATTAAGTGGCAAGTAAATTTGGATAACTACTAGCCACAGTCCCTAAAAAGCAAAAATGTTATTGTGAAGCTCTTGATAAAGCAATTTTTAATAGATTACCCTTAAAAACAAGTTCAAGTAAAAATTACACTGAATTTTATTTGGCAATATTTTCATTTGGAAAACGTAAAAATGACATGATAAGTATTTGTCTTGACTGGTTAAAAAAATACATAGTTTGGTTTAATAAATTCTACACAGAGCAGACACTTAAGCTGCTCAGAAAGATGTGAGCCCCTCTCTTCCCACAATCCTTTATACACACACTCACACTCACACACACACACACACACACACACACACACACACACACACACTACTTCTACTACTTATCATGCTATAAAGGCCCAGACTTGAGCACACACACACACACACACCTCCTCCTTCTGCACATACACCTCAACATGCAACACGGCCTTAAGGCTGATTCTCCCTGTAGCATATGTCCATATGTCTGGGTGGGTTGCGTGAGACTGCAAACATCCCCGCCATCCTCCTTGTCTCAGTCCTGATCCCTGAATTGGGGGGGCGTGCACATTCCACACACACACACACGCAGGGTTGAATTTTTGCACACAGGGGCACGTACAATTTGTGTGGCAGGCCACAGGACGTAGAGTTAATTTACAGTGTTTTTTCTGATAGTAATAAAGATATTTGGCTGAGATATTACCTTTCCCCCCAAAAAACAAGTAATATTATTTTGATACTCCATATTTAATTAGTAACACATGACGGTGCATCAACTTGAATCATCTTGTACCAAAGCCACATGTTTTCATTAGTTTTTTTCACAGTTAGAATTAAGTAAATTAATATGTTTAAAGGGAAGAAAAAGAAAGAGAATGAAACAAATGTATCACATGGTCTTTCCCACAACTGAAAAATAATAGCACTTTGAAACTAATAAGAATAAGGGAGAGAGAAAGAAAACTATTAAGTCTTTTCTAAAGGTCAAAAACTAAGAATTTAACAGAAAATTTATGAAAAAAAAGAGAACCGGTGAGGAGTTTATGAAGGGAGAAGGAGGAAACATTAGCGGACAAATGAGTGCTTAATCTACAGTCTGTCAGGTCAAGTAGTCCTTTAATTTTGTGATTTTCAGATAAAGGCAGCATTTAACATTTACTCCCTTTGAGTGGGTGGAGTGGAGACTTAGTGTTTTTCTCTATCTTTGTGTGTGTGTGTTTCTGAAAGCAGGATTGTGTAATAAGTGAAAACTTTTGAAAAAAAAGCAACTCTACAGAGAAAACCAGTGTTGGGAAATCACTTGTAATAATTAATCTATTTAAAATCTTAGATAAAGTCTTAAGTGTACGGAGTAAAGTGGTTCACATGATATACATTAAATATTTTATAACTTACATATCAATGGAACAGAATGAACATCAACTAAAGGCCGAACAACTTGCTTTAAGTAGCTGTATTTAGACCCAGCAGTGCTCTGCGCTAAATGCTAATATCAGCATGCTAACATTCTCCAAAACAACTGTCTGTCTTCTACCATGATGTAGATGTAAATGTAAATGTACCATGTTGGAAATGTTGCTCACAAACCGCTTTTTTGTGCCCACAGAAGAAATACTCCCTTGTGAGGATGCCTCTCCACTTGTGCATACTGTTTAGTGTGCCAGCATCATATGCATGCTTCTGCTTTTATGCATAGACTCATGCAATCGCAATTTTTAGACTAATGCAATAGAACAACATTGCCATCCTTTAATGATATAATTAGCGAGGCTATAAATTATGCTTTACTTAAATGTACATGCAATCTCACACCACTGCAGCTGTGCCACGTGAGAATTTAGGGATTTGGAGGTGCATTTGTACAGAATGTGAAGAGGGTGGGTGTGGTGTTTGTCTGTGTGTTAATACTTGTGTCTGCAGGTGCAGATATTAAGTAGAAAGGAAAAGGGAAAAGAATGTCAAAGGAGCTGCAAATATTTGAACTGACAGAGCTTCATCATCAGCATATTTTCAAAAGCCACCAGGACATTTTTTTTTCTGAAGTCCTAAACCCCTGACTAGACCTTTGTGTGAGTGTATACAAGTCAAATCCTCTGTTGTTGCAGCTTAGCATGCCTGGTATGTGGAACGTGTGCATTTCCTGGTTTGGGCGGCGCTAGTGGGGCTCCTCAGAAGGTTTTGATTGGTTGAGAAAAATTACACATAAAGCCAAGCTCTGCTGTGACCTGTTCTTTACCTGACATATTCCACATACCAAGATCCACCTGCGTCCCCATCTGTGCATGTGCATGTGCATGTCTTTCATGTATGTGTGTGTGTGTGTGTGTGTGTGTGTGTGTGTGTTTTACCACATACTGTAGACACTTACATCAGCTGCTGAGTTAGGTGCTCTTTCTCTTCTCTCATTTTCTGAAAACCCACATTGGAATGTTTCAGCTCCTCTCTCATCACTGTTCAAACACATACACACACAGACACGCACAGATTAGAGTTTACTTGACGTGATGAAGACGCTGTAAAAGCTTACAAAAGCTTGCCTGCATATGATGCCGGCTCAAAGCCAGACTTGTCACCAGAGGCTGTAACACTGCATGATTTACAGAAAAAAGAGAGACAGAGAGGAAAAAAGAAAAAGGCAGGTACATTAGGCAGAGTTTTCTATCACATTGTTACTTTACGCTTGAGCAAAGGTGGAAACCTTGCACCAAATGAAGCCATCTATAAGAGTGACAAGAATAGAAGTGGAAACAAAACAAGAGGCGGGGGAACAGAAAAGAAAGACAGAAGCTCCAGACAGAAACATGAGAGTACCTTAAACAAGAGGTAAGGAAAGAGAGTGACGAAAAACAGTGAGCTTGAATACCAAGTTTGAAAACTGAGACATGCGGAAGTGGTTGAAAATGAGAAAGAGAGGAAGAACAGAAGGAGGGGAGTGTGGTGAGGAGAGGGGAGTACCAGGGAATTTGTGCTCAGGGGAAGCGATGAAACAGTACACCACAATCTGGCAGTCTTTGTTTTTGTGTGTTTGATACAAAGTAGCTACTGTAGTGCTACTGTTTCCTCCCTTCAGTGGCTCTCCATTTTCCCCTTAACTTTAATGATAATATGTAAATGAAGCATTAAAAAAAAAAAAAAATCAGAAAAAAATGAATGAAATTCTTAGAAAACAAGACGCCATAAACCATTTAAAAAACATAATGTGCCTTAAAAAAATAACAGAGGAGATCAGACAATGAATTCATGGAGACATTTAATATAAGACAACTAAGTGAGCATGTTGCCGGCTGTGTATGGCAAGTTTCCTCTGCTTCACTCTGAACCTGCTGTGATCTCAAAGGTAAGGAGTTTCATTTTGTTGTGCACACTCACATTTACATAACAGGTTTCTAAGCCGGTGAATACATTTATTTAAAAAAAACAGAGTTAGAAGAAATGCCTTTCTGCAATATTTAGGCCTTTTTTCAGGCCTAGAAACTTGTCAGACTGAATAGCACGCAAGAAAAAAGCCCTTAAGTTCAAAGTCTGAACAGTGAATAACTCCAGACAAGCCTTTTTTTTTCAAAATGCTCTACTTAATTGTTTTTATATTAAATATTTGCAAACTGGCTTTAACTGATCGATTTAAAAGCAATGTAGTACTGAAGCACATGCAGATGCTTTGATTGGTAGCTCATTCAGGCTTGCTACATTTTTTTTTTCTTTTATTGCTAAAACATTAATTAACGATGATAGAAATAGGCTCATCTGCATTTGAAAAGAAAAAAGCAGGGTTTGGATTCAAAGCAGTGGCTATTTGAGACAATAACTACCAACGGTACCATCTGACCACCCAGACTGCCCTGGGATAAGAGCCGTTAGCCCAGCTTGGACTTGAGACTGCTAAAAAATACAGTGCTAGTACTTTTTATTAGTTTAATTGATACAGTACAAAAGGAGTCAAATGCGTTATACACACAGGGTTCGTGCAGCTTTTTAAAAGTTAGATTGAAGAACTTTGATAATATGTTTGGATCATGCCAGGACAAAACAAATAAAATGACAATGGCATAATGTCATTTCGAATATTAAGAACTGTTGGTTCACATGAGAGATTGTAAAGAAGAAATACTAGTTTATGTTGACAATATTTGTGACCTTGAAAGAACAACAATTAAACATTTGTTAACTTTCAAGACTTTGTTTAGAGACTGTATGCATTTTATTTCTGTGGCCTTGCAATAGAATTTGCATGATGAATCTGCAATAGATAAGTGTTAAAATTGTTTTTTTTCAGTATTATTATTAATGTTAACCATTAGTATAATGCACTAAGCCCACCCTTGCTGTTCGACAAAGTAACAAAAGTGGGAAAAATAGCCAGCAGACAAAGGCTCTGTGTGGGTGTCTGACTAGTTGCTTGCATTGCCGACAGGCAGGCAGACAGGCAGTGTGGGTAGTTAAGTGTGTCAAAGTATTATACGTTTGTGTGTGTGTGCGTGCATGTTTGTGTCTACTGTATATTGAGCGAGTTGTCTGTGAGGGTCCTTCAGAGCGGTGCAGCGGGGCACAGTGGCTGCAGCTCTGAAGAGCTCTCAAACTGATCCAGCCATGTCAGCCTGACATTCTCCTCCTCCTAGTCTTTGTTTTCCTCGCTCTCTCTCTCATTGTTTTTCGCTTTTCATTCTTCTCTTCACTTTCTCTCTCCTCTGGGTCTTTCTTCATCTATTTTTTCTTTCTTTCTGTGGCTTGATTTTCCTTATCCTCTCTGCATTGCTTCTTTCTCTCTCTCTCTCTCTCTCTCTCTCTCTCTCTCTCTCACTCAGCAGGAAGAGGGGTGTGTAGGAGGTTCTCCTCAAAGCGGCAATACACTGATAATTGCTTTCTGGTCACTGTGACATGACAAGGTCCACCAGGGTAAAGCAACACACACACACACTAATAAACTCATTCACACAGACATCCACAATTTTACACAACACACAAGAAAGTATGCACAGAGAACCACTTGTAGATGACAGAGAAGTAGCACAAAAACACGCACAGAAACACTTACGAGTACACACACTGTAACGCACAGAAATAATTGCATGGATATTTGGTGTTGCAGAAGGACCCCACAATGAAAGCAAACCTGCCTGTCTGACTTCTCTATAGTGTTTTTATTATGTGTAACAGTGTTTATACACGTTGCAACAACTTCCTGCCAGCTTGCCACCCTGGCGCTGTAACGGTTTTACAGTACTGTGACTGTGCAGGTTGTATGTTGTGCTGCCACAGTATTGACTGTGTTGAGGAAATCACAGTAGCAAGTTTACCAGTGTGGTCCTCCCCTTTGACATGTTGACTGGTCCTCATAAACATTCTTTGTAGTCTTGGAAAGCCAGCCCTTTCTACATGCTGTAATGTTAGTACTGGAGAAAAGTAAGGCCGCATCAATTATCATTCTGCTAAAAACACTCCAACTCATTTGCATTTCTTGAAATCACAATCCTACTAGGCAGCGCTAAATATCAGAATGCAGTGATGAGGATTATGAAAATCTACAACCCCAAGTGTTCTTTTTCTGTGTTTATAGGCAGTCAGCCTTGTCAAATCAATGAAAAGCAATCTGGTTTCATAGTACTAGCTCTATTTATAGCTGATAACAGTAAATAACTGATAATATAAATTTAACATTATCAGCTAATGACAATTTATGAACATGAAATGTAAAGTAATGTCAACATAAAATATATTTTGCAATATTTTGCACAGAAAGTGGTTTGACACAAGTTCACATGGACATAATGCTGGGATATACTTAGTATAATGCAACCTATATGGAGCTCAGTGTATGGTACAATAATTTACAAGACCAGGGCCCTTTAGACTACAGATACCATTACAGCTATGTATTAACACACACACACACAGCTGCACACTGGAATTGTTACGAGAGTCCACATAACTATAATATAACATTCTTAAGTCACCGTGTACCACAAACATCTTTGGGCATGCGCCCAGTTTGTTTAGCGTCATAAAAGCGATACCTCTAAACCACAGCACCATGGAAAAAAGTTATGAAAGTGCTGGATTGCAGAGACCTGTAAGAGTGTACAAGTTTCAGTCTAAAGATCATTTTCACATGACTGAAATACTGTGAAATTTACAACTGTGCTCCAGGAAACTAAGTGCCACGTGTACAAAGAAAAGTGTCTTTCTTAGGAGATGGCTCAGTAAAAGTGACTTATTTTTGCCCTACTTTAGATGCTATACCATTCTGGTGGATGTTTGTATGTCAGGAAATTAGTTTATTTCTATTGCAGTCCATGGATCTTCCGATAATTTATGCATACATTTCCTATCTAAACATTTATATAATAGCTCTCTTGAAATAATCTTCCTACAGAGCAAACAGACAGACAGCAAGACACAGACAGAGACAAGCAGCGCTGGAGACAGTGCTGAACGGGTGTGTGATGTTAAAGAAATCTCTTTGCTGAGGTGTGTTAGAAAATATTTGATGTTTCTATATCACTGTTGTCTCTATCAACACACATACATACAGAGCTGCTTCCAGGGAAACAGATATCATATACATAGTCTAAGGATGGCCCAGGGTGTTGGCAGATGGCTTCGGTTCAGGGATCGGTCACACACACACACACACACACACACACACGAGTACACACACACACACAGCAGTACACACACGCACGAGTACACACACACACACACAGCAGCACACACACACACAGCAGTACACACACACACACACAAATTCATACACCCTTAGTCACACTCATGGCCTTTCACCTTAATTGCACTGTTAAATCTCAATACTCTTTTCAAAACATTCAATGAAAACTTACAGCCTCTTAGAACTCTGTCCATCACCTTCAAATCAAATCATGTTGTAAGAGTCAGCTGCTGACATCCGTACAAAATGAACAGAGATTAATTATGTTTCTTTAATGTCTTCCTCTGCTCTCAGTGCTCGTCTTTGTCTCGCTCTCTGTAAAATTCCACACCCCTTGAGGTTGTTTTCTCGTCTCCTCCCTCTTTTTCTCCACCTAACCATAAACCGCATTCATCTGTTCGCATTAGGCAACCTCCTTATGTTTCTCGCTGCCTTTTTTTCCCTCTGCTTCTTCTTTTTTCTGATGTTTGATGCCAACCACAGAGGGCTGACAGACAGGTAGCACTGTTTAATTGCCAGCTAACGCCCATATCAGTTTTGAGTCATGTGCAGGTGAATGGATTAGGTGTGTGTTTCGTAGAGGTCTACGGCTCAGTCCGACACTGCCCAGGGCTTTTCACACATCTAGGCTTCTTTTCTCGGACCTAAGACAGGCTCTGGCTGCAAAAAGTTGTTTTTACTGTCCTCTTATTCGATTACAGAAACAAAATCATCACAATAGATACATGGTTCCGAGTGCTAAGACAAACAGTAAATGGAGAGTAAATCAGCAGCTATTTGGATAATCGACTAATTTTTCATCTTTCGAGGAAAAATGCCCGTCATTCCCTAGAACCAGTGTTTCATGTGGGAGACTATGCTGCATTTCTTCGTCTTATGTGAGAGGAAATTGAATTTTATTCAATATTAGATTAGTCAGTAAGACAAAAATAAGCATGATTACATCACCTTGGGCCTTTGTGGATTCCTTTGCTTGTTTTTTTGAAAAAATTGCCAGTAATTTTCTGAAACGTAAAATAATCTACATTTAATAAATAATGAAATAATGCCAATTAAAGCTCTGGGTTAATGCAGTGATTAACATGTGAATTTGTGCTTATTTCAGTTTTACCAATATCTGTTTGCATTTCAACATCCTGTGCCTTGTCATGTGCAGCTTATCCTGCACCAATAGAGTCATCTGTCCCATTCGTCCTTCCATGCGTCATGTCGGTCAGATTTATTTCCATCACCTACAGTTTTTGCATTTGTGAACTGTAAACATACAGGACTAAATGCAGCTAAATGAGCATCAGAAATTTAAATGCTAACTTGGAGGAAATCAAGACAAAAGATAAGGAATCTATTTGATTTTAGTCACTGAAATGATCTAATACACATATGCAAACCACATGAGGCTGACTTGTTTTTGTTTTCGTGATTAGATTGGATTAAGTTTATGTGAAAGGTGATTAAAAGAAGGAAATCTGGGAAATCGGTAAGACTTTGTCAGTAACATTGTTTGGTTTGGGTTAAATCACATAAATGAAGACTGGTGTACTGAAAGAGTTTGTTTTTTTCATAAAACCATTATTTTTTACTTAGGCAGTGAAATAGTAAGGATTTTATAATATTAACATCATCAAATCTACCACAAAAGCTGCTCTCTGTTACAAACAGTTGCTTTCTGGGAGATGAAACACAACTTAGTATAAAGCAAAACACAGAATGCACCAACGTAAACTATGATATCACCACTTAGTTGTGGATGTGAATGTGTAATTTGTTTAGGAGAACATGTAGCACTCTGAGACCAAATCTACCGTTCACATGTGTATTTATACGCGTGTGTTTGTGTGTGCATTCCTGGGTGTGTATTTTAGTGCATCGTCGGTTTGTGTAGCAGCTGCCTCGCATGCTCACATCACTGAACAAACACACACTCACACGGCATCAATACAAACAGCAGACAACTTTCTTTTTCTTCCTCTTCCTCTATCAAATTCTCTTGTTCCCTCCCGTACAACACACACACACATACACACGCAAACACACGCACACACACACATGTATGCACACACACACATGTATGCACACGCACACACTCAAACACTTGGCAGCTGTTTGGAACGTGCAGCAGAGAAAAAAAAGATCCACCCATGAGGTGAGCCGGAGGTTAGCTCTCCCTCGGGTATTTACTGTCAGCGATGAACAAACACACTCATGCACGCACATACACATGTGCGGGGGCACACACACACACACAACCTGCAGTCCTGTTCCTCTTGTTCACAGCCACTTTAAAGTTTATGGTAAGAGTTTTATCAGTTTACAGCATTTACGCACATATATAGCCCTGAATACAACCACACACGCACACAATCTTTATGGCTAAATTGTCTTTAAAGGTTAGAAAAGCATGTGTAGAGACTGTAAACACACTGCACACACACATTATAGTCTACCATTGTGGGTGCTGCCCTCAGAGCTAAAAGAGTTCACGATACAGTTAAACAGTTATTTATTCTAGCTGGATGATCATTTGCTCAACTCTCATTGGCTCTTTTTTTTCTAAACATTGCTCTTTCATGTCCGGCTCTGTTGTATTACAATAAAAATAAATTACAATCACACATCTGACTCTCTGTTTTTCTTTCACTCTATCTGTTTATACTTCTTTAAAATGTGAAGCTTAGACTGATGTGTGTGTATGTGAGTATGTTAACCTGAATGCGTCTGTTACCTGAGAACACCTGTGTGCTGTGCTGCAGTATCTGAGATCTGAAGGCTTGCCAGGCCCCCATCAGCTGGCTGAGGAAACCCCGTACATCTGTGAGCTCACTGCTGGAGGAGCGAAGCGCTGACAGAGTCTCTCCCAGGGCATTCTGCTGCCGTGCACACACATCTCTGAAACACAACAACCACACACACTCACACACAAACTCACAGATTATAAACTGGCACTTAATATTTTCTCTCAATAAACGACAGTATTTCACCACTATGGCTCAAATATCTAAACATCTTATGAGAGCTGTCACATTCAGACTGAGACAGTGCTGTTAATAGCTACCTAGGCAGCTGTTAACAAGTGCTGTTAAAGTGACAAGAGTGTGAATGGGGCAACACTGGCCATTAAAGGTGTGGCTCGGAAAGATTGTAGATGGAATCCCAAACTGGCAGAGAAATTCTCTCTCCCTCCTTGACAAATACTTCGACAATGACTCTTAATCCCCATTTGCTCCAGTTGAGTCTCTCAGTGTGTGAGAGAGCAGAGGTCTGCGGTTACTGCTCCCTGGGTTGAATGTGTGTAACTGTGGGCTCCTGAAGTGGAGCATACTGTACGTTCTGCCACACCATTCCCTGGATAGATCAAGGTTTTTTAAAAATGCAGATGCTCCCTCCCTGCGAAGAGTTCTGGCCAGCTGGTAATAAATACTGTATATATCAATGTCAGAGCTTAGAAAATCACACACTAGCCATGTATTTCAGCCTGAAAATAACTAATCCCTATATTAATTCCATGGGATGTTTATATGCCAGACAGACAAACACAGAAGTATGTAAACAACATATAAGATCTATAAACAGATTCCTAGGAGTTGGATCAGTTTTGAGTGGGTAATGCTAATCTTCATTTAGAAATTGCATTCATGTCTTAAGTGGCAAGGCCTCAGGTTCAGGCTGTGTCGAGGTTCTGGGAAAAATAATTGTAAAGTCAACTGCCAGTAAATTTAGTACTGTATATGTACAAGATGCAAACAGTATGTACCCAATTTATAATGTTGAGTGAGTTGAAATGTCAGACGCTCAGTCACAGAGCCAGAGGACAGACATCAAGTGTCTACAATGGCACAGAATAGTCTCCAGCGGCCCCGACACAGTTGGATCATGTGTACATTGTCTCCACCAGCTAAGAGGGGCCAATACCATGTAAATCACTACATTCCAAGTTGAATCCAGCTAGTGATCTAAGCGTCACCACCCCCCTGCTTCTTATTTGGCTATGGGTGATCTAATATTAAGCAAATTACAGAGCTTATATCTAAAAGATCAAGTTCATTTCTTCAAAAATATTGAATCTGAAAATTATTCGGCCACATTGGCTTAAAATGAATTGACTTGTCAAGATATGAAATTTAATCCAAGTTATTTAGTTTAAAATCATTTGGATTTTAAAGAAAAAAAACATACTGATATCAAATATTTCTTTGTCTCTTCTTGTTCTTTCAAAGTGTGCTACCTTAGATTTTTGAAAAAGAAGAGAAGAGTCAAACAGGATGACACTTCACATCCAGGTTAAACAGATTACACTCTGCTATGAGTTAAAGCTTTTATATAAAGTGAGCAAGAGAGGCTTCAGGCCTGCTCGATGTAGTTTCACAACCCCCTGTGTTACACTAAGGATTTTGTCTTTTCTAGTATAAATTTGTGACCTGCAGACCAAACAGCTTCTGACTGATAATGAACTCTTTCTGTTACTTTCTTATTTATTGAATTCCGAGAGAAAATAATAATCAGTCATTCTATCTCCCACAAACTAAAAACTTAGTGAGATAAAATAAAAAAAGGGTAGATATAAGAGATAGAGGGAAACTGACAACTGATGTAACCACAATGTCCTTAAAAAAGGGCACAGCCATGTTTTACAGCACTCTCCCTCTCCCTCCCTCTCCTCCATCTCGCTCACTCTCCAAGAACTATGTTCAAACGAAAAAGCACTTTGAGCAACATGAAAGATCACTAGCTCAGCTCATACACATACGTGCACACACACGCATCAAGTCACAAACCCAAGCAAAGCGCGGACGTGGAAAACCCGAGTGCTGGAATAGAACACTCTGTTATTCCAAGAACACTTTTGAAGGGACATGTGGGTGAGAGCACACTGAACAGTTTCCTATTTTTTTTTTTTACACACATATGTGGGTGCACACAGGCACGTGGAAACATTGCAGGCATGTGGACACACGCAGTTACACAACATACACACACACATACACCTGCTTAAACACACACACATATATATATGCTAAGTCGAACATCATGAACACGGCTGGGTCTCGCGTGCAAAGTGATGTGACAGTTTTTGAGAGCTCAGCGGGGTTTGAGTGGTTGTTGTTTTTCTTATTCTGGGTTTGTGGCTTAAGGTGATCAAAAATGAACGGAGTCTCAGACAAGACGGGATGAGAGGGGAGACTTCCAGCTTCTCCGTTGTGCCCCAGAGTGTGTGTCTGCGTGCTGAGTGGAGGAGAGCACGGGCACTGCCTGTCACGAGAGCCTGTTTTATAATGTCAGATGACATAAATCATAAGGCTGACAGCACCAAATGGAGGAACAGATATGAGCCAGATCTGTCACCGGTGATAAGGCTAAAATAGTGAAAAAACAGAGAGAGAGAGAGAAAGAGAGAGAGAGAGGGAGAGAGACTGCATGCCTTTGAATACTCAATGGTTTACTCATTAAGCAGCTTTCAATGTCAGCGGACTGATTGAAAAGCACGTCTTTTCCCTGACGTCTCATCTCCTCACTCCCACTCTCCTCCACCTCTCCCCTCTGCTCCTCTGCTGTCACAAACTGCTCTCATGCTTTGCAGGCTATCTTTATTTTCAGGGGAGATCCAGTGGGTCAGTTGAATTAACTTTCTCTCCTCTGTTTTTTCCATTCTCTCCATTATTGTTTTCCCTCTATCATCTCACACAGTTGTTTCCCATCTGCCCTGGCCTTCCTGCCGTGCATCTGGCCAAGAAACTGAGAGCCAATCATGGTGATGCAAACCCCTGCTCTGTTTTTTTTTCCCATCTTTTGTTTTTGTGTGTTTCATCTCCATCCTGCTTTAGATTTACTAAAACCCTCGTCATGTTTCTCTACTTTAAATATCGCGTTTCTTTTTTTTTTTTTTGCCTCTCTGGTTATTTCCTTACCTGAGTGTTTCACCTTGCTGCTTCTCTTTTCCAAATAACTGCTCTGCCTCCTCTGTCCTCGAATCTGCTACTGCTAGCCTGTGAAACGGAGAAGAAGAAGAAGAGGAAAGTAGAATGAGGGTAAAAAGTCATGAGCAATATTCACTCATTAGAGAACCTAAGCCTCCTATAATGCAAGTATACTCCCATGGGGTAAAATGAGCTTATAGATGATGCAACTTTAATAATGGAGGGGAGAGGATGAAATGAAATGAGATGAAAAATTGAAATGTTCCTCAGAGGTAATTGATATAAAGAGATGGTCTTCCCTCTTAGGCTTATTTTATCTTGTCTCAGATAATTTAATTCATAATAAATTGAAATTTGAAAATGAGCAGAGTAAGCAAAGTAGAAAAGGCAAATATTTAATAGGATTGAAGTGCAAAGTGGAGATAATTTGCATAGGAAAAGAAGAATGTAACCGAATTACTTTCAAAGATCTTAAGAGTAGCTTAGAGGAACAGGCATGATAATGGACTAAGATGCATATTCATACATGATGCAGTAGTAAGCAACTGTAGCAGCCTCAACTTAGACACAGTACACTTACACTTTTCAGAGTGTTATTTAGAGTGTATCCCATAATTCAGCGAGGTCTGCTACACCACCCTGGTTCAGTTGTTGGAGGTAAAGCATCCATATGCTAGTTTTATGACAACATCAATTTACAAACACAAAGAAATAAAAGTTTATTGCAGGATACTCATAAATACTGCATGTGTGGGTTTGGGACGGACCCTAACTTTCTGCACTGCTTTTCAGCCTGATTGATTCCAGACAAGAGAAATTCAATCTGACAGACAGATTCCAGCAAAGAGCAATCAAACAAAGACATAAACAGTGAGATTCTGTGACTTGGACACTTGGAAATCAGAGACGAAACATCATGTTCTTTCCTAAAACCCTTGCTCTTTCCAAACAGCCAGACAGAGAGAGTAAAAAACATAATGAGCAGCACGTATCAAAATAAGCAGACTAGACAAACAGAGACTGAAACCAGACAGGTAACAATCACATCCAAAAAAGTTTGATCAAGAGGTGTAATTTGATTGAGATTCAGGGATCCTGCCAGGGTTTTTTTTTCCTGCTTTTTGGCAGCACTTTAGAAACAAAAGTGAGACAAGCCAATTTGAAAATGTTGGAAAAGATGTTTTCATGAAACTGATGCTAGTGATTCCTCTTTGATGTGCAGGAGCTCCTCTCTGTGGTGAACAAGACAGCCATCTTTTAATTCTCTATGAAAGAGACCGTCCTGAATGGTTCTAAGTATTGTGAGAATTAAAATTATGGCAGCTTCTCCAGCCTTTTCATATTTATTTGGTGTTGTAGGCCAAGTTACTTTACATCCGAAATATCAGATACAACATTACCTGCTACATAGAAAGAAAGCAATCAAAGCTACATAAATGGCCTGAAATCCGATATAACTGTTCACTGTGTAGTGGGAGGTGTTTGTTTTTTTTTAATTTCACTTTCAGCATGGTGGCCAAGTTACAAACTTTTTTGTTTTAAAGCTAACGGTTCGCTAAAATATGTTACTGAAAACATATGAGGTGAAAAATATGCAACGCAGTAACATATTCTTGATTTATATTCAATAAAAACGACCCAGTTTAAAACTTTCTCGGTCATCTTGGCATAAGCAGTATTTCTTCTCTAGGATAGTAAGCATGACCAACCTTCTCCTTTAAATCATCACATAAAAAAGTGTACACACTGGGAATAGTAGTACATTTTTAATAACAAAAAAAACACATGAGCAGTGTCATCTATTGATCTTAGCCTGGAGGACTATTTCAATAATATCAATAATAATAGATTTCATCTTTTTATCACCTGACTGTATATTTACTTTCTGATTATGTGATGACATCTGAACCAGCTTTGTCTGCTGACTAAAGATACAACTAAAGGAAGAATCCATTGCAAGTTGACCTTTTGCTTTGACTTTCTTAACCTTGTGTATTTTTAATATCTTGTTGGTTGCATTTATATTTGTGGACTGCAAAAACATGCAAAGAAGCAGTTTACATATGTATGTGCTAGCAATACCTTTAACACAGTGCAAGTTCTCCTTTTCTTCCTCTATTCATGCTGCTACATTGGCCTGAATTGAGAAACATTTTTACTTGCGAGTAAAGGTTTTAAAAAAAAAAGATACAGTATGTTTTCTCTTTACCTGTAATGAATTGCATGTACTGTATGGAGGAAGAGAGCAGTGTGGGTTGTGAATGGGTTATTTCTAGTAATCCTGTGGATGTGTATTTCTGTTTGTGTGTGTTTAGGCGTGAGAGAGACAGAGCGACTAAGGCTTTTCCGTGAGCATTAGTCTGTCTGTTTGTATGTTTGCCACTTTCTGACCAAGTCTGGGTGAGCCTGTGATCCCTTGTGTGTTTGTGTTTGTGTGTCTGTGTATGTGTGTGTGTATGTGTGTGTGTGTGTATTCGTGTGTGTGTGTGTGTGTATGTCTGTGAAATGTGTGTATTTGTGCGTGCATCCCTTTGCTTTTCGAGTGATGGCAGCCCAGACTCCCACTGTTCCCCCATCTGTCCCCACCAGTCCCAGAGCGAGATCAGAAAGAACACTGCCTCGAGAGGGATGTGTGTGTTTGTGTGAATGCGTGTGTGTGTGTGTGTGTGTGTGTGTGTGAGTGAGCGTGTGTGTGTGTGAGCTTCACACGAATCTGTGTGTGCTCTGTGTGCGTGAGTTTGAGCTCCTGTTCCCAGGGCAGTGGCTGTCAGTGGAATAACTAGGTAGCACAGTGCCAGTGAGTGCGTGCCAGATTAGAGTACCCCCTACCAGCAGCCCAAATCAACTGCCTCATCGGTACATGTCATACACACTCATACACACACAAATACACACAGGACACCCCACAGACACACAAACAGTCATGCACACACAGCAACAACACTGCTCTGCCAGCCTAAGTGTTATCGTGACCTACCAAGTCATTTCTTTTTTATTGTTTTTGGAGTGAATATGTGTCAAAGAGTTTACCAGTTTCTCTCTCCATCATATTTTTAGATTTTTGGCTGAAGGTCAAAATCACTTGGCCTTGTAAACTCAACTTCCTTTACAAAGTGTTCTTTTTCTTTATATCTGATTATCTAAGTTTCTGCACTGGGTTGAACTTCAGCATAATAATAATAGCATTAAGGCCCTTCTTTGCTCTACTGATTATAAGTATTTGTGATGCTTCACTGCTTGCATTGTTTGACTATTTAAGTATCAATACAACACTGTGACAAACAACACTGTGTAGATTTATCTGTTGTTATATTTTCTATAGGAATGACCCAAATAGGTGCAGTTTTTACTGGGAATCATTTGTAATGCCCTCAAAAAAAAGCACAATAAATTTATTGTAATTCCTTGTTCAGCCACAAGAGACCATCTTTCAACAGTTATCACCCACTGAAGCTGCAAAACTGGTATTTACTTTAAAATGACAAGCATTTACCTACCCGGGCCTTTTGACACGTGTCAGGATTAATTTGATATCGAACTATTTAGCTATAACTTAGCAATGCATGCCAAAGTAAATGTGGCCACATACTGATGTGTGTGCGTTCGTTTGAGCGCATGTGTGTGTGTGTGTGTGTGTGTGTGCATGTGTGTTTGTGTTGGCATTTCCTGTCATCATTAGAAGTGACATAAAAGCTTCCCCATATCAAAGCGTCATCTGTTCACCCAGTGTGTCAGCGCATGTGTGAGAGTTAAAAGACTGTTTTGATCAACACTACAGCAAGAAATTCAAAGCTAAAAGTCATTTTTCTTTGACCAAGAAGAAGCACAGAACACAATAAACCAAAACACAAAGACAGATACAATAACACAAACTACTTCATACACAGTGTATGTATAGATTTCACATCTCCTTAAAATTAAAAAGGTGAAAAAACATTTTGAGTCTTCAGCAGATAAATCAGATGAATCAGGTCTCATCAAATAATCACTGGACTTTACTAAAAAATCTTTTATGTGTCTGTGTGTGAGTGTGTGTGAAAGAGATACAGTGAGAAACACATGGCTGTATTTGTCTGTCTTTAACTTTGGGATTTCATCGACAACCAATGTGATCACCAGAACAGCACACATGCAAAGATACACACAAGTACAAGATACAAGCACAAACAATGATATCATATCAGTACTAACCAAGGTACCTCAAAGGAAATGGAAATACATTTGTCCTCCAGCTTGTCAGTTTGGATTCAAATTCAGCAAAGCAACGTGTCTCTCTGTGTTTCATTTGTGTGCGTAGGTTGCTATGCTACTGCTCCAACCTGTTGTTGATTACCAAATAAACTCTGTCATATTTTGTGCATGTGTGTGTGAGTGTGTGTGTGTTCTTAAAACACACTCACACGCACATTAATATTGTTGTTTTGTTTGGCTTGTTGTCATGAGCCCCACAGAGGTCCTCTTAACCAGGGAGGGTCCTCCTCCAAAAAACACACACAAACACATCAGTGTGCCTTTGTGTGCATTTGTGTGTGAGTGTGAATCTTTGCTAATACCTCACATGCTGGCTCTGACTCTGTGTAAAGTTAGCTTGATATTACCTAATGCATATACGAGTACACACACACACACACACACACACATATATATATATACAGAGAGGGACTATAGTGATTTATGTATTGTTTCTGTGGTTGCTAGTGGAAACCAGGAACTGAAATAAAACCACATGAGTACAGAACTAATTTGCCATCATTTGTCTCTGCACTCCTGCTCTCACACCTGCAAGTCGACTTATTAATGTTACAATCCAGCCTCAGGTGTATGTGTGGGCGTGTGTGTGTGCATGATTGTGTGTTTGTGTGTGCTGTCATACATCTTTATGATTCATTCTTCAAAACTGCCAAATCTAATTTTTGTTACTGTGCACAAGAGTGATAATCCTGCCCATTGCAGGCGTGTACAAGTGTATGCAGGAACATGCACACACACACATACACACACACACACACACACACACACACACACACACACAGGTACAGATGCAAACAGACACACACCCAGCCACACTGTTTGGATCGAGACTAAGACCAGCCGAGGGGAAGCAGCAGAGCGTATTAAATTCCCAGACACGTCTCTCAACGCCATAAGCATGCGCACAAGTTTCATGATATGTTTCAACCTGTCTTCAGTTAGATGAGCTCTGTCTGTCCATACATGTTTATCAGTTTCTTCAAGCAAGGGGGAGGTTTAACCCCTTGGTAAGTTTTGATTGGCGTGTAAACAGCATAAAGAAGAAGTTTAGTCAAGGGCTGTGTTTTGAAGGCTCAAGCTGTGATAACAAGAAATAATCCTTTGTTAAGTGCAGGGTTAGGGTTTTATATATAATTAGATCTAACTTTTTAAGTTTTTTGCATAACAAAACTTTGTAGTCTCCTTTTGTTGGCTGAAAAGGCAAAAACAGGTTTAAGTAGCAGGATACTTAGTGTTCACAGCCTGAAGCTACATCTTGAAATTAAGGTATTATGCTCAAATAGCAGATATAATGGAACAAGAGTAGCATATTATGAGTGTAACAACGGCTTCACTTCTGCATTTATTTAAAATAAAAGCATATTTGTACTGTGAGATGTGTGTGAGATGGCAGACCTGTTAAGCTAAGAAGCCTGAAATGTTAAACTGTTCAGTTCCTGTTAATTTACCTTGATGTAATCAGCTTAATTAGTTGCCACTCTGTTGGTCTGGTTAAATAGCAAAACTCTCAGTAATAGATGGATGTTAAAGAGTGATGAGTCTTTTCACACATAAACTATCTATGGCTGAGTTAAGACCACTGACTGTATAAAACACTGGACAAACCCTCTGTGACATCACCCATTGGTTTCTGCCAGAGCAAAAGTGAAGCCTCGGAAATCTAATCCTGGGCGCCACCATTTGCTTGCACGTGACTCCGCCAAGAACCCGCCTAAACGACGAAAAACCAAATATGGGAAAGGAGGTGGGGCTACGGCAGGGTCGAAGGACAGACACCACACCCACTCAGCTAACAGCCCCCAGCTATACGTCAACAGGCTGTCAATCAACGGCCAAATAGCCGAATTTTAAGCTTAAATATAAAATAAACAAATGAATTAGAAAAAAAATCATCCCCCTCAGAGTTAATATGTAAATATGTCTATTTCTGCTCTAAAGTTGGCCATTTTAACATGGGCTCCAATGACAATTTGCTCCCTTTTGGAGCCAGCCTCAAGCGGTCAGTTGAGGAACTGCAAGTTTTTGTACTTCCTGGTTGGCTTCAATGCGGAAGTGGGGAGTTTGCCCCTTGGTCACAGCCCATGAAATCATGCTTGTTTAGAAGTCCTGTGCTGTTTTAAAAAAAAAGTGAGCACCACAGAGAGAAAAAAATTTGTCTTTATTTAACAGATTTGTGCAAAGAAATGCCAAAAACCCACAACAACACTCAACATTGCAGCATTACAGGAAAAGTTTTTTTAACTGTCTTTAGTTGACGAGCTTAGCATTCACCCAGTTTTGTCAGAGATGTAAGCAGCTAAATTAGAGAAGTCTGTGCAAGACACAAACAAATTGGAACCTTTTAAGCATTTTTTACAGCAAGCAGTTTGTCTTGATTCAACAGTAAAAAAAGAAAAAAGAAAAAAAAAGATGTTTTTGTGCTCGAAATAAAGGTTCATTGGAGATAATTAAACTAGCCGCCGAACAGCAACAACGGTATAAAGAGAGAAAGTACAAATTCATGACCATTTCACTAATTTGTGATTGTAACTGTAGGACCAGACAGTACACTTTAAACAGCCTCAGAAGTTACTGTAGCTGCTAGCTCACACTTGGTAAGCTAACCACATGCACTGCTGAAAACATGTTTTATAAGAGGGACCACCCTGCTGTGTGAGATTACAACCTTTATGCATTTTTAGTCCAAATACTTTGACATTTGACAAGATTTACAGTAGTCCTGAACTCAAACTAAGCTTTAACATGCCACATTGTTGATGTTTTGTGATCCCTTTTCCCCACTCTAAGAATTACCATCTTTTAGTCACTGACATGTAAGGGCCAACAATTGTCCAACCAACTTGCCTTGCACACACTTTCATTTCTGTTTGGTCAGATCCTTCATTGATAAAAAATAGTTGGTTATCTTGGTCTTGTAAAATACTGACACTTCATCACTTCCCTCCCTCATTCAGATACAGAAGGCACCTTGTCACAGTAGGAACTAGAATTCAAGATCTGTAAAAACCAAAAGTGAAACGTAATGTGTCAAACCATCAAACTTTTCCTCCAAGTTGTTTTGGTTAGTAAACCAAACCAAACTAAATCAGTTTCTCAAACATAATATGTGTAGATGTTTTCTCTAAACCTAACCTATTGTTTTTTTTTCATCTTATCAAGTGATTTTGGGGCCTAAACCTTACCTATTTGTTTTTTCATCTTGTCAAGTGATTTTGGGGCCTAAACCTTACCGAGCTGTGACAATTTCACAACTTTAACCATGTGTTAAAAAATGCAAGTTGTACACAGATGCTAAAGGTTACCTTGTGCAACTGTACCAGAAGCCAAGAGGCTTGACAAAGGCAGGAATAGTTGACGAGCTGGGATGAGAACATGCTGGGTTGGCACAAAATCCCACAATGCAACCGGATTTGCCTTAGGTATATATGTTCTCCAGAGATTGTTATTAGCCTCATTGAAAGGTTGAGTTTGGCTTTACTTTGAAATTAAACTTTAAAAATTCTTAAGTTGTGACAACCACCTACAATGTTGTTCAAGACTAAAGCAAATATGGATTAACTGTATTAATATATGCTTAGGCACTGCAAATATTAAAATTCCCACCCTCCAAAAAGCAAATTACGCCTGTGTAACAGTTTTGGGACCAAAAAATGTCTTGTTTGGGCTCCAAGATGTGGGCAAGTTGTAAATCAGAAAACTGCTATATTAGTCTATCCAAAATGTTCAGTGTCATCTGAAAGTTCACAGAACATTCAGCTGACACAGGTTGAAGTTTCAAATGCAATTAATCAACTTCAGGATTCATCTGATAACAAATTTTTGCTTGTTTTGTGGTGTGCAGGCCACAAATCTGATATAGTTGAGTCTCACAGACACATACAGATATAGTTGAGTCTCACAGACACATGCAGGACTTCAACACAGTAACAAGGTTTTTCCTGTTGGGCTCACACTTATCATGTCACTGTTTTTCTGCCTCTACCTCTTTAAAAAAAAACAGCAACATAGAATAAACATAAACACAGGAAAAGACTACTAAGCTGCAGGGGCAGAGCGAAAAATGCCACACAACCCAGTAAGTATGAATTACTCTGTTGGAGCTTATTCACTGAAACTGGACTGGCAAGGAGTATGCTGTAATGGAAAGAGAGGAAAAAAAGAGTAACTAAAGTCAGGAAAAAGGAACTGATGATTTCTTTTCTACGCAGAGATGCTTGAAATGTTTAGCCTGGACACGGGCCTCACACTGTTGGCTACACAGCAGACAGGATCTCTAGGGCACTGTTTTGTTTTTACATCAATTCTCTCTCTCTCTGTCTCTTTTTTCATTTTTTTTTGTTTGGGTCTTTATTTCCTCCCACACCAGTACAAAGTGTTGTCTGGACAGCTCTGATGAGCTTGGGCGTCTCCAGTATTAAACATGTAAGCAGGACAAAGAGACAGGGGGAATGAAGCTGGGTGGGAGGGAACAGAAAAAGTAAGACGGAGTCGGCAAAATGCAGACGCGTCGAATCTGGAAGCGTGACAAAAATGTGTCTGTCCTAATGATGTCAACAAGTGTTCTCATCCCCATTTTGCAGTGTGCGTATGTGTATGTATGTGTGTGTATGCATGTGTGGCTTGTCGATTACAGCTTTTTTTGTGTGTTTGTGTGTGTTTCCTTTTTTCTGTCTGAAAATCTGGTTGTCATGGAGAGGCTGCACTTCTGTATGGATGAGATGTAACACCCACACCCCCACCCCTCCCACTAAACTTTCATTCTTTTCTTCTTTATCCACCTTAGAAAACTCTTCAGTTGAACTCATTTTTGCCCCAAAAAAATGTCCAGACGCTGACAGTCAGTAGCTTGTATCTGCGTCTTTAAGGCTAACTAGGTGCTAAAGAGTGGAAGTTATTGAGGAGGCTCTGGAAAAGGTCACATAGAGTTCAAAGCCTGCTGGGGAATGAGTGATGGCCGTGGAGAGGGGGCTCTGTTGCTGGGCCTTGTTCTTTTCTGTGCTGCCTGTCAGCCCCCACAGCGGTAGACTGAGCCTTGATGGATTGGCAGCTAGTGAAAGGAAACGTAACTCCCTCCAACACTTCCACCTATCCCCCATTCCTAGCCAGACCCCCCCCCCCCATTTTCTCTTGCTACTGAGGTTATGCAAATGCTATTGTGAGAGAACAAATACAGACACAGAGACACATGATAACAAGGATGCATACCACAATGGGATGCATATACTGTTCACAATGGATGCATTTAGTGTGTATGTTAATAGCTAGTATTTTAAAATTGTCCAAAAAAGTTGCCAACTTATCAACTGCAAAGTCAAAAAATAAATAATGAAAATAAAATAAAAGTACTAACTTACCTAAATCAATAGCAATCTTTCAAGTACAGTTAAATTAGTTAACAGTACTTTTGACTTTTCCACCTGTGTATAAACAGGGTGAGGGTCACTTTGCATGTGTGAAGTCCATGAGGAAGTGATATGAGAAATTGAAATGGAGAAGATGATGAGAGATGATGAATACAGCTTAAGACAGACAAAAAACCAAAACAAGAGCTTGGGTTATTAGGGGTGGTGGGGTGGGGTTAAGGGTTTAAGTACAGGACATCCCTTGACCTGAGGTCAAGCGCAGAGGACCGCCTCAGGAGACTTGTTTTCTGAGGGGGTGGGGGGGAGTTTGTTGTACCTGGACAGACACAAAAGAAGGCCAAGCAGCAGAGGGGGGACAGTCTGCTAAAATAAACATCAAAGCCTGCTGACCGTGTCCCGCTTTTGTTGCCTGGAAATGGCAGGCTCCCCCTCAGGGGTGGACGCGGTGAGAGGGAAAAGGAGGATGGGGTGGGAGGAGGGGAGGGGTTTACAAAATGAAACGTGCGCCTTTTTAAGCCTGCCAAACTTCCTCTGGAATTTGTCTTGTTTTTCCCATTTGATAAATAAATCACATGGCCTTGTAATCATTGATGTTCATTTCAAAAACCGTACTTATTTCTCCAGCTTTTTTGATCGAGCTGGCATTAAAAACACTGGTGAGAATCAATTCCAGACAGCAGCACATTTAAAAGAGATAATTATACTACATACTTGAACTTAAAATGAGGAGGGTAAAAAGCAAAGGTGTATCTTTTTTGTGGTGCTTCTTAGGGTCAGGGGCCAAAACAATTGCAGACAAAAAGGAAATAAAAAAATCGATTTCTTCATCATAACAAATACCCACAAAAGGGCCTGGTCCTGAGCAATCTAAGTTAAACTGTCTTAAAAACTGCATTCAGTGAAGTATATATTTCCTTTCAATATATGCTACTTATTTTAAAAATCTGGTGGGCACATTAAACAACAAACCATTTGACGACCCACCCTGCACCCTGAACCACAGCTGCCCTAAATATCAGAAAGCCAGTTCAGTACTATGTAAATAACTTTTAAGTTATTTCCTGTCACAGTATTACAGTACAGCAGTACTTCTTGTTACTAGAAGTAAAATCTGCCCTCATTAACAGAACAAGAAGATACTGTACAACACAGATATGTGTGTTTGTATGTGATTGGTGGACATGCACGCCTTCTGGTCAAATGAGACAGTCGTGTTTAAGGAGGCATACCAATATATGAGTTAGGACCAGTGTTGGGAGGGTTACTTTTAAAATGTATTCCCCTACAGATTACTGATTACATGTCCTAAAATGTAATCTGTAAT
>JAQMCX010000053.1:7459391-7471625 GCA_029814765.1 Acanthurus leucopareius | reverse complement strand
ACACACACACACACACACACACACACACACACACACACACACACACACACACACACACACACACACACACACAGCTTTCTCACACTCAGACAATTCAGCATAAACACAGTCAAAAGGACATTTTGCACACACAGGGGCAGATGAAAGGCACAGACAAAAACACTCAAAGAAGCACAGACTAACAAACATGAATACAAGCAAACATGTACATGGGTACAAACAAAAGTCTCAGACAAAGACAGACATACAAAGGCAAATTTACTCACATAAGCATCTTCAGACAGACAGGAAACTCACATAGTGGCTCACTCCTAACACACACCCATACCCATACACACACACACACAGACACACACCCTGAGGGCAGAATGTCTGTGCCACCAGTGGGTTGTGTGCTCCCGTGCTGAGTTCAAGCCTGCGGGGACCCCTTGCCCTGGGCACTGACACGTTCACTTAGCACTCAAACCACAAAACTTACCCCTCCACATACCCACACACACACACACACACACGACTACTACTACACACAGTCACCCTGGGTTGCATAAAAAAAAAACTGAGGAAAACTTGACAGTTTGAATGAAACAAGGAAATGACAGAAAAAGAGAGAGAGAATGTGGGAGGAGAGAAAAAAATGACTTGATGTCATTTAAATATTTAATGACAGCAGCCAATAGATGCTTCTCTTCTACACACCGAACCTCTTTGTCCTCTAGTACACACAACATTTCTATGGGTCGCCTTTTCTCTTATCTCTCTCACATTCTGTCTCTTGATTGACTCCATTAGCGTGCTTGACTGTTGCTCAAAGCATTTTAAAACGTTACATCTAAAGATTTAGACATCTATTACACAGAAAACGCATTGATTTAATTCATCTGGTAATGATTACTCTATTATATATAGAGATAATAAATATCTATTACGAGACCTTATTATAGAGTCAACATTCTGTATGTAATCTAAAACATGCATGATGCCTCAGGGTACATCAGTGATGTATTAGATGTGTGTGTGTCTCAGTTTCAGTCTTCATCAATAACCACAGAGTGCCTACACTGAATTTTCCACATCTTCCTGTAACTGAAACTCCAGTACGTGTCCTCACCTAACAGGTATCAAGACTGCTCTGTGTGTGTGTGTGTGCGTCTGTGTTTTGTGACTTGGACCCCTCTCCTCAATGTTATCACCGCAGTGCCTCGTTGCCCCATCAATTAAACATGGGACTATTACCTCTTGCCTGATGTGAAACATTTAGGAGGAGTGAAGTGGTGCAGGTGGGGGCGACAGGGTGGGGGCGACAGGGTGGGGGCATTCGGTGGGTGGTTGGTGTCTTGCCAGGATAAGAAACATAATTAATTTACGGGATGCCTTTTTAACTCTGTGACTGTCTGCGTGAGCGTCAGTGTGCAAATGTCTGCGCTCATTGTCTTATGCAGTGAGGGTGCAGGCAGACAGCTGTGCAAAAAAGATACATAAAAAAATAAAAATTTTCCAAATGTGACAATATTTTTTCTGCTTCATTAACCCCACCTCATCTCTCCAGTCTTTCTTCATTCTTCCTTAAATTTACATTTCCTCCTTGTATCATTTTCTCCTTCCTCCTTTACCTTCAAAAACAACTGTCTTTTCCCTCCCTCCTCTCCTAGTCTTCCTGCTCCTCCCCTCATCCACCTCCGCCTCAACAGCTACAGCTGCCATGACCCATCTTGCTCATCAAAATACCAGAATAGGGTCACTGTCACGAACACAGACCTTCCGTGTTACACACACATACACACAAAAAAACACTTACACACACTTATACAGTACACCCTTCATGTCTAAACACACACTCAAACATGCATTCCATGACTAAAAATTGAGCAAACATGCAGCTGTTTATACGCAAACAAGCACTATGCACACAAACTGTGGCATTAGAGATCAAGTACCATATTTGTCTCTTAATTGCATTTATCAGATAAGTTAATGGTCAAGGTTTTTGCTGAAGGACAGACAGCATGCAGGCTACATAAGCAGGCAAACACAGAGAATTATAAACAACAGGCCTCAACAGATCTACACAAACAGACAGACTAAACAATTTATTTTCTCTAATCCTCAGTTGTTGAAAAAAAAACAGAATACCCTTGTGTAATTTTGGAAAGTAGGGAGGCTAGAAAAACTAAAATCCACATTCACAAACACAGTCACAGAAATACTGTTAAGAGGCACAATTCAGCGCCCAGTGAAATCTGTTTAGCGATGTTATGAGGGGGTATGAGGCACTTAGGCAATTTTTTGGGTGCCAGGAGGATTAGAGGCATTAGGATTAGGTTTAATCAAGTGATATGATGATGGGCGGAGGATTTAGAGAGGAAAAAACAATGGCAGCAGTGCAGCCCTATATCATACCTGGACCTTTCTAAACTCTTTCTCTCTCAAACATTCTCTCTCCCTCGTTTTATCAATCGAACAAATGCTTTTTCCTATTTATCTGCTTAGCTGGTACTTCATCCCTCTTCTCTCAGAAATCACAGACACGATAGATCACGCAAGCATTTAAGATGGGATTTAGTAGTAAAGGGTCTTATCCATGTTTTTTTCCTCCTAATTTTCCTAAATTATTTTCCTTTTAGGACTGTGACTGTGCGTGAGACTCTGTTGGGGCTATGTGTGTGTGCTCCACTGAAAACATAGTCCAGCTGTGTGCTCTTGTCTTTGCGTGTCAAAACAAGAATGTTTTGGTGAGCTTTTGTCACTTTGTTAGCCTGTGCGAGCCCTTTCCCTTTTTTTTTCTTTGCTTTTTTTCCATGACCGCGGTGTGTGTGCATTAATATGCCTGGGCACATGTGCGCACACAGTTGCGAATGTAGAGTGTGTGCTTGCGTGTGTGTGTGTGTGTCTGAGTGTGTGTGTGTGTGTGATCTAGACGCCGCTTCGTGACTGTGGCTTTGTTGATTTTTGCGACGTTAAAGACCCCCTGTGGTGCTCAGTGTAGCGAGAGCCAACACTGAGATTCCACTCATCTGGACCCCATGGCACACCACACATCACATGAAAAGCGTGTGTGTGTTTATGAGCAAGTGCATGAGCATAGGTTTGGCCATGTATGTGAATATTTGTGTATATGTGTAAGCTCCTTGACCACAGCACAGTGTGCATGTATATGTGAATTGAAACATTTATTTGTCTGTTTATCAGGGTGTGTTTATGTGGGTGTGTGTGTGTGTGTGTGTGTGTATCTGGGTGTGTGTGGAAGAGGGAAAAGGGAGGGGTGGTAGCAGTCACAAGGGATAGGGGGGAAGTGCAAGAGGGAGGGCAGAGGCGTGCGAGCAGCAGAGAGGAGAGAAGGGAGGGGGCAGACAGATCAGGGGCATACTGTACTGTGGGATGGATGAATCAATGTGTGTGAGATGGCCATTGTCTGGGCTCTCTGTGTGTCTTATTCTGCCAAAAGCACAGAGGAATCCACAGTGAACAACTTCAACACATAAACAGATATGTACAAGTAGAAGGCAGAGTTCAAAATTTTTAGACAGAGTTACAGGAAAATCTGGACAAAGTCAGCAGAGCAGACAAAGTGTAGGAAGGAGGGGTAACTGAACCATGGGGTAGTAAAAAAAAATTAAGGGGCATTATCAAGTGCAGGCTTGGTGGGGGACTAATCCAGGGTCGCATGTCTATTGGCTGACTGGCTGTCTTCTCGTTAGCGCATCTTTTCTCACTTTGCATTACTTTTCCCATCTGCACGGCCACTTACCTCACTCACTCCTTTGAGTGGAAAAAGGGAAAGGGCAGTGGGAGGGAAAGAATCACCTATGGCTGCCTCGACCGGCACTTGGCCACGCATCACATCACATCCAAACACAGGGCGAGGCACAGCACGGCATGGCACAGCTCGGCAAGGCACGGCACGGCACGGCACGGCAAGGCACGGCACACAAAACAACAAACAACTAGCCTCAGGAGTAGGCAGCAGGCAAAGGACTGCCTGTGTCCATTTTGTTCTTTGTGTGTGTTTGTGTGTATGTGTGTTTGAGTGTGTGTGTATGTGTGTGCGTGTCCGTGTGTTGGGGGATGTTGGTCATATGGGAGTCCATCACACGGTTAACTTGTCTTGACACATTTTCTTAATTTTAGCTATGTGCTTCTTTAGAACTGACTGGTGACTGCGCCCACTGCAGTTTGATAGCTTTTTAAACTTAATGGCACAGGCATGGAAAATGAGGCCTACCTTAACCAGCAAGAGCAATACAAAAAAAATTGCAATATGAGCTATATGGACATACAATAAACTTGATGAATTGTATGTGAGTGTGTAGGAAAATGTGCTGTCAGGTCAAGAGATTGCAGTTTTTTGCTTCTGTGCTAACAAACTATTTAAATAGCACCTTTCCTGCATGGAATATACATATGACTGAATATGACAGCTTTAATTTTATTTTTCTGCAAATGAAAACCTTGGTGATGATGTGGAGGTGGTACCACAAGCAATTGAAACTTAGACTAGTTTTAACATTGTGGCTACAAAGTGGAGGTTTATGCAAAAAAGAAATTGATAAGAGTTAGACAAACATAAAATTGAAATAAAAAAATAAATACATAGATACATATTTGGAAATAAAATACCATTAGCTGGCTAGCATGGGACCAGTTAAAATCAAAGAGTAAGGAAACATATCTATATCTAAATCAAAAAATATAATAATGTTTTCAAAATTTAAATTAAATGCCAAAAACAACAAAACACACCCGAAATTACATAACTTTATACTAATAACTTTAAACTAAATGACCAATTAGCATCAGTAAAATTAGTATAATCTGATTTTGTACTTTCAGTGTCAAAAGATTCTAGTTTAGGTGTAATAAACCATTTGACCTCCCAAAACTGTTATTATTGGCCTGCATGCTAACATTCTGTGATGCTAAATTGACTTCCTGTTTATCTTGTTGAATGCTTTTAAGTCAAGAGAGCTACTGATGCTCCCTTGAAATTGATGTTCAAGGTCACTTCTGGATGCATATAATGTAATAGTGGCTCTTCAAAGCTGAAATAGGATATAAAAGCTTGTTTGACTCTTCAGGGCTGGAAATTTGAACTGTCAAAAGCTCTGTGACTGATTGTTTTGCAACGTTTTAACATAGATGCTTGCTCAGTAGACTAAAATACACAATATACTAGACCAACAAAGCAAGAGAAACACTGTATTATAATTTAATGACCTGCTCCCTTTCTCAAGGCTTGGGTTTGAAACACAGACTGAGTGCAGACAGGAGAGGTGAGGGGAGGACAGCAGGGCAGTCAGTGAAAAAAAGCAGCCAGTGAGAGAAGGGGGAGTATAGTCTGTTACATTAATCAGAGTTAGCAGACAACACATGTGCTTCCGTTAGCCCCACTAGACCATGCATCACAACACACGGCTCGGCACGACATGGCACGGCACGGTAAGCCAAGAGAGGCCAAAAGAGGTAACACTGGCTGAAATGGGTGTGTTTATCTGCTTGCCTTGTCTATCTGGGTGTGTTCTACTCGCCATTGTTGTCCACTTTGTCAATGAACCCCATACCTTCCTGAAAACGTATCTTTCTTTTGTCTCCTTTCTTCGCAGTTTAAACCAATGGAATGACATTCTGTTTGACTGGAAGACAGTCAGTGGAGCGAAGCAAAATGCAACCTCATTTAACCTCCTTGTGCAAGAGAAAACAAGTGCCGTCGCCCGCAGTGCGAATTTAACTCTGCGCTGCATCTGAGGACATATTATGTTAAGAAACTGCAGTCACTTATAAATAAGTAAAACAGAGATCATCTAAATTAGCTTAAATGTTCTATTTACTGCAGCTTTACATCATTAAAGGAAATGCAGAATGTTGAAGTTCAGTTAATTGTTGAAGAAAATCCTATCATTTTGCACTGTTAAGTACGTATCTACTTTCTCTCAACTTACCTAGAATTCTGCAACATTTGTTGTGGTTTCCTTGATTCTAAACAGCACCTACAAAAACATGCCAGGACTAGCTGTATTCAGCTTTGTGCATGTGTAGCTGGTCATTTTATAATGTAATATCTTTTCTATGACACTCAGAAAAGATTTTACATTATAAAATGACAGGAAGAATGGCAATGGAGTGAGATTTCACAGTCTTCAGAAAGTGATGTCTGTGGCTCTTACTGAACACAAAACATTTTTCTGAATATCAAGGATAATGGTCTATTGAGGCAACTATCAGTGAAAAAATTCTTCTGCTTTTAACAGTGAATTTCTGTCTGTCTGTATGACTGCTGAAGGATCAGTGCAAAATGTTGGGTCTTCAGAAAATGACCTCTTATCATTGACACAGTCGTAATCCATGGTTGGATGAAAATAACTGGATTTTTTTTATATTTGGGGATAGACTTGTCTGAACACTTGAGAATTTTTTCCGAAAAAAAAACAAACAACAAAACATTGGCACAGTGGCTGGCATGGCAACTGCGGCACAATAGCAACTGTGACCTTGAAATGACCCGTGGATTATCATGCAATATTGTCCCTTTGAATTTCCAGGCTCCAGACGACACCCGTGACAATATTGCACAATAATCCCTCCGCTGTCTCTCAGTCATTACTGCAGATCAGCATTCACCTGATGAAACGTCCCCCCTCTCTCTCACCCACTCTCTTAATCTCCCTCCCCCTCAAGATTTAAGAAAACAGACTGAAAAAGGGCAGGAAGGGTGAGGAAGAAGATGAAGAGGTAGGAGGAAGGGAGTGAGTCTGTCAAACACTGATTAGAGTGAACAGACAACACATGTGCTACCATTATCCAGCAACTTCCTGAGGTCTTATTGAGGGAAGGGATCAAGACAAAATAAGGAGGGGCTTGTCTGGTTTTATCCATTATTCAAGTAAGCGAGAACTGGGAGAAAGAAAGTGAGACAGACTGAAAGTAGAGAAAAGGAGAGATGTGTAGCCCGGTGTAGCTCACTGGGACATGTGGCTTGTCTCTTTCCTCTTTACCCCTAGAAGACTTTGCCGTGCTCACATTAAAAATGGATGGATGAAGGGAAGGAGAAGGAGAGCAAGAGCAGTTGAGAGCCCTCGGTTAGACAGTCAATAGTCAGGGGCATCTAAAATGTGCCACGGATGCTAGTCAGGACTTCAATTTACATCTTTACATTGAAGCAGATCAACAGAGAAGGATGATGTCTTTAGACACAGCAGTTATCACGACAGTGTAAGACTGTCATAGAGGAAAAAGAGAAATCTCTTCAGCAAACAAGTCTGACATGTCTGGAGATGAGAGTGTTTCAGTCTTGTAACTTCAGCTGCCGATGCTCCTGTGAAGTGTTCAAGAGAACACAGTGTACTACAGTACACAGACTGCAGGCCTCATGAAGACATCTCAGATTTCCATACTTTGATGTTCCACTCAAGTGAGTAGAGAATAAATTTGGTTCAAGTTCAACTATATTTTTGAATCCCCATATTATTTATATGCAGCTTAAAGCACTTGGCAGGATGATAAAACTGAATGAGTTGGGAAGACATAAGGCAATTCAGTACAGGTACACAAACACACACTAACACACACACACCCACACATCATAGGGCAGCAAATCCGTGATAATTTTGTCTTCTTTTCATCTTTACGCTGAAACAAACATATAACCATAGAAAATATAATCAAGCTGACATACTCCAAAACAGCCACAGACAACAAAACATGTTCACGCCTGTTAGTCTGCAAATGCACCCTTGCAGATGTTAGCATATGATTACAGTTTTTACTGTAACTAGCGAGGATTTCTCTTGACATTAACAATGCATTGGCTGGCCCCATTTAAGCTTATCTTAATCATCATAAATATATGCCTTTTTCCAGCTTTAACCAGTTTTTCCACCACATTCACCACATTAGGTTTGGCTGAAACATTATGAAAGTCAGTGTGAAACAAATGCATGTTTTATGTCCTTGTAAAAAGGATAACACAGAGAGGCTCAGAAAGCAAAAAAAGGACTCACTGATCTAACACCTTGTGAACAACAGCATTTTGGAAACTGAAGTAAAAAAAAACTTTGGATCTGTACAGAATTTTGATTTTGAGGTGATATGGTTTGACAGAAAGCTGCAAAGGATTTTTACAGTGAACTCCAATGTGATGGCATGTCATGAGGACAAATGAGGCCCAGCTCCTTTTGTACCTGTCCTATCAACACACAGAGGGCAGTGTGGTCACAGCATGGACTGTTGGATCTGTGCGCCTACATGTGAAACTGTGAGTGTTAAATTTATCACAAAAGTTGGATGTGTGTGTCTGCCTCCAGGGCTGGAAAAGGTAAAAAAAAAAAAAATTTACTGGCC
Organism: Acanthurus leucopareius; assembly: GCA_029814765.1. NCBI lineage: Eukaryota > Metazoa > Chordata > Actinopteri > Acanthuriformes > Acanthuridae > Acanthurus > Acanthurus leucopareius. Next base: position 7,463,294 of record JAQMCX010000053.1, on the reverse strand, counting down.
TAAAAGCAAAACTCCACAACAGGTGTTCAGGTGCACATGGAGCCCACATCCCCTAACACAGCTGAAGCTTAACCAAAACGACATTTTAATAGCTTATAACAAGAAAGTGTTTCAGCTGCATCTTTTGTTGTATGTCTCACGTGCCTATAAAGCCTGCAAACACAGCACATGGACTTTTATTTGCACCTACCTGCTACCCATATTTTTTTTTACCTTTCAGCTCTATTTTCTGCAGTTTTTATGTAACTACAGTGATTAAGTGTTGAGCTTTGAGTGCTGCCAAAAAGTGAGTGACTTGAATTTAATACTGTGTGCCTCAGATGAAGGACTAGAGCCGCTGCTGCTGTTCTGCAAACATACTGCTTTCATTATGCAATGTCAACTCTAAAATCAAGTCTTAAAAGTGAAGAGCAGCAAAAATGTTCTTTCATCGCATTACTAAAATGTCTTTCCTCTCAAGGTCTAAACTCATAAAAAGAGAAACACACACACACACACACACACACACACAGAATGTTCAAACCACAAAGACAGCAGTGAGCCAAGGAGCTAAATCTGCCAGTGCTGGACCATGGTGACACATCCATAGTCTCTGCTCTGTCAGCTGTTCAAGTAGAGCTACGTATACAGCACTGTGCCACATATAGAAATATGGAGAGAGTGAGACAGAGGGAAAAGTACCATGGTGCTTGGGCAGTGCAGGGCAGCCTCAGGTTAAAAGACACTCTAATGTGAATGTACTGACAAAATTCAGCATCTCCTCAATTATGAATGAAACAAGAGTCAGGTAGTAAATGCATGTCATGACGTGCAGTATGTGTGTGTGCGTGTATGGATGGAGAGGGGAGGTAAACACAGCCTTTTTTTAAGTATCAGTGTTTAGGAAACAAAAAGTTAAATGGAAGGGAGGAGAAAGCTGGATGTGTTTGTGTCCGTACACGTGTACCTCTTCGTGTGTGCGTGTGTCTGTGTGTCTGTGTGTCTGTCTGTCTGCGTATGACATTAAGTGTTTTCATTTTAGTTTCTCTGGTCTTATTCAACTTATTTGTTCTCTCCCTCTTAGGAACAAAACAGAAAATCTCTCATACAACTCTCTTGCTTACACAGGGGGATGCTCACATTTCTCTTTTTCCCTCCCTTGCTCTGCACTTGCTCTCTAATTATCTCTGAAGTGAACGTCTTGTCCTGTTACACAGTGTTTCTGAGCTCTTCAAACACCACAACATTTGAGAAGCTGACAAAGAGTATTGTCCCTCTTGTGTCTGTCTTTTTTTTTTGCCCTGCTTTTCTTCCTTCTTCCCTCCATCTTCCCTCTCTCTTGGAGGTGAACGTCTTGTCCTGTTACACAGTGTGTTTGAGCTCCTCTCAGACTGTGACACTTGAGAAGTGAATGGGTAGTATCAGCACCTCCTGGAGAACAAGAGGTGCTTGGCTGCTGTGTAAAAAGGCTGCGGTGTACCCTGCTCTTTGCTGCACTGAAAACAACTAATCTGTCAGCCACATTTGGTCTAGAGCAGTGGGCCAGGAAACAGAGAGCACATCTTATGAGTCAAAATGTCACTTTGACAACCTGAAGAAAAATGCTGCCACGTGAGGAAGGAGGGAGGCAGCTGGATATAGATAAAGCCTTGTGCATGTTGAGACTAACAATAGTATTGTGTCATCACATCCACACACCAGGGGTCCTGACACACAGGGCTCCCCAGAAAAAAAGGAACTCTTCTGCAAAGCAATGTCACATTATTTACCTGCATACTGTGCTGGCCAATCAAATAAGAGCATGCACAAAACCAAGATAAGCAACTGTTGAAAGAGAAGACAACGTGATTGCAGACATGATAATAAGGACTCTTTCAAAATACTAAAACCTTATCTCATATTATTTTTAGCGTCTGGGCAGCTATTTAGCATCTGACATATCAAATTAATGGAATTTTTACATTAAACTGGCCTCCCCAGATCATATTTCAACTTCTCACTGGTACCTGTAGCAACACACCAACGCAGCCCCTTCCTTTTTTAATGTAGTGCTATTTTTAGTCTGACCACCTGCTTTAAGAAGCAGGTTTGAGGTGATTTTCAATTCCAAGACCATCAGTGAAAAGGGGGAGTAATGCACTCTGGTCCCTGAATAATAAGTGCTAATGTGCCCTTGAGAAAGACAAAGAAAGAGACTGCAGGGAAGTAGGACCGTATCCACACGACACAGGGTAGAACTGAAAAGCAGCAAGTGTTCTCAGTATATTGGCAATAAAATATAGTAATACATAGATTATTTTAATTCCTTTGAGAAAAAAAAACTCTTTTAATGATGACAGAGAAAAAAAGCTGTGCAGTGAGGACAGAGTGATGGTTTAGCTTCAAAGAAACTAAAAAATAAAACAAATTCCTGTCCTCAACAAAATGAAGTCAGTAGGTAGCTACAGGTGGTGTGGATTATTGCTACAGAGACATGTTTTAATGTACATTTTAAAAGACTTCAAAGAGCAACTGTGGAACAATGGATGTCACTGTTCAAATAAATCAATGTGAAACACAAGAGCGGTGTGTTACTATTTATCTATAGTAGTGTTAAAGCATGCAGGTGACAGAGGACAAGGAGGTTTCATGGGCAGAGCAACCCCACCAGATGCCACATACAGTATCTGACTCGAATGCATACCTAACATTAAGTTTACAACCACCATATTCACAAGAACAGGGAAATACATGGTATAAATAGGTGGTGTCTTATCTGATCCAGTTATGTTTTTGTCTCATATGTACTAGGGTTGTCAAAATAATGTGTCAGTTTATGACTTTATATGTTGAAATTTAAATAAAGAAAATAAAACCTATAAAAATCTGTAAAGGGTAAAGAATACTGAAAGCCCGAAATGCTTCTTATAGCAAATAATGGTACAAGCAATTCATTTGGATATATTAATTACAAAGGATAATAATCAATAAAAAAAAATCATTCACTTGACTGCCCAAATTTAGACCTGTGTTTAGTATTTCCTTGTGTTTGTGTACCTGTAGCAATTTTTGAGTCACATCCATGCATGTGTGTGTATAAACAACAAACATACTGTCGTAATGGAAGTTCAGTGGAAGTATGTGTGTGTCTTTGCCTGACTGTGTGGGTGGGAGGCATGGTGAGTGTGTGTGTTTAACCGCAGCGCTTTCCTTCTCAGCAGCCCACCGTTAAACCTTGGTGCCAGTCCTCTCCCAGCACTCCAGGATTAACAGCACTTAAATGGGCCTGTTAGCACACCACCTCCTCCTCGCCTCCCACGCCGACTAGCGCACATGGTGCTGCCCACAGCTTTGCGCTCGCAACGCACACTGTCTCTGTTGTTTTTTTGTTCTCCGCTCGCCCCCAGCCACCTAAGCCCTCCTCCAATAAATGGTGCTGAAGTGTACTCAGCAGGGGGCTAAGCCCAGAACATCCTCTATTTCACGGACCTATAGGAATCTGAGTTGATGACATGGGGAGGAAAGGAGGGAGGGAGAGAGGGAGGTAGATCCTGAGACTGAACCAGATGGATGGGCTATGATCAAAATGTCAGTCTCTCCCTCCCTCTCTCATTCTTTGTTATTTTCTCTTTTTCTCTCTTTCCTTTGCTCTGTGTCTGGTTATCACATGCCCCTTGTGACAAATCATAAACAGAAGGGACTGAAACGGATGCGCACACACGCACACACATGCACACACACGCACACACACAGAGGAGAGATGGATATCCAACACAGAAATTATTAAATAAAATGGATTCCCATTTGAGTCTGTTGTCCATTGTGCAGCAGGCAGAATATATAAAGGAGGGTTGATGGGTGAATAGACTGTGTGTGTGTGTGTGTGTGTGTGTCTTTTGGAAGCAAATACTCTCTTTTTTATATGTTCCTGAATGTATTGTTGCC
>JAQMCX010000053.1:7447565-7459291 GCA_029814765.1 Acanthurus leucopareius | reverse complement strand
CCCTTGTGCAGCAGGCAGAATATATCCCTGCGGGTTGATGGGTGAATAGAGTGTGTGTGTGTGTGTGTGTGTGTGTGTGTGTGTGTGTGTGTGTGTGCATGTGTGTGCATGTGTGTATGTGTGTATGTGTGTGCGAGGTTGTGCTTGTGTGTGTGTGTGCATGTGTGTATGTGTGTGCGAAGTTGTGCTTGTGCGTGTGAGTGTTTGTAGGAGACCTTCTGGGAAGGCCTGGGAGGATTTTGTCTGTACATTGGCATAGAAAGGCCACCCTCAAATAATACCAGGGTTTGTATTGTTCTCAACCATCAACTGGCCTCCATGAGAAATTCCAGAAATTACTAGAGAGCAACGAACAGAGGAACTGAGAGAGACAGAGAGAGGAAGAGAGAGCAGAGAGAGAGGGAGAGAAAGCCTCATAGATTCAATCAGTAATCATGCCACACTATGTCCAGTTGGTCTCAAATGACAAATATAACTAATAATTCAAAGTAATATATTATAGGATGATTCCAGTTTATTAATAAATAGAATCTATGAGCTGCTAAATCATCTCCAATAGCTGTGATAACACTGTACTGATAACATTGAGGGCTGGGAAAATTACATTGCTACGGTAGTTGGTCAACAGTAAGGATGTGCAGTATTATATCAAGTGTGTCATGTTATGACACAGTAGCAACTTTGAGAGCTTAGCAACATACTTATTTTACTTGGAATGATGAAAAAGCAACACTCATTGCTAAAACTGAAAGTATTAGACCTGAAAATGAAGTGCCTTTGGTAGAGGAGAAGCGGTTTGATTTATGTTAATTGCAGTGCAATACAAGAAAAAAAGGAATGTTGGGAAAAGTGGGGGCAAAGAGTTTATTCAATCAAATGTTTAATCATGTTAGCATCAAATTGTCATCGGGATGTTATTCATACTGTTTTAATCACATTAAATTTTAATTTTATCATTATTATTATTAATGTAATTAAGAAAAATTCTTTTACATGTATTGTCCACCCTTAAGCAAGAGAACAAAAGATTGTATTAGATAGAATATTCTTGTTTAGTTTTCAGGAGGTACAGAACAGCTGTGGCAGAGATCCCTGCTTCAGCCAACCAGCTGCTCCATTGTAATATTCTAAAGTTCTAATGTTAAGGTGAAGATTTGCATAAAGGTTACTATTTTACATAGAAGTAAAGCTAAGTTGACTTGGTTTCCCACAGGCATGGGAAATTAATTAACTTTGCAAAGGACAGAGGTAAAAAACACACCTTGTTATTTCTTCACACATATCACAATAGAAAGTAGAACTACTGGTTCTATCCAGTGGCGTTTAATTACTTTTCTTTGTACACTCTCATTACTTTTTTGATGTAAGGAAACATGAAAAGAAAAAAAGTCAATATGCATGGTGTAACATGACAAATATTTTAATGCCTGCTTGAAAATAAGGGATATTAATTTCTCAAATAAAAGTCAGGGTCTTTAAAGAACACTGACAGAGAATACACTGTGGTAGATACCCCATGTGCCTTCTGTATGAAACAGAGAAGCAAGAGACATTCACTGCTTATTCATATTCATACCATATGGTGTATCATATGGGAATATGTAACTGCCACCTGACATTGACAAGGATATAAAGCAACACACCATCATTGCCATGTTACTTCCTGTGAGCTTTATCTTAAAACAGATGGAAGATTAAGAGTGGAAACATTGTTCCATTTCATATTTAAATCATATGGTTTACTGAAGCATATGGAAGGACTGCAGTGTGGAAACACTCATCAGGATGTCACAAATATGTTTTCAACACATTTGTATTTCTGAGTTGTAGAAAAAAAAAATCCACATTTGTTAACAGCATATGTTGTGTCAATATGGTCTTTCATCAACATGCTGTTTTGAAAGGTAACACATGCACAGTTTGTGTAGTAGCCAAATTGAATGGATATCTGCGTTGAAAAAGATTTCATTTTGATTTCCCTGGTGTTTAGCTATAACTTCAAATTAAAAAAATCTGCAAGGAACCTGCCAGGGGTTTTCTGGAACATTATTTTTGAATCACTGCCTACCTTTTTTATCTCTTCAGGCAGTGGGAAGATCGGAGGACAGTGAAGAACCATCTTCATTTCCTTCTCCCCCTCCTGTTCCGCCTCCATACACCTCTCTTTGTCTCCTGGAAACAAGCAGAAGACCTGCAGAATGAGCTACAGAGGAATTGCTGTACAGTGTGTGTCATGGATTTTTATTTTGTGCTGCAAGCTCAAACTATTTTCAATGATGATTAATCTTTCAATTTAGTTTTTTGGAATTATGTAACACATGGAATAATAATTGAAGTGTATTAAGTTTGAAAATATTAGAAAGTAATCTTTAAGTATTGAAGTTGTAAGACTGCCATTCAAGTAGTTGCTTAGTTGTTAAATATATATATGAAATCAACCCTTTTCAAAATAAAACACAATGACCAAGTAGCAGCTTCCCTACAAAAAAAAAGAAAAAACCTCCAAAGACATTGTGTTCCACCAAATGTTGCCCAGGAAAACTGACTACTCTTTTCAGGATAAAAGTGGGTGGTACTTTTAAACTGATGAATAGCTCTCAGCCTCTGAGGTTAATGTAAGGGTAAATCCCTTAGCGTGATGTCCACCATATTAAACCCATTTGCCGTACACTCTATTCAATAGATTAATCAGTCAAGCTTATGTCATTAAGCTTATAGACGGTAGATTATGGCATTTCACAGCTGTGGGTATTTTTACTTTACAGCCATACATTAGCCTGTCCTCCACTGCAGGGAAGCACAAGGTTTAAGACGGCCTAATTCAACCTGGAGTCTGAAAACAATCCAAAAGACAAACTTCCAACAACTCTGTTTGTTCATGTTTTATGATGAAGATGATTAACAATAATCATGATAGTTTTATTGTATAATATGTTCTGGTTTTAAATCAATCAAGAAATAATATTATTTGTGTTTCTTCTGTTTTTCCATTGTTGCAAACCAAGGGAGGTCCAGCTTTTAGCAGTAGTTGAATAGCTGCCACTGAGAATGAACAGTCAGCAATGTGGCAATGGGTGCAGGAGGTCATGTGAGGAAACACTAATGCAAGCCTAAACCAGCCTCTGACCGTCTATCACATGCTCTCAGGCATTTATCTATCTGCTCACCATTAGTGAGAGGAAAGCAACACATCAACTCAACACTTGACCTCAGATTAAATACCTCTGGCTAACTTGGGGCCAAGGGTCACTCCTTTCAGATGGTCCCCTGTGCACGACTGCATGCCAGGCACTAAATGCCCTCGCAGACCATCAGAGGGAAACAGAGTGAGAGGAAAATAGATGGCACAAACACTCAAGGATTTGGCCCAAAGCACAATGCACAAAGACAGACACACATCCATCTACTTACAGTCTGAAAATTCATGCGAACATAGGCAGGTTTAACTTGATACACACACTAAAACATTCAAGCACTAGCATGTAAACAAGCATGTGTATTCCCCGCATTTATTTCAAACTCACACATCAGTGCAGACATACAAACCCTGCACAATCAAAGAGCAGGCTTTATGCTTATGCACGCTAATAGCCTGATTGCCCCCCTACTGTCTCTAGGCTCTGCATTTAAACACAGCACAGATCCTCCATCGTTGGCTCACACAACGCAGATAAATTAGTAATGCCCTGCGACAGCATTAAGCAGGCCTATCCTTTTAGATGGTCGCAGATATAAAGGGCTGATTTTGCACGACAACTGCTCCCCCGTGACATTTTGTCCGTTTTAGCCCTGATTGAACTATTAATCAGTCTAATGTGAGAGAGGCAAGCTGTTCATAAACTCATCTATTCTGCATGGACGCATGCCAGAGTCGTGAGAGGAAACAAACACGAACATATAAACTCATGAAGCCCCACAGTACAGCATGAGCACAGAGACAAGTAAGGGGCTATTAGGAAAAGGAGAAATGTCCCTAAGCGACCTCACCCTGAAGGAATCAGCAATCAGGAGCTGAAATTATAATTTAAGTTTATTGATCCAAAGGATAATTGCTTGTTTGAGGAGCGAGACAGCAGTTTTGCTGCAGTGGAATCTAACAAAATAGAGCGAATTTCTGCCAAAACCTCCTGTATGGATAGCTGATAGTAGCCATCACTGAAGAAAATAGTTCATTCACACACTCAAAGCACATGCTCGCATGGTTGAAAACATAGTTCAAACACGCACAATTTCAGAATATCAGTAGGAATTCAATAACAGGGCAGATTTTAAGGATGGCTTGTCTGCCTTTTTAGAGATCATGGGGACGCGATTATAAGTTTTGTGTATGTTACAGATACATTTCACCATCTATACATAATGTAATAAATATTTAGCATATAGTTATTTCCAAGAATCACAGACACATAAATCCGCAAAGCAGACGTAAGGCTACTAGCAATGTTTACTGTGTCCAAATACCGTTTTTTTCTGAGGAAAGTAAACATTACATTACAAGATAAAATACCGTAGGTGATTGTTTAGTTTAAGAGAGGCCAGCGTCTGTAATAAAGTAAAGTAAGGTAAACCAAGTCAAGCAACATTTCTAAAATGAGGCTAAAAACTCTCAAAAACTGGCACAGCTAGCTTACTTAACCCTGTAAACAAATCAGTGCAGTCTTTCTTCCCACATAGCTCGATGCTTTTACCACTAAAGTTGTGCCAGAACGAGGCTTTATCATTTTTCTTTTTTTACTATTCGTAAACAGATTAAACCTTAACATACCCATTTTCATTAGTTTCTTTCGTCATGAAGGAGAAAATTATTATTAAACACAAGAAACTTTGAATAACTTTTCCTAGCGTGAGCCATGTCCTGGCTGTTGCTATGGTTTCAACGTAGCCTTCTCACGTGACCATGCAGCGTACGACGTCCAGTTATCATCAAGTTATCCAACATTAGCACAGGAAGTTGTTTTTCTATCAAATTAAAAGTATTCGAAAATTTTAAAGAAATGTGTAGTGAGATAATTGATTATCAATCACATGTAATATTTTGCTAAATGATTAATTTTACTCAGTACAGCAATAATATAAAAACATATCCTGTTTCAAGGCATCAAGTCTGGGGCAAAATGGTCCAGTACTCCCTAAGGGTCATCTTATACCTGGAACATCTTTTCACCCCATCACCTTTTGGTGTTTGCTGGCCATTTTCATCCTCTCTCATCAAAACCCTTCCCACTGCCACAATGGCTTCCTGTTCTCTAAGCACAAAGACCTATGAACAGTGTGTGTATGTGCGTGTGCATGTGTGTATGTGCTTATTGTTTTTAAGACAATTTTATATGTAAGGCATCTTGAGTTTCTCTGTTATGAAATATTCTCTAGAAATGAAGCTGCCTTGTTTGCCTTTGGTCTCCTCAATTGAAATTTAATGCTTTGGCCACTGAAGGTCACAAGGCAGGATTGACAACAAACCAGTGTTATTGCTTTGCGTGTATCACAGAGAGTTAAAGGATGAGATGAGTGGAGTTATTAAAATATAAGAGGATAAGAATATTTATCCTCCTATGTATTTTAAAGATATATCATATACTTTTAGGAAAATAACAACATTAACAAAATGTACAAGCCTTCCCGAAAACACATAAAAAAGCTGTCTTGAATTTCATTTTGGAAGAATGAGTTTAACAAGGTTACTCTTAAAATATATATTTTTTTATCTGTTTGTAAAGTTGAAGAATAAAAGAACATGTTGTACACAAAATGTGGGCAGACAACGCCTGGAAGTCAAATTAGCTGAGCCCTGCCTTCTTGCATGCATAGGTCACACTCCACACTTTGTTTGGGTTGTGTGCATTTTATTCATTGTCTCAGAAGTAATCTGAAATAACGGCCAGACATTCCCGCCGGGGCTTTTACAGGACCGATCTTTTAATGTCAAAATGTAGCATACAAATGATTTTGGACTTTTATATTTGCCTTTTTACATGATATCATTGCCCTTATTTCTCTGTGACTGACCAAAGCAAAACTGTGCCTCAGTCTTTGCTAACTAACAGGCAGTGAGAAGGATCTTTGCTATGATTTCATTTGCAATGCATGTCTTGCTATTTATGGACCCGTCAATGAATCGTGCAGACTCAGTAGCTCTGATGCAAATTGCACTCACCCACTCAAGTCTAGCCTACCTTCCGTGCTTGTTTATCTGCCTCCACAGCACAGAAAAAATGGTGAACGTCACAAAAAGAGAAAAAAAAAAATGTTGTACACAGGCAGACACAATAATCAAACCTTGCACCCTACTGTGCCAAAGAGGGGAGAGGGAAGACAAGCCCTCTCTTTGCACAACATCCCCCCCCCCCCTTCTGTCTCAGTCCCTCTTACCCTCTCTAAATCGGTCATATCCTCAAATACCCCCATGGCAAGGGCATAAGAAGAGGGAGTTGGTAGCACAGATTTATTGCAGTATTGTCCGGCATAACTGGACCAAAGCTGACAGCCATGTTGTTGTGTATAAAGTTCATCAGAGTTTTCTTTTGAGTGCTTTTAATAGTAAAAGCCTACTTTTGGACAATTCCAAATGTTTGAACTAATTTTGGTTAAATTGGTGTTTTCATAACATTTTTATTGTCTTCATTTTCCTAATTTTACTGTAACTCTTATTATAACTCATATCTATTTCACTTTAGCTAGTTGGTTATTGAACACATCCAGGTTAATAATTGGTAAGAGTGGGAATTTGCACAAAAAATAATCAAATTATTTCTCTGTGTTAATTGTTTGTGGAACCACTAGACTGTATTTTGGGCAGTCTCTGTGGCAAAACAAATTAACCTAATTTGGGAAGGTGCATCCAGTGTTTTAGGGGCACTGAGCCTGCAGGGACTGGGAGCTTGGCATCTATTGAGTCTGTTTCCGGCACGCAATGCTGTGTGGGCAAGTGTATAATGAAGCATGCTGAGTGTGTGCTTGCGTGCATGTGTGTAAGAGAGAGAGAGCGGGGAAGGAGGAGGAGGGGGAGGGGCAATAGGCGAAAGTGTATGAGAGTGTGTGTGTGTGTCTGGCTGTGCATGTAGGGATTTATGGGGAGGAGGAGGGGTGAAGATGACCCACTATTCTTTTTTTGGCATGAAATGACTAATATTGTCACGCTTGACATATTTGGGCTAGGCTTTGCGGGACAAATCCGATGGCCAACCATGCAGGTTGAACTCACCAAAATCCTCCCAAAATGCTGCACGAGCAGCACTCCACACACACAAATCTGTGACTGACAATGAAAGGCGAGAATTATGAAACTGCTGAGACAGGCTGGCACTCATACACTGTGCTATTAAACAGTCTCTCTTTTGTCTGTATTTTAATATAACTTTTATGACAAAAGTTAGTTCACCCAAATAGCCCATCCCACTGTCTCCTTTCTCTTTTCTTGACAGATGTGAGCTGCTTTCTTTTGTTAAAAGGCTAAAAGGCCCTCTTATGTTTGCTTTTTTTTTTTTTTTTTTTTTTACTGTACTGACTGTACTACGAGTTTTGTCCACCTGTTATGTTGCGTCACTGTGTTGTAGCCCCTGAATCCTCCTTTGTCAGCCTCTCACTGGGTCTTTGTTTTCCCTGTTTCCTTTGTTAGTACAAAACAAACTCAGATCTCATTCATGAAAAAATTTGAAGGACACTGATTTAGGCATACCCACACATGCCTGACAATTTTTCATTGACTTGTGTAAAAGCCTTAATAATCCAAATGACATTTCACATTCAATGGCCTCACAACAATTTAAATGAGAAGAGCAAATACCTGAAAATCTACAGTAATCTCTCAAAACGTGTCGCATTACAGCATATATTGTATCCCTTAACCAGTCAAGGATCCTTCTGCTGAGGACATTTTGAGTTCATTATATCACAGTTTTATTAAAATTACTGGCCAGGTTTTGTAAGAGGAGGTAAATCATAAAAACATGGAAGGTAGATTCTTTCTTTTTTCCTGTGGTTAGGGGACAAAATTCAGTACAAATAGAGGAGGGCAGAGTAAGAACCCAAGGAAATGGGTGCCTTGACCCTCATCAATCTAAACAGCATAATCTTTACAGCTTGTGTAATAAAGAGAGAATTTATTTGCTGGGTACATTTGAAATTCTTTGCCCTCCAAGCAGATCTATCTTTGTGAGCAAATAAGAAAAATTTGAGATTTTTTTAATCTTTAGCCCTGTGAAGGTAGTTAGCCTTGTGAAATGAATTTCTCACAGCAGAAATCACTCAATGAGACAGACTTACATCTAACCTTATGATGTTAGCTCATTAAACATCAGTGTCTGCTAAGCTAACATTAGCATGTGCACGGCTCTTATTTTCATTTTCTTTTTCCCTTGAAATAAGAAAAATGACAGGTGTTTGTGCAGGTGTAGGCTTTCACCTGAAGAGTCTTCAGGAAACTACATGAAGCACTAATTCAGAAAAAAAAGACATAATCAATTACATTATTATATTAATATCCATATACTCTATTAGTCATATATCAGATCTGGTTATCTAGTACGATAAAACTTGACCCACTAACCAAGCTTCAACCAAAGTGCTTGCTGGACAGTCAAGCTGCTCTTCTCGTGTCCTTGTCTGAGCCGATGTCTGGGATGGTTGTTGTTTGCTCCGACAATACCCTGACCTTTTGACCTACCAGCAAAGACTGATCCTCTGCATCACTTTCACCTGGACAAGTCGCCCTGCAGACAACAGACAGTTTACTTCATTTCAGTCAACTCTCGCCACCATTTGCAGCAGCCCTTGTCAGAGTTTTTTTTAAAACATTAAAGTTTTAAGCATTAACTCAACCATAGCTTACTGTAGAAATGGATCTTTTTGTCCATATAACTGTCAGTTTAAGTGGGTCTCTGTGTCTTGAGGTTGATCTGTATTTCTGTCTGTCTGTCTGTCTGTCTGTCTTTATTCTTCTTTGTTTGTCTCTCTGTCTCATAGTTTTCCTGTCCCCACTGACTCTCTCTGCTTGCTTCTTTACATGGCTCTCTCTTTCCTGCCTGTCTGCGACTCTGTCTTTTTGCTTATCTGCAGGACTATTAAGTGTGTGCGTGTGTCTGCAAGTGTGTGCATGTGTGTGTGTGTGTGCTGAATGGATTTGCATGAGAGAGCCAGTGGGGTGACCCTGCTCTCTCACGCCAAGGCTTCTGTGGAACAAATAGGACTAGTCGGATGTCGTGACAGCACTCACATCAGTTTAAATAAGAGTGCTGTGCTGCAGCCGTGTGTGTGCGTGCGTCTGTGTGTGAGCGTGTGTGTGTGTGTTTAAACAAGCAGCCAGGCACGCATTTAGCCAGAAAAGCTTTGCGAGGTTTTGTATGTGTGTATGAGTGTCTGTGGTGTGTGTGTGTGTGTGTGTGTGTATGAGTGGGTCTGTGTGTGTGAAGGGCTGTGTTTTTCAGCCAGCGAGCATGCAATATCTTGTGAGGTTTGAGGTTTTTGTGAAGAGGAAGACAGCAGTATTAACAGTTTAATGAGCTCAGTGGGGTTCACTCACACTGACACACAGGCCAAAACGTTCCACAAAGTTCCTTTGTAAAGAAACAGGTTTGTCCTGTAAAACCCAACCTGCCCTCTGAATAAATGAACGCTGTCACAGGGTTAAATAGAGTTTACCTCATCATACATCACTGCAATGAAATTAGTGCCAGCCACAATTATGAATTATAACTCCTCATTAAGGTTATAATGGCTGGAAACTTAAATGAGAATGTTATTTTAGAAAGTGCACTCAGGCACGGCCAATTGTTAGATCAAATCAAGTTAATTATTTTTAGATTGTTTTCCTAAACAAGGGTTCATTTTATGTCTTGTTTCCTCATCTGCATGCTCCCATTCTGTCATACAAAATGATGTTACTTTTCATTTCCTTGTTTGTGCCACATAACTACTGTATATTTTCCTGTGAGAACATGCTCATGACTTACCTTTAAAGCAAAGCTGACAGTGTATTTTATAAACCTCCCTGGAAAGACTCACGAAAGACAGCAAAATTTAAGGGCAGCATGTTTTCGAGAGATAATTTTCTTGGGCAGACTGTGCTTTCTTTCTTTTAGTGTCAGGTGATTGACAATGTGCAGAATATAATGTAATGCACGCTTAATTTAAGCACAGTTACGTAATGATACAATGAATAATACTGGCATAACCAAATTAAGGGTTGTAGATAATTTAGGGTGTGTTTAAATATTGTTCAGCAGCAGTGAACCACATCTTTTCTGACTATCCTGTGTGTTGACAGTGTTTTTTCTTTGAAGGTGTCATCAGTGTGTGTTTGTGTCATAGTTGTTGTTGACCATGTCTTACAACTGAGGGAAAAGCAACATACAAATAAGTACTTATGTGCATTACAGTGATTACAGTTTTTGTCCTTGTGGCAGGGCGACTACATTTTGTAGTCTTAGATTTATTATACTATGAAAAATGTTTTTTTTGCAGATAAAACAAAGGATAAAGATTTACTGTGTTACATGCTTGGCTTATGGTTAAGCAAAAGGAGTGTACTTCAAGAAAACAAGGAAGTTGGAAACCCTAGGTTCAGCTGTTCATAAATCCATGATGATTTTTTTATACAGTTATAGTAATTTTGTATCATTATGGAAAAAGAAAAAAAAACTTGGATAATTTAGGATTATATAATGAGTGCCATAACATGAAAAAGTGAGGGAAAAAAAGCTACACGGGAAAATAATTAAAACTTCAACTGGCATTAAACACGAGACTTCAGTTGTGTTTTTCAGTCTGGGTCTTATTTTCATAGTTCTGGTCATTTTTTCCTGTTAACGATGATGTTGTACTAACCAAAGCAATTGCTGAGTTATTTAAAAATAGCAATATTTACAGTAATAAAGTGCAGCAGGGTAATAAACTCAGGAGTCATGTCATCAGACTGCGTATATTAACAAGCCAACAACTTCACATGATCATCTAAAGCAGTTTACTTTAAGATAAACTCTGATGGATGTGATCATTCATCTTAATTTTTCAGTTTCAAGGATGTTTGTTTATCTGTATGATTGTTACACTTCTTGTATTTTTTCCCATATTGATGTCCTTTTAGTGATGTTGCTGCATTTTTAGGTTAAGTAAGTATAACATTATCACCCACATGAACTTTTTTTTTTTTAAAAAAAGGTCTATGTATAACCAACAATGGCTAAATTGTGAATTCTCCTACAGTGAGGGCTTTCCCTTAAACTCCCATGAACCCCCCGTCAGGTAGTCTGGATTTAGGATGCTCACACAGCTTCTGCGTCACCACACACCCTCAGGCGTGACGGCTGATGAAACCCAGGGAAGATATGCGTCACGATAGCAGGACGGGGGAGAGGAGAGTGATGCGTGCAGCGGATGACTCTCGCATTGGAAACCCCTTTCACTATATGGCAAGTCACGAAGGCATTTGCGTCGCTTTCTTCACCCTGAAGCTTTGAAGAGAGTACTCTAAGCTGTGTCTGGGCAGGGTAGTAACACCATTGCTTGGGTAACGCTGCTTCATACGCACAAGTACACACACACACACACACACACACCCACTCACGCATACACACAGTGCAAGCTGCCCTGAGGCAACCACGACTCTGGTCTCCTGTGAGTAAAAAAAGAAAAAAGTCAAGAAGACAGGGAGTCAATGTGGATGTGTGTGTGTGTGTGTGTGTGTGTGTGTGTGTGTGTGTGTGTGTGTGTGTGTGTGTGTGTGTGTGTGT
>JAQMCX010000053.1:7340636-7447465 GCA_029814765.1 Acanthurus leucopareius | reverse complement strand
GTGTGTGTGTGTGTGTGTGTGTGTGTGTGTGTGTGTGTGTGTGTGTGTGTGTGTGTGTGTGTGTGTGTATGTGTGAGCTGGCTGTGAGACATGATTAGGCTACAGCAGATTAGTGAAGCCACACTGAGAACCTGAGTTGGAGCCGTCTGGACCCAGAGACAGTGACCTCTGGGACAGAGGCACACTCACGTCACACAAATTCCACACAAACACACACACATACACACAAACACACACATACGAGCTTTCCTTACGGAAAAGGAGTTAAGTGGAAAAAAATCAGTATCTACACGCCTACCCCCTGCTCGTAAATTCCAATCTGAGCTGCATGTTTTCAGTCTGTCAGCAGGATCGTCGGTTCACGAGTCCCTGAGGTATCGCAAAGTTCCAGCATGAATAACATCAGTGAAGCAATGACAAGATTTTTGATGACGCTATGATGAATCACTAGACAAAGGGCACCTGTCATCCACAAATACACATACTACTGCAAACATGGTGGAGGGCTGCTTTGGTGTTAAATGTGGTTTTCCAACGCATCACGAGTAAATGTGCTATGACAGTTTCTTTGCTTTCACGAAAATGCGACATCAAATGAACCAGTTGAAGCACAGATATGTCAACAGGGCCAAAATTTTCAATTCTGAACATCTGGAGCTGTTTTTTCAAAAGCATTGCTTATACACTGATTGCAAATTGTAGCAGTGTCACACTTGGCAACTTGCTACAAAATTGCAGATACATTTGTGAGTCCTACAGGGCCTCAATGCATTCGCTTTGATTTGTGAAATTTCTAAATTTTAACTGATATCATGTTCCAAATTCATCTTGCACTTACAATTCATGTGCATTATAATATTTTAAATGATAAAACTCCATATATATAGCTTAGATTATGCAAAATATGTAATGCAATATGAAAGGAAGGCTGTAATGTTAGGCTTTGCCTAAAAAGAAACAATAAACGGCAAGATAAATGACAACATCGTGGATGAAGTGGAATGTAGAATGTTAACAGGTAAAAGCTAATTTGATTGCAAGGCTTTTGGATTGTATATAAACTCTATGCAGCATCACTGCTTTGGTTCTCGACTGAGAAATAGTTACTTTGAGGGAGTCAGCAGGCAGAAGTTATCTGTCAGGAACTCAAACTGTGGGGTGATTACTGATGAAGTCTGGAGCACTTTAAAAATGAAGAGAGATAATTGGTCCCAAGACAAGATTTTAGTATGGACATGGTGACATCTGCATTCAGTTTAGCTTAGGTCAAGATACTGGTTGCAATGTTTTTAGCCATTTGTAGGTATTTGATAAGGTTCTCAGTAAAAGCTGAGCATCAAACTAATCTAGGCTAATGCAAACAAGGGCATGTTTTTTAAATGGCCAAAGGCCACTTTAGGACTGTAAAGAGAAAGTGCAAGAGGTGAAATTAGGTCCTCTCCTGTTACTCAGACACAAAAATATGTGATGTCCTCATTAAGCTGAGGAAAAGTTTGAACCATTTAACTAATTTCTGGATTGCAGCGCACAAGATTATGGACAAGACTCAGATCATCAAGTGAAGCAGAGCTGTAGAAAAGAGTGTCATCTGCAGAGAAGAGCAGCATGTACAAACAGAAAAGAAGTGGGCCAAGGACTGAACCTTGAGGCACACCACTTGAAACATTAAACCTACTTAAACGGAACTTTAAAAAGGGAAGCAAAGTGGCCTTAATGTGTTAAGTAACATGCAAACCAGTCTCTTACTGTCCCAGAGAGTCAATCCCACATCTCTAACCTTTTTATTATACAGCTTTCACAAACCTTCTTCTTTTTATCCTAAGTTATCTAGCTGCAAAGCCACAAAAGGGACCCATTTATATGAATTCTTTTTAAAACACATATGCAAAAAGGATATGCACTGTGACACATCAGTGCAGTGAAGTAATATTTGAGCACTCATGTTGCAGATTAAATAGACAGCTATGAGAAGTCAACGTGTTTGACAGAACAAAGAATTCTCAGCCTTCTGTTTTCACTCACTTCTTTCTCTCCTCCTGTAAAAAACTGGCAAACAACAAAGAATGCAATTTTTTTTCTTTTCTTTCTGCAGAATGCCTTTTTAATTTCCTCCTCATTACGTTGTGTGTGTGTATTCATCCGTGTGTGTGTGTGTGTGTGTGGGTGTGGGTGTGTGTGTGTGTGTGTGTGAGTGTGTGTGTGAAGGAATAACTTAAGCTCCTTTAGGGACACATTTTAGACTCATTACTAGCTAATTGGAGATGCTGGTAGTGTGTCCCCAATTGGAAGACAGCTGATTTTGAGGTCAGTGGTCCTAGTTAGAGTTCGGGTAAAACTCCAGGAAATGAGTGTAGGTCTACAAAAATTCCCCAAAAGTGACCTAAGTAAGTTTGTGTGTTTGTGTCTGTGTGTGCATGTGTGTGTGTGTCTGGGCAGCACTCCAGTCTGTCATCTCAATCTGATCTCTATCACCCACGGCTGTCTGGCTGGGGTTATCTAGCAAGAGGACCACCCCTGTTGAAGGAAAGAGGAGTGCAACACAGGAGCACCACTTGTCTTCCCCGTAATTTTACATCCCTTTTCCAACTTCCTACTTTGCTTCTTCTTTGTCACGTCATGCTTTAACACCTTTCCCATTCTCCCCAGCTGTCACTCTTTTCTTTAATCACTGTTACTGTATTTTAATTCTCACCCTGGTTTCTATTTAAACCATACACTCTCTTACTCATTCTTCATACACTTTTTTCTTTTTCATACAAACAGCACATGCATAAAGTGAGTTATTGTAAACCAGCAGCTTTAGATATTAAAGGAACAGTTTGACACACTTGCTGTGTTCTTGCTGAGAGTTTGGTAAGAAGATTATGCTGTCATACCTGTCTGTGAGTTATGAAAACACGGCCAGGAGATAGTTAGCTTAGATTAGCTTACTATGTAAATAATACATTATGTTGATGGTTTAATATGCACAAAAAACCTGAATGTAAGAAAGTGAAGCTGTGGTTTTACAAGAGGTTATGTGCCAAACTTTTAAATGATCCTTAGAGGCTCTGTCGGAAAATTAAGCTTGGACAGAGCCAGACTAGCTGTTTTCTGTTATGCTAAGCTAAGCTAGCAGTCTCCTGGCTGTAGCCTCATATTTATTGTACAGATATGAGAGTCCTATCAATTTGTCTTAATCACAATGTAACTTTTGCCAGGAAAGCAAATTAGCATAGGCTATACTTCAAATTTCAAACTTTTATAGTAATATTCATTAAAAGTAACCAAGACATAAATAAATGAAGTATCTCTTTGATATTATGTGCAAGTTTATTTACTTCATGTCAAACAAAAATGTTAGTTAAATGAATTTTGAAATATTATGAATTACTTTGAATGACTATATTTGAGGTTTATTTTTTGCTTTTTCCAACAGCACTACATGTAGTGACACACATGCAGGAGGCTGTTTACATGCATGCATTTTTAAAATTTTTTGGTTTTTGTTTGGCAACATGTGCAATATAATCAGGAAGCCTGGTTTGGTAATGGAGCTCACAGCCTTCGTTGTGTGGTCTTTTCCTCTCTAGCCACTTGCTTTTATCCATTTTGTAATGCTCAGTTTCCAGATTAAAAAACAAATCAAAATCTGGAGTCAAGACAGCTGGCCAGCCGTTAAAATAACCTAAATTCTAGACCCCACAGCTAATGGTCAATTGCATAAACCTAAACACAAACGACTCAAAACGCAAGTGGCCCACCCTTTGTGTCAGTGTTGATGGTTCCTTCCTCACTTCCTTGCTGTGAGATAAGGAGTTGATCCGGCCCTTTGGAGCGGTGTGTGTCTTAATCAAGATCACTCTGCAGAAACACAAGCAGAGTGAACAAATTAGACTTGGCACAGACCAACGGAGAGTTTATTAGGATTGGGATCTAGGAGGGCGTACGGGGATATGGCAGTATATACAAAGTTTTTCAATTTAATTTTGCTACTCATATTGTTTTGTCTGTGATTGACTCTGGTGGGGCTGCCAACATTCAGGCGTAGCATTTCCTCTCAACACAGTAAGGGAAAAACAGAGAAGGGGGGAAAAAGACAAACTGCTCCCCTTGTAAGCAATTAGGCTCAGGGTTGAGTTAAAGTACATCCTTTAGTTTTTCCGTATTCGCCTCTCTATACCTGCTTAATCCATTCTTCATAGTTAATAACTGGCAAATTAATCTTTAATTCATCCCAGGCTGTGATCCAAAATCAGATTATAATCCTTTGATCATTAAATCTGCCAGTGAAAGCTGAATTTAACAGTGTCACTCTGATCTTTTGCATGGCTAAGCAAGGTGTTTGCATTTGAGCTGTCCCAGATCTATTTTCCCCTTCAGTAATGATCGCTGCATGTCGTAGTTAATTAACACATACAGCTAGACACACACACAGGAAAAAAGCTGACATATGCAAACATACACAGATGTGAGCACTGCCTTTCGCAAAAACAAACACACACGCAAAACCCCCTAAGCCAGCCGTGAATACTTTCTCTGTACCAGAAAACTGCACATTAACACATCTTTAAAACCTGACGTTTATATCACTCCTTCTCTCAAAATTGTTTGCTATATTGGCTGTGGTATTGCTGGATCCATTTCAATCCCCAGCTACTAATTAGGCATTTGTTTTGAATTTTTCTCTTCATTTTGCCTGGTTGTTACTTTTTTCCACATTTGCATGCAAAGCACGGGCACGCCCAGCCATTAAAACTATCTCAGGGAACGACACATGAATGACACATGGGAGGGAGAGGAAGGGAGATGACGATTCTTAAAGCTTCGATCCTCGGAGGTTAAGAGGAAGAATGACATAACAACCTCGTCATTAAGAGTGGAAAACGCTTTTCCAGAGAAAAGTTTACACAATCAGTAAATAAATATTCTACAGCATGTTCTAAGAGGACTAATCTGCCTTTATCAGTGTGTGTTTGTTGTCTCTAACGTCACCAAAACACCATTTTGGAGTTATTGTCACATTCATTGTTATGGTACAAGCAAAGCCAACAGAGTGGTACTGTAAACAGATTGCCAGTAAGTTACCAAACACATTTAATCAATCAAATTTAATCAAATCATGTAGTCAAACTGGACAAACACAAACAAATAGAAAATATACCACACATGGATAAACTCAGTAAGGATGCCAAGGATTTGGATAAACACTGATCCACATGATCTGACTGCAAAAAGTTAAACCAGTCAACCCATATTTCTGCCTCCAACCTCACAACGTTATTTGAATATAACTGACTCTTACTGGTATAATTGCTTGTGTCTATGAACAGTTCAGAAACTATAAATCTCTCGAGGCTCACAGACTTTTACCAATGCTGGTTGCAGGGTTTGTTTACATTTCGACCGAAACACTGCAGCAACAACACAGTCCTAACAGCGAGCGAGCTGGTTGTAATCAAGGAAACTTGTGCTCAGCATAACAGCTTTTACTTGCACTCAGTTTCCCCTCATTAAAGCAAAGTATTAAAAATATATTATGAATGAGGCTGTAATGATGATATGTCATGATATTCTTTTACCAAGGCCTGATTTTGCTTTGTTTCTTTAATAATTTTTAAAATGAGCACATCACATGTTAAACAGGAACAAGCAGAGGCATTGCATATACATTTTGACTCATTTTGTGTTGAAATTTTAATGTCTTTCTTGTCAAATGTTGGTCTGTAAAGAGCATCTGTTATTAAGAATGCCAGTCAACTGCACTTCGTCCTTGTGCAATGTTCATAATGCACAGCATTAGTGCGAAAAGTGAGACACTTAAAATATAATTTTGTAATCAAAGAATGGGGTTAAGAGTTTTAAATGGTATCTAAAGTCCATGCAACATTTTTTTTTGGACAATTTTGTTCTCAACTTCCACTGTTTTCTGAGAGTTTTTTTGCTCTTAGACTGGTTGACTAATGTTTAAACAAATAAGATGACAGAATGATGATGAAGTACCTCCAATATGGTGTTTGGACCCTTAGTGTACTTCTATAATGCATGTTATTTGTCATCTCTCATGCAGCACAAATAGAAAACTTGTAACAATATGATCTCGACAAAAAGTCTATTTGTGGGTGTGATTTTCTGGTGTTATGTAGGACACACTGCACTAATATATCATTTCCCAAGTCTGTGTTATAGCTGTGAGACTAAAGATACAGTGTTGTATAAATAAAGCCTGTGACGTGCTGCCAACTTTGGGTTCCCACTCATCAGCTGAAGTCGTGAAAGGTTCCTCGGCTCCAGCCTACAAACACTAACTCACGCTGCAAACACAACTCCGATGACGTACTCCCCACACATGTCTGAGCATGTGTGCACGCGGCCAACTATACACATCACCTGTATGTGTTTGTGTGTGTGTGTCTAAGTGTGTGTGTGTGGCTCCCCTGTTGCCTTGACAACTGCTGCCGTTTCTTTTTTTGTTTGCCCTTGGAGCCAAGAGCGGGCTCACACCAACGCAAGAGCAGAAATCGGAACAGAGGGAGGACGGAGAATGGCATCGCACTGGGCTTTTCATCTCACCTCTCGAGTGAACGACACCCACGGCTCTCCCACCTGCTTTCACCTGTCAAGCAGCAAATGTAGGCTGATCGTGCTGGTGTGACTACAGAGAGGGAAGTGAGAAACGTGTCTCATCTTCTCAGGAAGTGGTTGAACCGCTTAACTGTGTACAACATTAGGGTTCAGGTTTGAGGCCAGCTCTCGTGTCTTGCTTCGGCTAAAAGTAATAATGTGGGGGAGTGTGTTCGCCTTCTCAAAGATGTAAATGAGACAACCGATGCAACTTTCATAACTGTTCGGTAAATATATGACTTAAGTCTTTCAACGTTAGCCTAGCCTAGCATTAAGACTTGACACGGGTAAACAGGTAGCTTGGCCTCGTCTGACAGAAAAAAAATCTACTTTACATCCCCTCTAAAACTCACTAAATAACACATTATACATTGTTCATTCATTCCCAACTTATACTATGAAACCAGGTTGCTGTCTTATATGTTGGACTTCTCTTTGCAGCACTCTGCTGTTTTACTAGCAACTTAAAGGTGACTTGTTTAGGGCTTACAGCAATAAGCAAGATTTAACATGTGAATACGTGAGTTTCAGAGTTGCTAGCAGGCCATTTATGTTACTATTAAACAGAGCCAAGCTAGCTGTTTCCCCCTGTTTACAGTCATTATGCTAAGCTACGCTAACAGGCTGCAGGTGGTCTCTCGCCTTTTACTCATTGAGCAGATGTAAGAGAGGTATCAATCTACTTATCTAACTCTTGGGAACAAAATGTTATTACTATGTTTTCCACAATGTCAAACTCTTGTTGTAAGATCTGCAGAACAAGAGGTCAAAGGTCAGGGTCAGAGCTGTTACCTTAAAGCTTTTGTTGCTTTGCTGTTTAAAGGGTTTTACTTGGCAACTTCCACTGTCCAAGACAAGAAAAGACAATGGTGCAAGCTGTTTCAACAAACACTGTGCTGGTCTTATGTCCTGTTATACACATTACCATGAAAAATACACAATACACAAAAGACCCACAAAAGCATAAACTCATCAGGAGCTTTAACAGTAACACGGTTTTTCCTCTGTTTCATTGTCATGTGAAGCCAGCAAAACATTTCAAGGTTCAAAAATTTTCTGCCTGGAGACACTTACAGACAATGAGGTGATGTAAATGTCTATCCTGTCCTTCAGGCTGCTTTCCACTGTACCCCCCAATCTCCATTTCACCGTGCAGCTGTGTTTGGTAGTAAACATCAGTTGGCTAGTAAGTACAAACAGCTTAAGACGGAGTCAGTGAAAATGACCCGGAACAATCACCGTCCTCCAGTTTGGAGCTGAAACAGAGCAGAACAGGTAAACCTGCCCCCTGTGAGTACAGGGATCTGTTCCTCCAGCTCTGGTATTTTTCCCTTTCCATCTCCCTTGTTTAAGGTGTGTGGAGGATATTTACCAGAGTTCCAGACACTGTACCCCCCCGAGCCCACGAATATCCTGCAACCCCCTCCTTCAGCACCTTGTCAAACTTGCGGTGTGTATGTTAGAGTGCACATGTGCGGTTCAATAAGGGAAGACATTGTGACTGCCAAAACCATATTAGAAGACTGGAGACCATGACGCCCGTGAGGCTTGTTGCCAAGGCTACATGAGAAAAGAAATAACAACAAGCAATTACCAAACACATCACAGATAAATGACTGGCCTTCTTTCATTTTCTGAAAGGGTCTGCAGTAGACTCTTGTTCTTACTGATGGAGTCAGCAGCCATTTTTGTGTAACGTGTTCAAGGCCAGAGAAATGTGCTGCTATCCTGCCTTTCAAGTACAAGCACAAAGAAGAATAGGAGAGCGTAGTTTTTCTAAACTGGGCGTGGCATCTTTGGTGACATGTGTGTGACCCACCACCAGAGGGTTTAAAAACCAGCTAACTGGCGGCCAACTCAAAGAAGAGGATAAATCAACCAAAAATGTCTGACAACAAGGTCTTGCAGCTTCTCACCCTCAGAATGAAGAACTGCCATACAACAGAAAGAGTAGATGATTAATATTTCCATGTTACTAGATTGTTAATAATTACGTGTTGCATAATGCTGTTTTGGTACATGTCACACCTCCGGCGTCTATCCAAAATCAGACACTGAGGCACATTGTGCTGGCTTTGTTTGTTTCACTGCTCAGTATTTGAATAACCTGACACCTGCTGTTTTTCTAAGTGCAGTTGACTTAGGTCTCTCAAACACTAATGTTTAGAAAATTTTGTAATCTTAAGTACTGACTTTTTCAATTTTTAACCAACCCATTGTGTTTTCTGAACTCTCACCAAGTTACCCAGCACAACTGTAAAAACAGTTTTTCTTTGATTGTTGCCAGGAAACTGGCAACATTGGCATAATCCAAATGATACAATTTTTGTAAATTACTCCATTATACAAATGTTTGTATGCTAAATGTATGTTATATTATTTTAGCATGGATTCATCTTTAATTCTTGTTTTTTAATATAATATATAAGTTATATCCATACAAAATTACATTTCTTGAATAAACCTCAGGAGAAACAAAAGAATTTAAAGCAGTGAATAAAGGATACTGAACAGATTCACACTGTTATGTTGCCAACACTGTGAAGAAGCCTGGAAAATGTTTTCATGGCAGACTTCCTGGTCAGCAGTGGAGGGTTTTGCTCCATGGAGAAAACAACACATGCTGTCACCAAGCTACCTGCCTCACACACATGCCAACAGCATGTGTTGTCTACAAAAGTCCCTCGAGGGAACAACATGTTACACTATTGCTCCACCAGCACCTCCTTTAACCAGCTGCTTTTAAAATGGTTGCTGGTCAGTTGATTATTTGCTTAGAAAATGTCACCATCCGGCTCATTACACAAATGAATGGGGCATTAAAAAAGTTTTACTGCTGCTGAAACACAGTTTTATGTCCGATACGAATCATCTTCTTTATTTATTTATTTATATAATCATTAGGTATGTTGTTCAGTTTTTAGTTTAAACTGATTTTATTTGCCTCATTGAAGTCTTGGAATGCTTTAAATCTGGTTTTAACCATGTGAGGCATCCTGTGACTTCATTTTGAAAAGCACTGTGTAAATAAGGTTTATCATCATTATATTATTATTATTGTTATTATAGATGGTGAGTCACTTTAGCTACTAATTGCAATGTAGGGTACAGAGTTTGCAGGTTGACTGCAGAGGGCTGGAATGCAGGCCTGCTGTGGCTAGTTAGCCAGCCAGAGCTCAGGCAGCATGCAGCACTGTAAATAAAGTGCAGTCTGTGCTGTGCTGAGCTGTGCTGTGCTGTGCTGTTAGATGGTCTGTTCTGTTCTTGAATCCACAATGATCAGGACGTATGGAGAGCAGCTGTTTTTTCTTTCTTTGTTTGTTTTCAGCTTTTTTATTTCGTGGGGTTCGGGAGATGCATGAGTAAAAGGCAGAGTTTTTAAAATGGGAAAAGAATGTAGATAAAATGAATGGGAGAGAACATGCCTCAGGCGACTAGCGAGAGAAAAAAAAAAGATCTGGCCTCATACATATGAGAGCTGCAGTGACATGGGAGCTAAAAGGTGCAGCATAATAGATGCAACAAGTCAAGAGGTAGATTTTTACCACTTTGAGGGATCCTTAAGTGTTTGCATGAGGAGGAAAGACGATAGCATGTGACACAAAGGTCAGCAAGGCAGCCCTTGAAGTATGAGTTGCAAGCTGTAGTCATTCTCAGGACTCCCCTGAGATCCCTGGGTGACTCATGCTACAGCAGCGAGATGTGACGTACAGCACTAAATGTTGGGGGGGATTTGAGTTTGATCAGCAGTAATGGGATCGTGTACCCTGTTGTGCTCACTGCAGTCATCTCAGTCACACTCTCTCCATCCATCATTCTCCCTTAAAAGGCAATCTCTGACCTTTTTCTTTTATTAATGTCCCACATCCCAAAGGAAATTTGTCTCCTTCTCTTTCCGTCACCAGTCTGTTTCACACTCGTCCTCCCTCCTTTAATTGTCGTCACTATCTCCGTGTACAGATCTCTCCCACTTGCTGCCTGTGTGGCCGTTGTCTGGACAGCAGAGAGGAGACTGAGACAAAAAAAAAAGGAGGAGAGGAAAAAAGGAAAGTTGTGCAGAGGAGGGAGGGATGAGTTTCACAGACGTGCCACCAGGCTGTACGCATTCCTCAAGGGCTGTGCATCCTGTTCTTACATCCCCACCTCCACCACACACAGCTCACACACCACGCTGCACGTACGCACACCTCACACACTCTCAAACAAGTACACACACACATACACACACACCTCCTCCTCCTCCCACAATGGTGCCCACTCTTCCTCCAGCATACTCCCTATAGGGCAGGATATAACGACTTTCTTTCTTTCTTTCTGTTGGTTCATTATTGTTTTCCTCTGCACACTGCTTCCTGCACCACAGCCACCACAAGTGTTTTTATCCGACAGCGAAGGCTGTTTTCCATTTTACCTGGACGATGGGGAACAAAATGGTTTTGATAAGCTGAGTTTTTGTTCTTCCTCCCACCTAGTCATCATCCTGCTCCATGCCCTTCTCTTCCTGTAACCTCTTATTGCATCATTTGGCTTCAGGATTTAGCAGCAGACAGGGACATGGAGGTGGGGGGGGGCGAGGGCGAGGGCGAACAAATAGAAAAAGAAAAAGAGACAAATGAAAGGAAGTAAACAAGAAAGAGAGCAGGTAGGCAAACTCTGGTTGGGTAATGATTTACTCATACACCTGGCACCTGACATTAAAATTTATGGGACAATGAAGTTTAGTAAATCAATTAAAATACTGTTAATGTGTGTTACACCATCATATATTTTAAAAGATTTGGTTTGACATGTATGAAAAAAAAGGGCCATAAGTGCCAGTGTGAGGTTTATTTTGTGGACTCCAGAGGCTCAGCTGAAAGCTGAAGGGGACGCAGTGTTTGCAGTCAGAGCCCCGAGTCTCAGTGAGAGTCTGTCTGAGGAAACCAGGTCAGCTGACACAGTAATCTCCTTTAAGTCTCCCCTCAAAACATAGTTTTTATAAGAGAGCGTTTCCTGTTTTTTACTTAGCTTTAATGTTTTTAACCCTGCTTTTTTTCTTTTATCCTTTTATCATTGTTCTTGTTTCTAATCTACTTTCAGTTTTTATTTGTTTCCTTTAAAACCTGACGATTTTATATTGTTGGCCTGTTTCTAACATGGCTTTTAAAAAGTACTCTGTAAATAAAATTTATTGTTATTGTTGTTATTGTTGTTATTGTGTTGCTGCTCTTGAATCATTTATACTCCACATATTAATACATTACTTTAACTAAACTTTTACTGGTTATTTTTATCTGATTAATTACATATTAACTTCACTAATATGATTTGCCTATTGAGGATTGTGATTGTACTGGGACTTTCAACTTGTAACAGTGATGATGTTGGACATTGAATGTCTCGGATTGTTGGGGTTTTTCTCCTGGTGTCTGATTCGAAGCACACAGTGCAGACAACACTTTAGTCTGTTGAGGAAAATATGAGACAGAAGCCGCTACCTTAAGGTCCTTTGATACTTTGAGATATTTGGCTGCCATTGTTTTAATAATACATAATATTTTCTGTAAAACTGTTTCATTTCTTCAAGCCAAGACTTTCTTCATCTGGACCAGATTAACTGAGGCTGTTGTAGCTGCAGTATGGAGCCATAAAAGCACTGGTGTACATAGAGCGAAACAGCAGCATGGATACTAATAGTGGAAAAAGTAAAATTTATTTGTAACTTTGAAGCACGGAAAGGCTTTAATTAAACTTAATCTGATTATTGTCCGTAATTAAACACATGCACATATAGCTTTCTTTGGATAATTGGATTGAGATAGAACAACTTGACATAAACCCTGTTTTATAGCCAAGGAAAGCTTTTTTTATGAACGTGGGCGAACAGAAGCTTTCCTCCCAATGAAAAAATGTCACGTTTCAGGCTTTTTTATATATATATATATATATAAACCAAGCAGAATTCGCTTTTAATAAGAGTTTGCTGTTTAAATAATATAAGAAAACATTGCAAGGATCCATTTTGGGACAAGAATCTGCTTTAACACATTTAGCCTCAGTTGCAGAATTGGATAAATGAACCGGACTTACAAGTTCATTTATCATGTCGGGAGAGGCCAAACACATTTTGAGTCTCAGCCCATTATATTAAGAAAGAGTGCCGTGCGGAGCGTGGAAATAGGATGGGTGCTCTGATTCACAGCCTGTCGACATTTGGCAACTGCTGGAGTTTAGTCACGTAAAGGGACGAGTCACGTCTAATTTCTGATACACACTTCTGAGTAAATAAGGAGTGGAAAGGATTCATAATGATCTAGGCGTGAGAGATGCAAAACTAAGTGTCTATGAGAACTAGATTGCCAATTTCAAGTGAGACTGAGTAACGATTAGATTTGCAAGACTGAGCGAGTATTTGTGAAAAAGCCTCTGTGTGTGTGTGTGTGTGTTTGTGTCTGATGTGTGTCTGTGTGCGCACAAGCTATAATCCTTGAGGCCTTAGGGAGGTGTGCACACATTCAGTCTTTTCCTGTTGCTTCCCATTAATTCCACCTGTATACACTGGGAATGAGCCCCTGCTGGCCCTCACCCTTCCTGCCTCCTCCCTTCTTCCACTCCTCCCTGCCTCTAAATCCCCAGATGTAGGCTTGCTGAACACCCAGAGAGACCAGGCTGCTGCTCCTCTGTTGCATGCTGTTCCTCACTGCACACTGTGTTCTCCAGCCACAGCTTCGCATATTACAATTTGAATGGATAGGATGAGCATATTTATTCAAATCAACATTTGAATGGCCCTTTCACCGGAACACGTTAGACAGCTGCCACTTGGCTGCTGAGCGTTTGATAATGTTGCCATGGGAATGGGCACTGGCACAGTGCACAGGGCCTCAGAGAGCCGAGGTGTTGCCAGCTGTGCTGAACATTTGCATTGAATGTGCCTGTTTGCACTGCCACCCTCCCTCCCCCCTAACACACACACACACACACACTCACACACACACACACACACACGGATAAAGGAAGCAGCAACATATTCATTTGAATGAGAGCAAGGCTTGTGTAGGTCACTTTAAAAATATTTCCTATTACGTATCGTCAGAACTATAATTAGCAACATAACCCAGTTTCCATTGTGGTCAGATCTTCTTTTAGTTGTACCTATGATGGCACAGGTAACAACAAAAATTAGACTTTTCAGTTACATGGCAACCACATATGAAGCAGACACACAATAAATCGGGACTTTTTTTTATAACAACATTTTTTACATTTACTTTAAAGTGAGTAATCAGACAGTTTAGCACAAATGATAAAAATGCACTATCAGCTATTTATGCAATGAGAAGTTTTCTGGATGCACACAACTCAATTAATCTGTTCTCATAAACAGTGAAATTAAAAGAATCATCTCTCATGTTCTCTTTTTAAACCTTTAAATGTCTAGACACTGGCAGGTGGTTTCATGTCTGTTAAGCAGCCACTACAGCAAACACTCATTTTAAAATGAAGCGTGAGCCAAAATGCCCAGACGGCTTTGAGTAATGTCACTCGCTAGACATGATCCAGACAACACAAAATACATAATACCTGCTCGCTGTGTTGCCCAACTTGTGCAGCGGATACGGATGCCTAATATGGTCATGCCCTAATAGAAGAACAAGACAGAGGTTTGAAATGTAATTACCGACATAATCTCAGACTTGTCCTGCTGGTTTACATCTCAGAGTTTAATAGACAACGCAGGAACGAGTGTTGGATTTCTCCTGCAGATAAAAAGTGTAGAGTCACGCTCTGAAACTGATATCAGCGTCCTCGTTTTTCACTGTGGCTGAAAGGAGTATCACACCTCGCCTGTGAGGGAGATTGATGGTGTTTTTCACTGGTGACTAATCAGCGAGTGGGCAGGTGTGTTCCTCCGACTGCACATCGCAACATTTTAAATGTGTGAGAAAGTAAAGAACCTTGATTTTGAAAAAAACCCCAAAAAACTATCATATAAAAGATCACCGAAAAATTCCCAGTGACAGCCACTAAAGCGAAACTCCTCAGGTGAGTGGGGAAAAAAGATTTGGTCTTGTGTCGGGGGAATAAACCGATGAATAATTGAGTTTTCGACAAACAAGCTGTTGTTTTGTGCCGCTCTCACGTCTGAGCTGTGACTGACTGCAAAGTGGGGATCATGATGTTTTAACATGTGCTTGTTAAGCCTCAATTATTAAGGCAGGATCCACGGCGCTGTGGCACGTCTGACCTTTTGAACTTAGCACAGACGAGCTTGGTTTGCATGCGTACTGACATACATGCGCCTGCGTGCACACACGCTCCATATGGCACAATTAACCTTTTGAACTTCACACAGACGCACAGTCGGACGGATGCACTTGAACATACATACATTACACACATAAACATACATACTCAGACTTTTACACGCAACCTTGTGTGAGTACGTCAAAGGCTCCTAAACATATCCTTCATTAGTAGCCATCTTTGATGCTTTTTCTCCTTGAAAAGCCACATTACACATGGGTCGATTGGTGTGAGCAGAAGACACTTGAATCTCACGCATTTGAATTAGAGCACTTTGCTAGAGAGAGAAAGGAATGCTGTGATCTTGGGAGTGGCAAAGACCTATTTATAACGCTTTTAAATTGCTGTACACCAAACAGACTGGTTAAAGATTAATCATGTATAATGTACTTACAGATGTGCTAAGTGAGCTAAACATGACCATAAAGTTGTCTTAGCATCATTCAAGTTAGTTTCATTAACTGGATGATTTACACGTGAAATTCCGCTATTTCTCTCACTGTATGGCTTTACACGTCTCTGATTTTCATTAAGGGCAAATGCAAACTCCAACTGTCACATATAAAAGTTGCCAAAACACATTAAAATGACAGGCACTGTAGCAAAGATGCCTAGCTATGAAAAAAAATCAAAATTTTAAATTATTTAACTCGTTTTAAATTGAATCTAGGTGCTGAATTTGGAAATCAAATGACTACAGGATTATGTGTCTCAGCACTCATTTATCAAAATAGGACATTTTTTTCCAAATCTATATACAAGGAAGGAAGGAACATGAATCTATAACTCATTCTTTGTCAGTGGAATAAAATAAGACATTTCACAGCTGCACAAGTCACTGCACACTGAGTGAGCAGGATAAAGCTGCAATAATTTTGGTATCATCCTTGTGTTGAAGCCTGGAAATGACTCCCAGTGGTGTTGTTTCTGAAGGACCAACACAGAGTAGCAAAGGCATCAGTTATAAATCTGTTGTTTATCAGCCGAGTCTCCCTTTATTCCGGCTTTAGGTAGCAAAATTGTGACAGAAACATTTTACACTGTGCTGACAGCAGAGAAAGCTACTTTGTTATGATTATAATGAACAAACAGGATCACGAAATGTAAATTTGAATTAGAATTATTCCCACTATCAGAGCAGTGGTCTTTTAAATTAGATTGTCTATTCGTTTTTTAATTTGATCTCTACAACATATTTGGACTGTTTGATGTATAGCAAGCAGGCCTATAAGACTCTGACTTACCACCAGGACTTTAAACCTTCTTTTCTTTCACTAGCTTTCATGCTGCAGACTGTCCTCCTGCCTCACAGCTCCTGACCAGATCGGACCAGCACTCCAAACATATTAGTTCAATTTGATTTGAATCTTCCCGCCTGATGAGACTCCTAATAAGCCCGTTCCTCAAGACTCTTTGTCCCTCTGCTGCCTCCTCCTCCCCCTCCTCCTCCTCCTCCTCCTCCTCCTCCTCCTCCTCATCATCATCATATCCTGTCCCCCTCCCTGCCAGACTCAAGTCCTCTGAACCCCAATTATATAAACAGGAGATGACAGCAGGACTGGTGGAGCACAGCCAGAGAGAAAGATGATGATGATGATGAGAGAGAGAGAGGGAATTTGAGTTGGACACACAAACAAAGAGAGGTCTTAATTTCTCTCTGGTCAACCACAGTGACGAATGGAAGAGGTAGTGTGTCTCATGATTTGGATTTTCACACCTGCACGTGTTTGGTTCTTCCATGCCTCATCATGACTTTGCCCGCCACAATTTGAAAGAGGAACACACCAGAATGAAAGTTCACAAAAACTGTGGTGTCTGAGAGGAATTTTGGCGACATCATTGTACCCACTTCCACATGTTGGCACAGGCACCAGTGTCAACAGCTATTTTATGTGTTTTCAGGCAGCAAAAACAAGATGTAGTACCATTCAAAGCCTTTGGGAAAATTCAAAGTTCCATCTTCACTCTTCACAAAAATACTCTTCACTGTGGGAGCCACTTCCAACCACATCTTGTGAGGAAGATAACAGAATGTTTGCTCAAATACTTGTCAGGTTGCACCACCTGTTTAGAAATAAAACTGGCTGGCTGGAGGGAATTACCGCTCCACACTGTGCACTTTCAGTTCATATAAGAAAAAGAAATATAACACCAGAGAAAAAAATGTGTTGGAAGTTATTAGAATGACACGAACGAAGGACGCAGATGCAGTGAAAAGAGCCACTAAACAGTCCGACGTGCTTAGTGAGTAACAGGTTGTGAACTCTCTCTCGGACTTAACCACCAAAGCGTGCATATATGCGCATGCACATCTGACTTGTGTCTGTGGTCATGCCAATCTGTGCCTAAAGCTCAGCCCCAGGCAGGGTCTTAAAGGTCACGATCTCTATGCCGCTTTAGAAGGTCGCGCAAAGTTCATGACACAAGCCTGACCATATTTGGCTGCTGGCTCTCTTAAAGGCTTAGAGCTGAAATTTGAAATGATAGAGAGGGAGGGAGGAAAAAAAAAACAGTAACTGGAATGTTCATTGGTTGCAGCTGGGCATCGTTGGAGCAATATGGACCTGGGCTTAATGCAGGAAGTGTGTGTGTGTGTGTGTATCTCTGTGCATGCGTGCATACATATGTGCATGCACGTCAGTGTGTTCATGCGTGTGAGGGAAGAAGAGGAACGAGATATTGGGTTAATGCGGACCAAAGCTTAGACATTTCCAGATACATGTGCCTGTGTGAGTGTGTGTGTAAAAAAGTAAACACATGTATGCAAGCTCCTGCGTGCGTGTCTGCTTGCATGCCGGCATGTGTGTGAGTGACAGAGATATTAGAGCAATATGAAAAAGCTTAAGCCGGAAGCATGGGGCTGGAGAGTTTTGGCTGAGCAGAGCAGAGCAGCAGAGAGGAGGTCAGGAGAGCAGAGCGTTCAAGAAACAGCAGAAAAACTGAAGAGAAAAAGAATAAAACATCATATTTAAAGAGTAAACTAGAACAGATTGGAAAAAAAGGGAAGAAATTCTCAGGTTTAATAAGTCATTTTTGAGGAAAAACACACCCAACACAAGAGTGAGATTACTCAGAAAAACTGACACTTTTTCTTAGCAGTCTACAGAAACCGAATGATTCAGTTCAGTTCATGTCATTTCCTTTTTTTTTGTGAAAGTGAAATCCAGCCTTGTGGTTTGACGCAGCGTTTACGTCTGAATGAGCCTCCATGTACCTCCTGCAGAGAGATGATGAGTCTGGTCGGTTCCACGGCACACAGCAGACTAACAGGAGTAATGTGTTCCGCTGCTTTTCTTGGTAACCGCAACATCTTTTGGAGGCTCAAATAACTGTACAAGTCTATTACAAGCCTGGATTGAAAAATCAGCACAGGCAGTTTTGCTCACACTCAATCATTGTAAAGCTGCATGTTGCAAATCAGTGTAGGCGTGTTTAACTGTCTAATTTCTCTGCAAAGAAAAACACATTTTCACACACTGAATAATTAAGAATGGAAAGTTTAAATCTAATATAAAGAATTATTTTAATCTAACGAGCACTGAGACTTGAATTAATCATAAATGCATCCAAAATGATCTGTATCTGTTCTTAGAGGCCTGTTTTTAATTCAGAGTCTTTCTTTAGAGGAGCAGGCAGCAACGTACAGCATAACAACACTGCTGCTGTTGGGCTGCATCAGACATCATACACAATAATCTTGACTCCTTTGAATAATTCAAAGTTCTGTCGTTGCTCTTACGAAGGCTATACTTCATTCCCTGTGTGCCTTTATCTTCCTCACACAGACGCCAAGTCCTTTCTGCAACCTCATCTCTCCTCCGTCTCTCTTCTCCCCCATGTGCCTCCCCCCTTGTCTCTCTCATCTCTTCTCTCCTCCATCCTCCCGCCACATCTTCCCTTGTTCTTCTCCTCTGACTCTCCTTTTCTAACCCCAGCCAGCAGGTCTACAAAGTAGTGCTTTCTGTGTGCCAGCAGCAATTCCTGGAGGGCAGTCAGGCAAACAAACCCAGCCAGTGCCCGCTGCATGACTCACAGAGAGATGGAAAGCAAGAGAGAGACAGAGAGAAAGAGAGAGAGAGAGAGAGAGAGAGGGAAGGAGGTAGAATCATTAAGATGAGAGGGCAAAAGGATTTTAAGCTGTTAAGAGCTGATGAGAGGGGGCAAGTTGGAAAAAGGTGGAAAGGGAACGAAAGGCTGTAAGAGAGATTAAGAGGGAGTGAGAGATAGAGAGAGATGGGGGCAAATAGAGGGCAACCTGCGCGATCTTGCACGCATACGAGAGAGCAGACAGGCACGCAGCAAGCTCACGAAGAGAGCAAAATAACTCCTCCTCCTCCTCCCTCTGTCTATCCCTGTCTATCCCTGTCTATCCCCCAACCACCACCACCACCACCACCCTTATCTCTCCCGTTCCCCTCTGCTCTGCCAAAAAGTGAAGCTCAGCACGAGGCAGAGCACATAGCAGGTCCAAGGGAGGAAGAGGCAGACGGGTGCACTTGCAGAGAAAGGAAATGGGAGTAGCCCAGAGAAATCTGCTGATGGATGAAAAATTATGATACTTGCATATAGACCGTCAGTCATTGTGATGTATCATTTGTTTCATAAATGCTTTCCATAGTTTTACTTCAAATTAATTTAAAAAAAATCTATATTTGAAATCAATTTTCAGTTTTACTGCTGCATCGGTTTATTTTACGGGTCAGCAGGTCAAAAAGGTTTGGATTAAATGCATCAAACAGAGTGTGTGGTTTAGAGAGAAACTAGGATGAAGCCAAGATTTCAGGTATAACAAGGCCACAAGTCCCTCTACACACACCCCACGACAAAGTGTCCATCTCCACCTCACTCTCCACCCACGCCTGAGTCCTTGACTCTGCTCATCAAACACACAAACCTCATAAAATGTCCTGTAAGCATTTGACTTGAAACATCATGTAAATTGACAGGCTAATGTTGGCTAACATTTATAGCACACTGCAGATTTATGTGGACACAGGCAACAGATAAAACTGAAGGGAAATAATAAACTCACCAAATGATCAACATGTTGGCTCGTTATCATGTCCCCATGATAGGTGGTTGGAACAGTGTTGGGCTTCAATAAAAATTTTGAACTTCTGCAGGAAACAGTTTGACCCTCGGATTTTCATATCCTCTAAAACATGAAGGTTCACCATTTGTTCTCCTCCAACTTTGCAACGAAAAACAGAACAAGTCTCAGCTGTCATTTTGTTAAGAATGAAACTCAGCTTGCAAAATACTGCTAAGTAGTTACACCTGGTTCTCCTCTGACATCCCTTGTTTCATCGCAGCCCCACCCAACCAGCTGAGGGATTGGTTTCTTAAGTATGTTATACATTAAAAACCTTGCTGTTTGAATCCATGTTTGTGAGACTGTCAATGATAAAGTGCAGTTCTGAGGTGGAAATGCTTTGGCATGGTGTTTTTACTTATTTGGCTCATTGATACGACTTTTAGAATATAAAAAAACACCATATGGACATGTTAGTAACTTTAATTTTCATTGTTTAGGGACTTTAAACATAATAGACTCTACAAATTACTGGAATCAGGTCATGAAATATTCACCATGTGGATTTTTAAAGTATAACTTCAACAATACTTAGAGTTATGAACTGGAACAGCCTCTACTAGAAGTCTTGTCATCACCATTAGGTCACAACCAGCAGACACTCAAATAAACCGTAACTTGTCATTTTTTTACACATTAGTTTTTGCAAGAATTAATCAGACAATAAATGTGAGTAGAGGATGAATTTTGTTGCCTTTGGTTGGAGCTCAGCTGCCTGTTTTTATCATGTTTCCAACTTTTGTGCTTAGTTAAATGACCAGTGATTGAGCTTTATAGGTTAGAGTGATATCAATCTTTTTATCTAATTCAAAATCTCAAAATGTAAAACTATTCCATTAACTTCAAAGTTCACACACTCACACACACATAAAGAGAGTAAAGTAAAAACTGAGGACTCTCTGTCATACTGTTCTTCAGTGGTAACTATGGCTCTAAAAGTAAATAAAAAACCAGGGACAAGAACAAGCCAGATTGAGAGAAAAGAAGAACAGATAAAAGGATTATGCGCAGAGAAACAAGAGATAAGCAAAAAGATACGACAGAAGGGAGAAGTTTGTCTGAGAGATCATATGTGAAGGAGGTGCAGAGAAGAAGGAGGAGGGGTGTAGTTCACTTCTGCTGTGCCCCATATGAGCTGTCTCTGGGCTGGGATAGACGGCTACCTTCACCAGCCTCCCTCTGGACCACATTAGACATGGCGCTCAGATAATACGCTGCTGGGGATGGGAGGGGGGCCGACGGGGGGAAGACTGAGCATGGGAGAATTCCTTTCTGATTTTGAGACCATCGGACCAAGGCAAGAACAAATAATCAGATGGACAAAATTCTCCTGAAAACCACAGACTGTGAAAAGTATCGTAGCTCTTATTGAGACCAGCAGTGCCGTCAACAACATATGACCACCAGCTATGAGAAGTACAAATACCTCACTGCATATTCTAGCAATTGTTTGTTTCTTGCTAAGAGACAAGAATTGACAAAACTCAGTAAATATGTAGCTCGAGCCAGTTAGCCTAGCATAGCATTGATGTAAACAGAAAAAAACAGGTAGCATGGCCCCGCCAACTGTTTATTAACCTGTCTAAAAACACCTCTGAAAGCTCACTAAATAACTCATATATTATTTGATTAATTCACACCAAAAGACAGTCTAAAAAATGACCATTTATAATATTTCAGGGAGTTACTTGATACCAGGACTAGCTAATGGTCTGATTGTTTGCTAGCTTAAAATAGTTCTGCACAGAGATACCCTTAAAATTAGTAAATGTCATTTTTACACTGTGGTTTTTGTAGAGATAACATGTTGATTAGTGAGCTGAACCAATTATAATTATAGCAGGGGGATATGTTTTGGACAAGTTAGCTGTTTCCCAGTTTCCAGTTGTTATAATGAGCTAAGTTAACTGTTTTTATCTGCCTGTGGCTTCATTTTAAGAGTGTAGCATCACTCTTCTCATCTAGCTCAAGCATGTAAATGAATAAGCATATTTCAGAAAATGTCAAACTATCTTTTCCGTTTAAATACACAACTGGGATTTACAATAGCTGCTCTTAATCATTCTCTACAGGGATGTCTAAAAGGGAGGTTAGCTAAATGCCATTAATAACACATCAATAATAAATCAACAAGCCTTGAAAAAAAAACACAAGTGAATCAGTTAGTTATTTTTCTTTTAGATTCTTTATTTAATCAATGTTACATTAAACTAACATAAATAAAATTTTTATGAACAAAAGGCACACAGTTCAAATATAAACAAAGAGAACATCTGTACAGTTTGTTTCAATAAAACATGTCTACTGTCCCTCGGCGAGGGAGCGGTCCAAGAGAGATGAGTTTCAGAGGGTTTGTTGACAAAACGCTACAGCGCAGCCGCCGCTGTCGCACAGAGGCTTGGCATGGAGACTGTACACTCTTCAGCTCCACGCAAGGAACTAAAGCGGTGGGCGCAAAGGCAAAAGACGCCTACCAGGAACAGCACTGGCTTCATGTGAAACCTCTGCCTGGAGGTTTACAATAAGTGGATGTCCATTCGTAAGAGTCCCACTGAAACTCATGTCCTTTGTCTGTTTGAAGAGGCCACAAGATTCATGTCCACTAAATAAAAAGATTCAAACACGCAGCACATAGACTTGAAAGAAAAAAAAAAAGTATGGGCCATTGGCTGGGTAAACACTCACTATGAATTCTTTAAGAGAATGACAGGAGTCAGTGTTGCCATAGTTTCTCTATGGAAGTGTTTGATTGGTTGGATGCTGCTTCCTTAGAATAATACGGCTAGTTGGTCATTCACAGTACTGGCAGGACGCTAACTGTCAACTACAGCGTTTGTCCTGATGTGGGACTGAGTCCATATACAGCCATACAATTAAGTCAAAATGGACTCGGTTTGGTTTTTTTTTCCTGCATCTGCTCCAGATCAGTAAGGTAGATAAAATCCTATTGTGTCCAATCCTGTTCATACTAGATAACAAAGCATGATATATGAGTCCAGTCAAGTCTGTTGTGGTCACAGCTGTTGTCATCCACTTCTGAACGCTGGATGGAAACAGGTGTCGTCCTTTGTTAGTCCAGTTATGTCCAGTTTAATCCAGTCTGGACCAGTCTCTTGTTCCTTATTGTGGTTCAGTCTGGTTGGATCCAGTTGACTGCAGATCTACATTGCTGAGTATTTGCAAACATGCATCACAGACTGTTTAACCTGTTAAGAGCAGCGGATGGGTGAAGTTCGGTCTGGTTACAGCAACAGGCATCATCTGAATTGCTTTTTTTACTTTCCACCTTAAGAGGAAATCTCCACCCATCTCGCACCTCAACAGACTAGAACAAACTCTGAGCAAGTTCCGTGCAAATACAGACAGATCCAGGTCTGATCCAGGGCTTAGACAGCGACGGTGCTGGGTACCTCCTCGTAGTGAATGATAAAATAAGGGTAGCTCTGGTCATCGTTGAAGATGACATAGATCTGGGGGTCCACCCAGTTGTCCACACAGGAGTCAAAAAGGTCACTGGAAGGGTCACGAGGGTTGATGGGTGGCGGTCGCCGCATGGAAGGATTTCCTACAGTAAACCTGTACAAAAAGAGACGACAGCAACATGGTTAGTTATGCAAATTAGACATTTTATGGGAGAAAAAAAGTTGCTGATAGATTTCTATTTGGCTCTGCAGGTCTGGAGATACAGAAGAATAATTTTCAATGTGAAAGAAGACTCCTCTAAATTTAATAATTACATCACGCTGCTTCTCTGTGGGTTTTTAGAGCACTTTAAATAATATAAGCATATGCTGTAAGTGCATAAAATTAATGTGCTGTATGTATATGAAATGAGCCGGCGCACTGTAACCAGTTTTGTTTTTCCTCCCTTAAATATTCATTTCAAGCCCTAAAGACCCGTAATCCATCAATCTTTGTTCCACTTCCTCGAGGGTTATAAATAAAACATATTAAAACAAGAACATGAAGCTACAGACAATAGCGGAGGGAAGAGACGTTTTAAAGTCTGTTTGCCAGATATAGTTTCAGACAAGGAGAGATGACCGCACTGTGCAGACAACCTCTTTATTGGTCTGTATCCCAGTAATGTCTCTGTCTGTCTGTGCAGGGGAACAGATTGAACCCAGGTTTCCCAAGGGGGTCTTAGGGATAGAGGGGGTGGAGGGGATTTGTGGTGTGTTTCCAAACCACCACACTATCCACCATCCTCTGGGCGCACCACAGACTGTCTAACGTGGCATAACAAAGCTGGTGATGTATGATGGGTCCAACCAAATCAGCTGTTTTACATGTGTGGCTCTAGATTTGACTTGGCATTGTAAGGAAAGGGAGTAGGATGATGTACAGCATGCCTGGATGATGGTTTATGGAAAATAGCCTCACGATTTCCATGATCCAAATTACGTTCATGTGTTCTGTAAATTTAATTTTTTATGAGTGAGATAGTGACATGGTCAGATAGAGATGGTGGTTGAGCAGACTGGTGTGCCTCTGGAGGCAACATACTTTCAAAAACACCAGCAACAGCTCATTTAGAAGCACTCAAACATGAAACCAAAATATAAATAAAGCCTCAATTTAGCATTTAAAAACTTTAGTCTCTTTATAGCTAACACATTTAACCAAAGCACTGTCTCCTACTTCAGACATGCAACTGAAACAATGAGGAGCTTATGCTGCTAGTAAATACATCAAGAACAGTAAAGTATCTCTTTAATATCTTTGGTTGCATGTGGTCACTGCAGGCACTGTTATAAATAAATGGGAGGGACCACTTCATGAAAGTTGGACCATAATTAACAGTTAGAAGAATTATATTTTACAAGTCTTGAAATATTTTATTTTAGAACAAAACAATAGCACACGTCCTTGTCTCCTCTGCTTGGCTGTGTGTGTGTGTGTCAGGGTGCAAATTGTTTTTCCATGATGGTGAAGGAATGACACACCCTACTCTGCCTCTGACTGGCCAATACTCATATCCATATGGTTAAGTTTAGACAAGAAGGTTAGTTTAAGGTTAGTGAAGAGAATCAGGATAAACCAATCAAAGGCAGAGCAGGGCGGTTCATTCCTTCACCATCCTAGAATAGAATTTTTTTTTTTTTGCAGGGCTTGCTGAGAAAACAGCTCAACTCTAAATGATATGCAGTAACTCAGATAAAAAGCCTAAATATTTTTTTTTTAATTGTCAGGACCTGCTCTGGATAAAATTGGCCCTTTGGTTACTTGACATGGATGCAATTTTTTTTGTTTTTTTGAAAATATTTAACTAACCACATCCGCCCAAACCAGATGTTCCCACCTGGTTTCTTCATCGGAAGTTCCAAAAATGTAATATACTGCAATTTATATCAGCATGCAATACTGCATACTCAATACTGCCTACACCTTTTAATCATCAGTGTCTAATGGTTGAGGTTTTTCCGTGTTGAGATTGCAAGTAGAAAGAGCAGAGAAAAATCCAATCCAATACTGAAGATACTAGAAACATTCCCACTGTCAGCTTGTTAACCACAGCACCCACACACACCTGCCAGTGAGGACTTTGGCCAGGAACATGCAGTGGACTCCTTTGGGCGAGCGCTTGGAGAAGTTGTGGGAGTAGACAGCCTTGCGGGCGAAGTAGGAGCCCTGGCCGAACATGGTGGCGTGCTTGCCGCAGACTCGGGGGTCAAAGTTGTGCTTGCAGATGCCCTCCACCACGTCTGCCGAGGTGCCGTGGAAGAGGTGGCGCTCGCTCAGCAGCCGGTCCATCTCAGACATG
The DNA here is from genome assembly GCA_029814765.1 of Acanthurus leucopareius. Taxonomy (NCBI): domain Eukaryota; kingdom Metazoa; phylum Chordata; class Actinopteri; order Acanthuriformes; family Acanthuridae; genus Acanthurus; species Acanthurus leucopareius. The sequence continues at coordinate 7,421,720 of JAQMCX010000053.1, read as the reverse complement.
CGGCGCGACATGTACTCCTTCTTCCTGTTGGAGCAGAGAGACAGGTGCGAGGTGAGATGGGATTCGATGATGAGATGAACTGTTTTTAGTGTTCAGGGCTTATTTCATATGAGCATTTTGAGAGACAAGACCCCAGAAAAAGGCCTTTCTTTTGCTCTTCATCCTTTATGAGAACAGACTAATGCGCAAAGACAGATCATCTCTCAGGTGATGAATTAGTAAAAAGCTGAGAGTAGCCGTGCAATATCTATTCAAAAGATGTGATCACAGCATTGTTTGCTCTAAAACTGGGCAAGAACATCGACTTAATCCGTTTTCTTGAGCACACATACGCACCCACACACACACACACACACATACACACAAACACACACAAACAGCCTGCTTGATGGACTGAGCGGATCAATCAGGCATGCAGAGGCGAAAGCGTCTCAGAAACAGAGAGGCTGTGACCCAAGCATGACCTCCTGAGTCCCGGCAGCTTGTGACCTGACACAGACTGCTCATGCACGCATCCAAGCAAGTGCACACACAGACGCGCACACACACACAATTCAATTCCCTTTCATACCTATTATCTGCAAGTTTAAGCCGAAGCTGCTCAGCTTCCTGCCCGACACACAAACATGCAGTTATGGTTCCACTGTCACGACCCGAGTGTGGGAAAAGGAAATGAAGTGACATTAAGAGAGGGGGGAGAGCATCACTTTCAGAACGAGCATGACACACTTAACACACACAAACACACACAGTCAGTCATTGTGAAACCATGCGGTACCAGTCAGTGTGGGAGAGTTTAACTGTCACAGCTGATAGGACCTGCCTTGTTCTCACCACAGCAGTTAGCCCACTGTGTTCACAAAAAGGAACATCCTCATCACCAAACATCGCAACATCCTCCGTGTTCACACACACCACTGCCATCCCACACAGCTGGTCCTGTTTGCCCTATTTTCTTTTTTTTTTTTCTCCCTTCCTCCTCTCACGCTGTTTCTCACTCAAACTGTGTTTGCAAAGAAAAAGTTCTTGTTCTGTCTGCAAGAAATAAATATGCAGCTGTGTCCTCTGAAATATTCTTGAGGTTTTTTTTGTGCAACAACAGCAAAGTATGATAACTAGGACAAAACAGGAAGCAAATCATTTACAACAGAAACTACATTGCACTATTTTTTTTTTTTTTTGCATAAGCACCACTTTGGGTTCAGAATGCTAGATAAACGTAGATGACTTGATATGAAATACTTATTTTGTGCTTATAACTAAAATAGGTCTCAAAATGTGGTCAAACCTCTTGACTGTGAAAGCAAATTAATATCAAACAAACTTCTTCCACCCCTTGAAATCACACCATTCCCATGACATAGTGGCTTGTGATCATTTCAAGCGGAATTAAGTCAATAAAACAACCACAAGTGCGTCAAAGTCATATGCCACAGCTTCAGCAAACAGCATGTTAAGGAAAGAATAGAAGCAAAGATCTAAAGACACTGAAACCTGCTGACCCTGAGAGGAATGCTCCATTTGTTTTTTTTTTTCAAACATAGAGTCACACGTAGCGGATACATTTATTGAAAATGATTCATGATTTTTAGGTTGGAATAACAGATTATATCTCCAGAAAAGAGGAAGTGCCTAAAAAAAGACTCTAAAATTGGCTAACCTCTTGTACTTCTCCCAGAGGAAAGGGTTCTGCACACGCTGGATCTTGATGATCCTGAATTTGGTCTCCGACACAGTCTTGTGGAAAAGGCTGTACACCGTCCGGTAGCTGCGGTCTTCACGTGAGACTGGCACCTGCAGGAAGTCCTGGCTCATCGTCATGGGCAACCACGTTTCCGGGAAAAGGCTGGGTGGGTTGGTGGTCGTCGGCGAGAGGGGATGTGACGTGGAGAGATCCATGGATGAGGAAGAGGAGGAGGAGGAGGAAGAAGAAGAGGAGGAACAAGGGAGAGGAGCTGAAGAGAGGCCACCCAATGTTCTATGGAGAAAGACAGAGGGATGGAAAAGACATCAGGTGATGGTACGACTAAAATCTACATCATAGAATGTACAAACTCCCAATGATTTGTGTTTGAACTTCAGAACTAGAGGTCTGAATTTTCCACATTACCAGACAATCAGTTACATAAACAAACAAAGTAGATTTACACATTAAGTACATAAACACACACTTGTAACGTGCTCCTAGTAGCCATATTTGTGTAGTCTCTTTCTACCAAATGTGGTAACGCTTTACTTTACGGGTCCCATAGTTTCCTTTAATTTTCCACACAGGAAATGAGATGTAACTGTAAATTCAAAGGAAGGTTCCCAAATGAAGCTATTTATGAAGTGCTAATGAAAGGGAATGTCGAGGCAAACAGCTGACTAGATGTCTTAAATAAATAAAAGTGCCACCATACACTTTATATAACAGGAGTGTGTAAGTTTTAAATGACAGCTCAAAAGGTCAGCTTACACGTGCAAAAAAATGAAATCTGTCAGCTATCAAGGATTCAGTTTAGCAAATACATAGAACAGTAAAGCAATGATTCTTTATTTATTCAGGTTTAGATGAAGCATTGATTTCAGGCAGACATTCCACTGGAAAGCAGCCATCTATGTTATTATAAACCCAACAAACTAAAATCTAACTTTCAGACATGTTTTTATTTCCCCACAAAATTTGTAATACAGTATTCTTTCCAATAAACCTTAGAGGAAATTACTGGTAAATCTCATAAGATTAGACAGTAATTACTTTTGTTTTGGGCTACGATGAATATGGTAACCGCACACCGCATTTTTTATTATTACCCTACTTATTATTGTATGGCTCAGTTATGGCAGCATGGACAAAGAAAGAGTATATCTAGGGAAAAATCCCCAAAAGAAAAATGAATAATAACTGAAAACTGGGACCACATGTAGTCTTATAAACAAATGAAATCAATAAAAATATCTATTTCTGGACTCCATGATACACTCCTCTTCCTTGAAGGCCTTCACACTCACAGTGCAACATGCATGAATCAACATGCATTTGCCATCTTAGAGCTTAAGTACGAATGATAAGATCTGAAGCTCACATTTATAGTCGGAGCCTCGTAAAAAGGTAAAAGGAGGGCATCAACCGCAAGCTGCGCATCACAGCGAGCTACCTATCTCCACTCCTTTCTACAGCTTTTATTCCCACGTGTTTCCACTCGAAGCTGCATCCTCGCGTAAAAGAAGAACTACCGTGATGAGCCGACGTGTCTGTGCTTCCAAAATCATCCTCCACTAACTGTCAACAATGACATCAGTATGCTGCGGAGTGGAGCAGCTCCACAGCAGCCGGCCGTCAGCAACCAAACAAAACAGCAGGGCTGCGCGAAAATGAAACCCAGACACCAAACAAGAAATCAGGGAGAGGGAGGTAGAGTGAGGGAGAGACAGGGACGAGAGCAAATATAAAAGAGAACAAAAATGCCAATTGCTGAGCTGTCATGAAAGTGACAAAAAAAAACTATTGTGTCTGGCATTTGAGTCAATAACAGCAGTTTGGCTGTCAAGTTATCGCTCACTAAGTGTAAATGCTGTTAGCCCCATCAGCCTTAGGAGAGTGTGCATGTGCATGTGTGTGTGTTGTCAGGAGACTGTGATCAGTGTGACTCTGAGTCAGTGCGACGTTTTTTTTTTTTTCTCATCTCTTTTCTCTTTCTCTCTTATCTTGTCTCACCGGTGTCGATCTCTACCCGCAATCGATGTCTCTATTCCCTGTGCGCTTTGAAGAGATCACAGACAGCCTGCTGCAGAAAACAAGTGTGAAATGAAAAGGGACAGATAACAAGAGGGTGATGAAGTTGAGGAGGGAAAGAGTGGAAAAGGAGAAAGATTTGGACAGATAACAAAGGGAGGAGAGAGGGAGGAGACGGCTGAAAATAACATCATCCGGAGAAAGAGAGAGATGACGGGGAAGAGGAAGAGAGGAGGGGAGGGAGCAAGGGGAGAGTGCCAATCAAGCTAATGACCTCAACCTCTAAGCCTAGCACAGATTGTTCCTGATACACACACACACACACACTTGTTTTGGTCACATGGGAGAACACTGCAATGACTTGCATTCATTATCCTGGAAAATAAAAAACCCCCCAAAAAACAGAAACCAAGTGTAACACTAAAACTTGAACAGTTCGCCTGGCCTTCCTCCTCACAATGTGACTTTTTGATCATATTTAGTTCCAACAAAGTGATTAACTAAAGCACGCACACAACAAACGGATGAAAAGCTCTGAGGAACAAATCCCTCCATCCAAATTCCAGCTCTCCACAGTCACATTTCACACTCCTTCACCAGTTTCACTCCGCAGTGCACCCAGTCTGGAAACCATTTAGCCCTCACTCACTTCCTCTCACTGTGACTCTCTGTCCTGCTGTCTCTTTCTCTCTTGTTCCTTCTCTGTCTTGTGCTTCCTCCATCTAATTTTCTCTCTCTCTCTCTCTCTCTCTCTCTTCCCTCTTTCCTCAATCTCATGCTCTCCATTTTGTCCGCTCTTTGCTGTCAAGCCCCCTGTTAGGAACAGCTCGTGCTAGCGTCGCTCTGTGTGGGACACTGGCAGGACACAGCGACAGCAGCCTGCTCGGCAAAGGAAGTGAAACATTCTGCAAATGGGGTGAGATGTATCCACTTGTTTCCAATCTGGTAGCACTTGTTTCAGGGCTATCACTGAGGCGAGTGCAGCAGGGGGATTACTTCCCGGCTACAAAGAAAATGGCAGCTGAAAGATGAAAAATTCTTGAAATCAGCTTATATTCTCAAGAGAGAGAGGGGGTCAGATCTCATCTCATTTACAGATTTTCTCACTAGTTATGAGAAAAATGTGATCTAGGGCCACTTTAAATCCCTTCAGTGGATATTTCTTGCATTAAGGGGGAACACTGGATTGATTTTTCTGTGTAACTCTTGTTCACTTGTCCTCATTTGCCTCATTGTCTCATTTTCCGTCTACATTAGTTCTGCACAGTAAGACCCCCGTGTCCCTGTGACTCTGTCTGATTTGCCAAAAATCTAAAGTGTTAATAGGAGTTTCAAGTTCAGCTCATGGTGCCAATGGGCAACACCACTGGAACGACTTAAAGGTGAGTGCGGTGTTCAGAGGCTTTTGAGTATTCAGCCTTGACTACGACATTGACATTGTGTACCGACCTCTGTGTGCCTGCCAGTCTCCAAACAGGGATTCAGAACGCTCACAGAACACAGAGAGCCACAGGGAGACAATGTATTACATACTGAAGAGCCAAGTTAGTCTTTGTGTGTGCCTGTGTGTGTTATTGTGCATGTGTTGCCAGGTACTCTGTGTAAAATCGAGGACTTTGTTCTAAAAATCAGTGTGGCTTCATAACCAAAAATACAAAATGTTCTGTAACAAGGTTGAGATCTGGGTGCTAAATGATCCGCGAGGCTCTGTCAGAGAGCACAACGGGAAAACTCGAGGGGTGGAGAGAGAGAGATAGAAACAAAGAGGGAATATCAGTCAAGTAAATGACCTCTGCTTCCCAAATGGGGACTGACTGTTCCTGACACTGTGCCTTACCATTAATTAGCCATAATTCTGCACCCTAACGCTTAACAGAACGTTTTGTTCTCTTTCACAGAGGATAACAGGCTGCTCAGAAACAATACTTTTTGGGAACCAAACAGCTTCCATATTTACAATACCACACATGTTTGCTAGGCACAAAACATGTCCGTTCGTTCTTTTCTTGACAAGATTAATAACATAAACAGTGGTCTAGACTGTCACCATGCCACTGCACACATGAAAAATAGCAGCACAATGGTGTTCAGCAGGTGTTTGCCCTATTCTCTACCTTACTTTACCGTGTTAGCATGCTAATGTTGCTAAAGAGCACAATTTGCACCTGAGTGCTGGGAAAGTCATCCATTTGGCAGGTATTTAATCATAAACCCATCTTTTAGACAAATTATAACTAAAAAACAGAGGATCACTGAAGTTGTTTATATTTCCTCCTCAGAGGCACGCAATGTCGCTATAAAATTTCATTTTGAATTCATTTAATAATTAACCTATAAAGTACCAACGCACAGACCTACACTGCCATCCCTTGAGATCAGTAACATCCAGGCTAGGCCTCTAATGTCATCATCTCCTTATTTAAAAAGCAGAGGGGGTGTGTCTTTACTTACTGTAGGTGGGGTGTAAGCATGACGGAGGACATGAACATGGGCCGCTTCTTGATCTGACGCCTGAACCCGAAGACTGCGTTCTGCTGGAAGCCCTCCCTGATGTTGAGGATGTACTGGTCTTGGAGCGTAATGAATCTCACCTCCTTAAGACCCCTCGAACTCGCCTCTTCTATGAGCTTTACCACCGGCTGCGGAGGAGCAGAAGTGGCAGGAAAAAAAGAAGGCAGAGGAGGAAGAGGTGGACAAAGATATGAAGAACAGTTTAGACAATGAGTTTGTTTATCATTTTGTATAGTTGACTGTTCTGCATTTTCATTCCTCAGAGGAAGAAGGAAGGCAGAGTTTAGAGCAGGAAATATCAGTGAAGTGTCGTGCAATGCTCAGATAACAATAAGCCAAGCCGATAACGGGTTTCATGTGGAGACACGAACTCACACGGCCATAAAAAGTCAATCTTTACTGATTTGATGTAATAAATTGCAATTGGCTGGATACAGCTGTGTCACAAGGGGTGTTTAGGTGTGTATATGCGTGTGTATGTGGGTCTAAATTGATCTTATCACAGTGGCTAGACAATTGATCCGTGTGGGCAAAGTTAATGTGTCTGGCCTCATGTTCATAGAGCGTGCACGCAAACAGAAACATTAACTGCACCAGGCGGCTCACCTCGGAGTATTCCCTCCAGCCAAAGTTGTCTCTGCAGTAGTACTTCCACACTGTGTGACAGCTGGGGGTGGGGTTCGGATTCGTTGTGGGTATGGGTAGAGGGCTGGCGGGGGTTGTCAGTCGTCGAACACGGTCAAACTCCAGGTCACACACTTGCATCGTCCCAAAGTCAAGGGAAAACACTCGACCCCTGCAACACAGATTTAAAATCACTGTAAAAATAATAAGCATGAAAAAAAACACATCACACAGTCACGGTTGGTTAACATGTTGCCATGGCATGGTGACCTTGTTGTTAAATGGTTACAGCCACATTTCTGGTTACGCGGTTGCTTGATTAAGCCTTAATTTAACCTGAATGCCCTGGAGCAAGACAACCAAACCTCTAATTGCTCACCCTATATGAGTCACACAGAACGACAGCAACTATATGACTTATAGGCCACATGTAAACATGCAGAAAATAGAAACAAACAAGAAGGAACCTACATGATCAAAACATTATAAAACACACGCCTAAAGCCATAAATATCACAAAGACTCACACAACGCTATTTAAACATCTCTTCAATAGAAAAGCCTAAAAAAATCTGTGTAAAGATCAAAAAGAAATTCAGCAGTGCCATAACTGCATTTAATGTATATTAGAACATGTATAAAATGTGTTTTGTTAGCTTGTAGCATCAAGTAAGACGAAAGGACTGATACCAGCCTTGTGTCTGTAAGGAAATACAAAACTTCTACCAGCAGCTGGTTAGCTTAGCTAGCTAGCTAGATTCACTTCACATATATTGTGTGGATATAACGTGACACTAAGTTAGCTTTAGAGGTTCTGGTAGGTTAACAGGATTTTTTTTAGCTCTGTGCAGAGCAAGGCTAGCTGTTTTCCTGATTTTTAGTCTTTTTGCTAAGCTAACAGCTGCTGCTTGTAGCTTAATATTTAGCATACAGACATGAAAGTGGCACTAATCTCCTTATTTAACTCCCTGCAAATGTGAACAAGAAAATTTCCCAACATATTGAGTTATTCCATTAAAGCTCTGCGGCTATTTTTTGAGACAGTTACATTTATTTGTATAGAGAAGTAATCAATTGGGTTCAGCAGTAGAACTACGACTTTGTAATATGCTAAAGTGTTAGCATCCACCGAATGTTAGCATCTGCTGAATAAATAAATGGTGGAAACGCATAATCTTATTATGTGCATATAACCTCCCCTAACCCCTCTCTGTCTCGACAAGCGTGGGTCACAGCCCCATTATGTGAGTGTGTGTGTGTGTGTGTGTCTGTCTGTCTGTCTGTGTGTGTGTGTGTTTTTTGTGCATCAGTCTCTCTACATTAGTCCTCCATAGGGCCTCTGGCAAATCCTTTCTGGGTCAGACATACCACTCACATAAATGTGGGCATCATGCACTGGCACGCTATGCCATGGACAGCAGACAGACACTTTGGCAGACACACAAGCGCGCACACACACACACAGCTATACACACATGCATATACACCACATACACACAGAGAGACATACAAACTATGCAGTACACACTCACACAGGCAAAAGCATGCACAGAGCCGGACTGTTAATGGGTTCATTGATTTCTGCCAAGGGATTGATTGGATGTAATGTCAAAGGTTGGACATCGGTGTGTGTGTGTGTCTGTCTGGAGATGTCTGTGCGTGTGTCTGCATGTGTGTGTAAAGCAGAGGTTGTGTTCTGCCTCAGGTTTATTCTAAATAAAGCACATAAATTACAGCCTTTAGATCTTTTCCATCTAAAACAGAGAGAAGGCTGAGAGGAAATGCATGTAGCTGATGAGCTATTAATTCAACAGACTGGAAAAGGGAAAGCCTCATATTAAGTATTCAGTTTCATCTGCTGCAAGCGTAATTACCGGTCACAAGGGTTACAGGCACATGCTTTCACACACACATCAGTTTTGGTCAGGAAGGAGGTTGAGTAAATTCCCAAAAATATCTATGCATACAGATACTAATACCTTTTATATAAACTATATTTATGGTTTGCATTTCTGCTGAGTCATGGGGTGAATGAATCTCTGTAAGAGGAAGTGAAATAGAAATTTATTCATTGAGCACGTGTAGAAACAAAACAGCAAGTCAGGAATGAGTCACTGTTTATCAGATCAGCAGATTACCAGAAGCACACGGCTGGTAGATAACTCAGCTGTCCACAAGTTATCATTTATGAACTGTATTTAAGTTCCTTTCTTTTTTTCTTACAAAAGAGAACAGAGAATTTAATTTGAATATCTAAGGCAGAAATAGAAGAGAGAAACAGAACGGGGAAGGATGATGGCAGCAGAAACAAATTAACTGTGAAAACAGTACATCCTTTATTTCACCTTGTCAGCATGTTCATTTTCTTTTCGCTTTGCTTTCTTAATCTTTTTCTCAATTTGTTCTGTCATTTCTCTGCCATGTTTCCTCTTTCACTGCTTCTTTACTTCTCTCTACACATCTTTGTTCTCTGTACTTAACTGTCTGAAAAGGGAACTAGTTGATGCACCTGCAAGGCTCCGTCTTTATTACTGTTTCTGTCTCTTAGTACAGAACACTTTATGCCAGCAACAGTATGTTATGATGACAAGAGCCTCTGTATGTGTGTGTGTGAAGTCATGAGTGACTGATGATGCACACACACCAAACACACACACACACACACACACACACACATTTAGGTGTTATTATGAGGAAGCTAAGTAAACTTTTTCTGCATTTACTGGCAGCCTTCCTCTGTTTCTCTCTTTCTTAGGGTTACACACTTTAAATTCACACATTCACACACATACACACACACACTCAGATGCAGACAAGTCAAAAAGGCCAGTCAGCGATTTCTCAGAGTTTCTTTGTATTACTCGCTCCCAGACTAGCTTGGGCTCTTCTAAAAATTAAATTCCACCAGTTAAATTAAGTGCACTTAGATCCGGCTTTTTTAAATGCAGTTGTCAATAAAAAGTTGGGAAAAAGACCCCAGGCACGACCACTCTTGCAAGGTTGGCACTTTCAAGACTAGGCTTGAAATGCTTGGCTTCTTCAAGCTTGTGCAAATGTGCACACAACTGAAAATGCAAATATAAGGAGCAGAGTGTTTTAATCTTCCATGAATGACACCTCCAACTGTTGACTAGGAAAGGCTGTTTAGAGCTTAACGTGAAAAAGAGAGTCCTTGAGCAAGGCAGGTGGCACATAAAATGCGTCAACCCTGAGCAGTTTTTGCACCTGGCAGTTTCCAGGTGGATCAGTGCTGAATGTGGGAGCAAGGTGTTGCTGGAAAAAACAAGTGTGTTCAGCAAAACCTTTCCCTGATTAAATAAAGGTTAAGAAAACAAACCTTACTGTCAAAATGGCTGTTAATTCCCACCTTGCCTTCAGCTCAAACACGCACGCACGCACAACTTTAAACTTTCTCACGGCTGCACACACAAGGACCCGCATACCAGCATCAGTCATGCTATTGTGAACGTCACAGGCTAGGAAAAAAATATTACAACACACACGCACTCTCACACACACATTCTTTCAACAGATTCACGCACACAGGCAATCTTCAACCAGTCACGCCTTGATAAGTCAGTCAGTCAACCAAATCTGCTGACGAAGGCCTCCCTCTCTCTCACACACACACACACAGCTGAATGTCATGAGTTAGTGTTGTTTTCTCATGTCAGAGTTATTCACTTTGCAGTTATCTGCTTAAATGTGCTTCATTTGATTTTTGTTTTTTAGCTCTTAAGACAGCAAAAAGCATGAAGTCAACCACACATACACACACATATACACACACACACAGAACAGGAAGAAATGTACTTTGTCGTCTCTCGCATGTACTGGATTGTTCCCGTTACGAGTGTGTCTCTGTCCTCCTCTATAGCTGCTCATTAAGCTCATAGTTCAGGGTGTCCTTTCTCTGAGTCCTTTCAAACCTCTCTGAAATTTTAAAACTCTTTTCAGGGTACAAAGCGTGAAAAAAGACAGTGGTAGGATGGGAAGATAAATGAGTTTGACATTAAAAATAACTCTTAGCGGTACTTGTAAAAGTGAAGAGCTGATATGAAAAAGATGAGAAAAACACAAGAAAGAGTGAAAGGGATAGTGCTTGACTGCAAAGGCAAAGAGCACACATTTCCACATTTTTTAGACCTCTTTAGGCCCTCAAGGGACAATTGAGGAATGAAAAAGAGATACACAGAAAGAGAGAGAGAGAGAGAAAGGCAGTAAAAGAGGGGTGAGAGGAGAAAACGTGGAGGACAAAAGACAGAGAGCGGAACAACTGCAGTGATACAGAAGGAAGAGGTGGAAAGGGGGAAAAAGATGGAAAGATAAAGGCAGACTGAGTAATAGGAGGCAGAGTGACCCAGGCCTCGCCCCACTGATTCATGGCATGGGTTGTCTGACACGTTATAGTCACACACGCACACACGCACACACATGGTGGACACGCTCAGTCTGATTATCTCGACGCCGCCTCCTTTCACCAACACACAATCAACGCAAACAAGCTTCTATAGACACAACCATCGTTGATTTCCTCGATTCCACAATGAGGTAATGTGGAATCCCCCACAATACAAACACACACACACAACACATGCATGTACACACACACACACACACACACACTCGCTCGCACGCAAACACACACACCTTGGTGTCAGGTCGCTCTGCCCTAAGTGCTCGGTCACTCTTTATGTAAGTTAATGACAAGCGAGGCTTTTATCACCTGGCCGACAAGAGTCTCTCTCACGCACACACGTATAAAAACTGTGTGCTTCATCATGGTTAGGTAAAAATGTGCAAGATGTTTTTCAAGTCCTCAAGTCCCCCCCGACACATATACTTCAGGAAATTGGCCTAATCATGGGAGATTCGGTTCAGAACTTGTGTTTTCCTGTACATAATAAATGTCACGTAATTCTCATTAAAATCATCTGAGGAAAATAAATGTTTTTTTTTCCTTCATACTTTCTCTCTTTCCCTCTCAAAGACACACACACTCACTCACACACACAAAAACGGAAACACTTTACAGCACAGCATTAAATCTGTTCACGAGCAACTGTACAGCTGAAGATTATCACAGTATAACTTTTAGAAGCGATGACTGCGACATTCCTCCTTACTGCTGAGTTCATGACTAGGGCGGATTAGACAGACTTCCATTCCTGCTTATCATATGGATGGGATTAACCTGCGCTATGGATCATACACACATGGGAACAGCTCAGCGCAGAACACACACTCATACTTACATATTACAATGGGCTGCACAGGACATAATCAGATACAGGCACACAAAAATGCCGTCCACTCCCTCTTTTCCACACACACACACACACACATGAACACAGGGCAGAAGGCAAAACAGGCCTGCGTTACCATACCAACAGTAGAGCTTGTTAAGTCATCTGCTGCTCTTTAGATCACTAACGATGTTATCATTTGGCTATGGTAACCACAGTGATGGCTTCGCCCAGTGTGTGCGTGTGTGCAAAGTTGCGTGCGGGAAAACACAAGCTGGACTGCGTTTTTAAAGAAAAGTATCAGAAGAGTTCTCTCTCTCACACACACACACCCAGTGCAACAAAAAGCTTTGACTTCATGACTAAAACTGAGCGCTGAACAACCAGAACAATGTGAACACAACATACGCGGTAAACTGACTCTCATGTTTGTCTCTTATCACCCGAGAGGCTGCTCGGCTCTCTGAGTCCCAAACCCAATACTGAGTTTACACAGCGTCAACATATCTCCGAAACAAGCAATATTCAAATCAACTTGGGCCAGGCCAGCCACCTATTTTCAGTTCTAGCCTGTGGTGTAAATAAACGCTAGATTGAAGGAGGGCAAAAATATAATAAACTCCTTTATTTGTAACCAGAGGTTGGTATGTTTACTTCCTGATGATAAATGGCTTAACATGCAAAATAAAGAAAAACATGGGGGAGTTTTTTTGTGAGAAAAGTCATGTGTTACAGGAATGAAGAGGTTTTACGTCACGTTAAGTGTTTTACGTTGTGTTTTCACTCTACTATTCCCGAGCAGTCAAACCTGTTTTTAAGGTCAGGGTTAGAAAAACTTTAAATACACACTGTCGTGTGTGTCGAGTGTTGTACCTCGAGTGCTTCACAGAAATGTAGCGCGAGAAGAAGCAACAGGGATGAGATGACTAAGAATAGTCATGTTTAAAATGTACTTTGCAGCTACAGACATTATAGGCAACATTTAAAATGGGTTGACAGAGTCTGGGGTTGTATAATTAAGTGATTATCTAGCTTGTAACAAAAACTTGAAAGTGTGTCAAGAGGCTTCAAAAGCTAATTACTAGATATGTGTGCCAGGCTAAAACTGAAAAAGAGGCTAAACTAAAAAAACAACATAGAAAAATCCATCAAAATATCCCTAATAGCTTGTGTGCAAACTGACCCATAAAAGAATATGAACGTTTCGTGCTGAGCAATAATATGTGCACATTATAAGCTGAATTAACTTGGCTAAATATAAAAGGAAAATAATCATCCTTATGGTTATAGTGACAGAAAATATATGCCAAATTCACTGGTGCATTTATTGTGGTGCTACTAGTTTCTATTAGAGTTTCAGTCAAGTGAGCCAGATGGTCTTGTCTGACTGTATGAGAGCATAACACACTCAAAATGCCTCTGAAGAATTTGGGTTGACACCACCAGGTGCATATCCTGTTTGTGGAGCAATATGCACTTTGCATACAGTTTCAGTTGAAAACATGAGTCAACAAGTCAGGAACACACGAACGCATACAAATCTTTGTACACACACGCAAACCCTAGTGTGTGTGTGTTTTGTGTAGGTCCTCACAGACATAAACAAAGACAAACACACACACACATGGTAGCTCAATAGGCTCAGTTAATCATAAACGACCTGGAGATGTGATCAGGGGTGTGGACCCACTAACAACAGTTAGTTCGAGGGCATAACGGCATAACACTGTGTCATCAGCTGTGTTCACATGAACTGCACTTTTTACCTGATTCAGACAATAAAAAACCTGTTTACACCTTCATCAAACAGTGACACCTGCCTGTTTGCTGATTTTTGGAAAAGCATTACAATTCAACTGCTTTCTGTGACAAAATGTCTCAAGGGCTGAAACAATGAGTCAGTTATTTGAACAACAGGAAATTCATCCGTATTTAACTGGATGATCAACTGATACGAACACGCAGAGCATTGTCAAATTCCAGCTTCTAAATTGTGAGGACTTGCTGCTTTTGTTTAACTTGTATTATAGTAGATTGAATGTCTTGAGTTTCATGATTGAATAGATCAAAGACGCCACAAAAAAGAGAATGATAAAGACAACACAATTAGTCAAGAAAACATTGGGACGATAAATGATTAAAGACCGAACTCATTTGTCAGAAAAACATGTCTGGAAAAAAAAACTGAAAACAGAGCAGTCTACAGGCCATTTTGCAGTATTTTCACAAACAAAGTAAGACGGGATTCTTGGATGATCATTAGATAAGGTATGAGCTAAGGGCTGAAGAAGTGGTGGGACCCAAACTCAGCTGCATGGGCTACAATTCAGGTGGAATCTTCAGTCATGGATAAAGGAAGCAGGAGTATAAACAGAAGAAACAATACGCAACCTGTGTTTCAAATAAAGTCAGTGGAGTCAACATAGACATACTCATTGTGTGCGAGTGCGAGCGTGTGAATGTGCCTGCATACAGTACAGTTTCACAGGAAGTGGTGCATGCTCCTTTATGTCACCCCACTGGGGATTGCCAGCCAAGTGCTTGCATGTGTGTGTATCTATGTGGGTGTGTGAGAGAGTGAAAGAGAGGTTTATCTCCGTGTGTTAAAAGGCGTGCGTGTGAGCACTGCAGGTCGCCGTGCTTCTCTCTGCAGCCCATTCGTGTGAGCGTCTGCGTGCCAAGCAGCATGAGTGTGTGAGTCTGTGTGTATGTACACAGTGGTGTGCATGTCAGTGACTGAGGGAAGAAGAGAAGCTGCCAAGTGCGTCTGTGACAGTGACCGCACAAGGCAACTAAGGGGTCATGGAAGTTCACAGCTTTCTGCCATGAGTGCCGTAGAGTCCAGTTTGGACGGGGCTCCGGCCAATCACAGGGTGAGTTTAGGAGCAGGGAAGTACAGGAAATAGATAGCTAATATCAGGGCTGGGAAATGGAGTGTCATGTCTACACAAGGGAACGACAGCTGATATGATACACATTAACTAGAAGGCACGTGAAGGCTACTTTCACACAAGCCCGAAATTTACTGCATTAAGAAGTGTGAAAATGGCACTCATAAAGGTACACTCACTTGGCTGCAGTCCATCTGCGATACTTTACACAACAGCTGTAGATCAAAGTCTGCAGCTCGTCACTAATGGTGAAACCAAAGAGGAAGCTTGTGCTGAGGTTTACTGTTTGCAACAAACAGAACCAAAAGCGCTGATCAGTCACAAGCAGCCTATCAGCTTACTGCACCATTGTTGCCATGTCACAAGTGTCAAATATATGTTAATTCATCGCTACTTGTGACTCGGCGACAATGCACCTCATTCATTTTAACACACAGGCGCCTTTTCAGCTAAACTTACTATGCAGTGGTGTGGGTGCTGTGTACTTCAACAATAATAATATAAAATTGTATCGCCATAGTTATTGACAATAATTTAAATAATTCTTATGGGCTTTTGCCCAGAAACCAAAGTTCCTCTACAAGTGCACAGACTATGATTTCAGTTCCCATTCTGACTTGATTGAAGTGAAATGAATTCAGAGATTCAAAACAGAAATACAGAAATAATCTGTCACTGCTTCCCCCCCCACAGTAGGATGGGGTACCTAAACAGAGTACACACAGTATATACGGTAGGCCACGGGACAACACAGCCTGCAGGTTGCAGTAAACACAACAATAGAGGGATACTTACTGAAACTTGAGCCTGATTTGCTCATTGTCCGGGTTGCAGTACAGTCTCTCCAGCTGTTCCTGGGAGTCGTCTGCTATGCTTTGCCACGTCTGACTACTGCTCCTGTGGATCTGCCAGTGGTAGGGCAGGACGGTGTGGTGGTGGGCACAGTCATTGCCATAATCACACTGTCCTTGAAGGAAATTCACACAAATGTCCACTGAGTCTGACTGGTGTGTATGATACTGGAGCTGGGTGAGCAGCTCAAAAACCAGGTCCAGGGAGGCCTCTTCACTTTTATCATGAAATAGCCTGCCTTTGTCGGGTTGCAGGATAAGGGGATGGGGGTCTTGAACACCAGTGCGGTCTTTGATGGGAGGGTTTTTAGCCCCAGAGGTTAAGAGGTCATTGCTTTTGATGCTCCCCTCCTGGAGAGGAGCCTGGGGTGCAACTATGGGAGGTATATCCCTGCTGGGTTGCGTTATTGTCACCGTGCTCCCGGATGCCCTGAGGCTAGGCTTCGTCTGAAAGCAGCGGCTGTCGGGGGTAGGATCGGTGATCTTGGGTCGCTCCCCTCGCCGCTCGGTCTCCTCCAGCTCTGCAGTAGTATCGGCTATTTCCACATCACCGTCCCGGGTCATCATGCCCGCTACTCCAGCTCCAGCTGTGGCGTCGTCAGCAGCTCCCGAGTCTTTAAGACACACCTGGCCGATGCAGGTCTGTTTCACCACGGCCGCTGCGCACAGGTTGCCCGGAGTCCGACCCGGCTGGTTCCGCGGAACAAACACGCCATCCCCGGAGACCAGCGCGTCCGTGCTCAGCAAAGTGGTCAGAATAGGATCCTCCAAAGCGCGGTGGAGACATTTGGCCTCCAGTTTCCTCTGCTTCTTTTTGAAATAAGGTTTCACCAGAGGTATTTTGTCCGGGAGCCCCACTATCTGCTGCTCCGTGAAATCTTCCCCTTCGTCCATGTTTAAACTCA
This sequence comes from Acanthurus leucopareius, assembly GCA_029814765.1. Taxonomy (NCBI): domain Eukaryota; kingdom Metazoa; phylum Chordata; class Actinopteri; order Acanthuriformes; family Acanthuridae; genus Acanthurus; species Acanthurus leucopareius. The sequence goes on along the minus strand of JAQMCX010000053.1, from coordinate 7,404,974 downwards.
TATCCAGGGAGATCCCAGTCGGTACACCGTCTGCGGATTTCTGGAGAATGTGCAAAGTTTTATCCATGATGTCCCCCTAAACCCCGACTGTCCTGGGAGAAAGAAAAAGAAAAGAGGTAGTCATCATACTTAACACATATAATCCTATAATCTTAGTTTCCAAGGTGAAGTCATCCTGGCGCATAAAGCGATGATTAATAGGGTGATTGGATGAGCAATTAGGCTTTAAAAATAACTGCGAAAACTCGTCTGTCCTTTCCTGGAAAGAAAAACCCTCGCTCTGTGAGCTGAAACGAAACCTGTTTAACCCCTCCGACAACAACCAGGCTGCTCTGATCCCATAATGACCCTGCAGATATAACAGGAACAACACAGCAACAGCCACCATAATGATCTGCTGACACAAGCACATTATAAGATAAGCCCATATAGGAGTATTGCAGGAGTAGCCTGTTGTAATGATTCCCGTTTGGGAGGGGAGCAAAGGGTTCACGCCAGTGCAACCAGTAACTGAAGCGGAAAAATATTAACGTTACCCAGTCATGCTGAAGGAAACTTGAGCTCAGAGTCACCGGGTTCAGATTAATCGTATAAAATATTAATAATCTATAGGCCTAATTAGTGCGTTTTTGCTTTTTATTCTAGTGTCTTCAGGCTGGTCAGTAACGTCATGCCTGCAATTACAGCTGCGTCTCCGAGCCGGAGCGATAAAATCTTCACTGTAACAAAACCTCTCTCTCTTGGGACGATATATTTTGATCACGGGAGTCCGATACGCGGCCCCCGCCGTCTACGTGCCGCTTACACATCGCTGCCCGAGCAAGTTTGCACGTAGGCTACAGTCGACACACACACACACACACATACATACACACACAAGGCACTGCGGCGGAGCAGCGACAATAGATGAACGGGGCACTCCGGACCTTTATTTCACCGCGGCTACACTGCAGCTCCCCCCCAGGCTCGGACACACTTCTCCGGTAGACCCGGAGCTTTACGGGAGCTTTTAACACCGAGACACCGAAGCACTGCAGTATGCGGGCAGAGGGTGATGTTGTTATAGCGCAGCTTTCACACAGCAGATTAAAGAACAGACGGACACCCTTTCTGTATTTCTCTGACACCGAGACGACAAAACACTACCTGCGCGATAAAGTTCGCCCCTCTCCCCCCGGTCTCGACACTCTTTGGTTGGGTAAAATCCAGTGCGGCGTACATCGGCGGAGCTCCGTATCCAGTCTGGAGATAATAGTATCCGTGTCTGGACTAGACTGAAGTCCGATTATGTTTCTCGTGTCCCTCTGCTGCTCCCGCCGCTCTCATGCTCTGTCTCTATTTCATGCTGTCTGTCCGTCTCTTTGTATCCGTCTACCGGATTGAAAAGCGCAGGAGAGCAGAGACCGACAAAGACCGGAGCACAGCTGTAGCTGGAGACTCTCTGCCTGCTTCCACGGCACAGCACAGCCAGGCCCCGCCCCGTAACCTGGTCAGAGGCGGCGCTTAGCTTCAAAGAGAGGTTGGAGGGAGAGAGAGTCGTCTGGTGGTGATCGGAAGAAGCTGCAGGGGGCTGCGGGGACCCTAAGGAGCTGCTATGCCAGGCCCCGGAAGTGATAAAAGGCAAACTAGGCGCAAAGGGCTTGAGGGCAAAAAATGTCAATACACCATACAAAACCAAGTGAGCTCCTTTTTCAAGTAAAAGTAGAAATAAATCAACATGCAAATCCTCCAGTACAAGTAAAATACCTGCTTTAAATACAGTAGGACAGTGAAGTACAATTATATTCTTTAAGTATTATATTAAAATGTATTTGTAGGTGTTTTTCAGATTAACTTGTTGTTAAGGGGTTGGGCCCCTACTGACCCAATCCTGGGATCAAAGGTGCTTTGTGTGTGTCCCCTCACACCAAGTTCCCATTAAATACCAGTAGTCCTACACTAGACCAGTACTAGTCAGCCGAAAGCTGATTTTGTTTGTAAACTAGGTTCAGGTATCTAAAAGACATATTTAGTAAGGTATTTGCATCATATGAACTCAATATACAAGAAACCGGGTCATAAAACTAGATTTTAAACAAATTCTTAACAAGACAGGTTCACATGATTATGTGATGATAAAAGACTCAAAGTTGTATTCTTTTGTGGTTTAAATTCCTAAACAAAATGAGATTCAGTTTAGTGGGCTTTTTGGCCCCCCTGTGGGTCTGGGGCCCAGGGGCAGTTAACTCTTTTGCCTTCATGGTAATCTGGATTTGTTTAGAGTCAAAGTATTTTGTGGATTTGCTCCTTAGAAAAATTTTCTAGTGCATAATTGATTTTTTACAACTTAGCAACCCAAAAATGGTCCATAATTGCTTATTATTTAACTAAAATGTCTCAATAAATAAATTCATATATGAGAATAGAGTTGTTATAAAGTCTTTATCAAGTATGTCTTATAAGAAAGCGGTCATCACCATTTCAGAGTTGTGGTTGTTCGTGACAGTTTGAATTACTTTTAATGCTGCTGGGTATTATATTCAATAACAATGAGTCATCTTGTGTGATTATATGTTTTAGTAAAAATCTTGTCTATAAATGAAACTGCAGCTGACAGACGAATGTAGAGAAGCTGAAAAATAAAGTAGCACCGAGTGGAAATACTCAAGAAAATATGCTGCGATGAAATTTGTCAGCTGAAATATTTTGTTAATTAAGTCTTGCGTGAAGATAAATCTCTCTCCTCGCATGACAGTGTTAATGTTTAATCAAACCAGATCATTTCACATGAGACTAAACAAGAAACTTGTTGAGACATAATTATAATTCTACCAAAAGCAGATGGGAAGAGAATGAGTCATTTTTCTTTTGCTTATCTGGATTTCATTGGTTTCTCTAAGTAATTGGGAGACCTGACTCGGTCCTGTGCAGCTGATCAGTCATATTTCCATAAGGGAGTGTAGTGTTTACTGACTGTGGGTTGTGTCAGCTTCCCTCTGCTCCCTGTTTTACCAGAAGTCGTTTTTTAGGAACCTGCTGCACTGTGCTGCCTTCCGGCGTCAGTTTCGTTGTTTGTAGATAAGCCTGCTCAATCAACAGTTTCTAGTTTCTTAAGAAAGGATTATTTTGAAAGAGTTGACTCTGCACAAAACATGCAAAATGACCACACAGTAACGGTAGAAATGCAGCAGTTCTTGGATCTTACGTAACAGGCTGTGTGTGGGGAGAGTTATCATTTTGAGCAATCATTTTTCAAACAACTCTACCTATGTGACATCAGAAGAGTGGCATTAAAGATAAGCCTGCTGTGACAGTCACAAGTTGTCCCCTATTATTCCCTTTCGACCGGGAATGAGAGGCAGATCTCTAAAATTAATATAAATAAATTCTCAATCAAGCATTTAACCTATTAAGGTTAAGTGTAGAGTATTGTCTGTAAAGAGCTGAGATAACAGCAAGATAAAATACATTCAGTCTAAAAATTTTTCTACAAAGTGAAATAACAGGAAATTAAAGAAACCCCCATTTCTCTCCTTTGGGAGCCAGTTGTTCATTTATGAAACCTCTTACTCCGTTTTCCACCATTAACCCCTGAACATTAAAGACAAAGGTCAAAAGGGAAAACTTCCCGATGTTATGCCACAGCTATTTACATGCAAACCATCTTACCCCATAATACCCAGAAACCACCAATGGACCTCTGCTCAGTTTTTTAACGATTTATTTTTCCACATGGAAGCCACAGGCTGCGGCTCAGGAGGTCAGAGATTAACACAAATGTGTACAACTCTCTTCTAGACAAACACCAATGCCGTCAAAGAAGTTCCAATGAGGGTTAGTAATTGGGAAATTACAGGTTTGCTGCCGAGAGACATGGGAGAGCTGACGTATATGAGAGTAATTGCCTGGTTGCATACCGACAGTTCTTGAACATTCCTCCTCGGCTGACATGCATAACGACGTCCTATTGTTCAAGTTTTGACTTGTCTCAGAGGACGCCCTATGAAAGAGGTACCTGCCTGCCAACTGCAGCTCACTTGTTGTCTTACAAAAGTCAGTGAGTGATCTTAACACATGAAACAACAAGTACTGAGATGATCCTTTAATACAGCTGGGAAGGACTGCTGTTATGAAGTGTAGTAACCTAAAGACTCCTGAGTCACATCTTTGGATATTACAAGTAACACAATGTACCTAAGTATCAGTACAGAGAGTATTTTAAGAGTATATATTTGGCAAAACTCAGGTACACTCTCAAATACAGGACTATGTCAGATCTGGAGTATAAATGCATGTGTACTGATGCTTCATCAGTCCTTGTTTTTCTGTCTATTAGCCTTCCTGAAAAAGAGGCCAAAGGTCAGAACAAACCCAGGTGTGTTTTTACACCCAAAACAGCCAATGGCTTAGTCCAGAATAAAACAGTTAACCAATTCTGTGAACCAAAACCACATGAAAGGGCATTAGGTGGATCTTTTTAAATGGCAGAGGTGCCATGTTTCAACCCCCACCCTCTGAATCTTATCTGTTCACATGCCTGCACACAACACAATTACTGGAGGCAGATCAGTTAACACGGGTGACAGGGCTTCAGCCTTGACACGCCTGTTTTACACACAAAACAAATCCACGGCATTGAAACATTAAAATACATTTTATTGACGTAATTGGCTTTCGACTGGCAGTGGAACCCATCGGTGCCATAAACAGAGATGAAAGTCTCGCTGTGTGATTATTGTCATTATGGCCAGCAATTTTGTCTCTTTCATTTGCAGTAAATTTCTGGATTAAAAAAAAAAAAACCGTAGAGAAAGTGATGAGTAGGTTTTATAGATGGAAAAAAACACATTTTCTCATACATTAAACCACTTTAATAAAACCACTTTCAAGAATACTTAATGTTAATTGCTCTTAACATGCACTCAAGTAATATTTTGAATGCAGGACTTGTAATTGAGTATCTGCACATTGTTGTAAGCAAGTGAAAGACCTGAATAGTTCTTTCACCCCTATCAAGCGTCACTAACATGAAACCAGTGTGAGTGACCTGACACTGTTGGCTTTCTATGACTAAAGTTCCAGATATGTGTAACTCCCAAGCCCACAGCAGGTGCCTTTTTGTTGTGAGTCATCAATACAGCTTGTACTATTCCTACAGATCAAAACTGGTTCTGCGTTTGTCTTGTTTCACCTTTGAACTGTGCCAAAACCTTTATTTAAATGACTAATTGTTTCGTGTGAGAAGCGAAACACATTGAAAATTGAGGAGTTCATGTGCTGTTTGAAACTGCCACATAAACACTGGAAAAATCTTGTTGATAATGCTAATTAAGGGGTATTTAAATATTTTTCATGATTCAATTTCCCCGCTCTTTTAATCCTGCCAAACACAGAACACAGCACAAAGAAAATTGCCTTGAGTGCCAGCAAGAATAAAAGAGATTTGCAAAAGTGGAAGAGGCATTAAGATGAAACAGTATGAAGCTTAACAGAACATTAAAACACACCTGCATACACTTGTTTTACAGTGGTTGTTTCAAATCTAAAACACACACTGGTTCAATGAAATCCAAACACCTGCTTTGTTTTGCCTGCAGCCTGCACCTCTTCTGCATCTACACAGTGAGCAAACTGTCAAACAGCCTGAATTAATGAAGTTTAAGCACAAATAGACTTTCACAGAGGGATAGGTAGTGTCAGTAGTGAGCTACCTGCAGCCTGCATGTACTCAGATAAATACCTATATTATGTTCTTTCTAAATGTTGTTATCACAATATCCCATAAATGATGAAAAAAAGGACAAGAGGATTTTTTTTGGATAGTCTCTGTGAAAACACCCAGATGTGTTTGAGGTAATTTGTGGCTCTCTTTGTGTATTGTGTTTCAATTTCTCACATAACACCAAACATGAGGAAAGAAGATATTTCTTTGTCTGTCAGAAAAATGCACATTTAGTGAGTAGCAAAATTTACCCTTGAGAGTCAGTGCTATTTGTCAAGAGGAACAAATGCCAATTTTTTCAAAAAGCAGTGAGATGATGTAACCAGGTAACTAAAATGGTGTGAATGGGATGTTAATGGCCCAAAGTGCTGGTGGGAACACTCTGTGGATGTGCTTTCCCATTATGAGGCTCCCTTCCATGCTGCAGTATTAAGTGGCCCAGAAATTTTTATACCAAATCTTCTTTCAACATAGCCCTGGATCACTCTGTACACTACCATTTCAATTTATTCATGTTTTACATACACACTCTACTAATCCACATGCCCTGAAATACACAGACCCCGCTTTCTTTGTTATCTAACCAGTAAGGTTACCTGTAAAGTTCTCTCTTCTGTCTCTAACAGCACCATGCAATCTAAAATAACTAGGAGAACTATGACAAGCATGCTATCTTAAGTAGACTGAGTGAAATCAGAACATACCAACCGTCTCAGTGTTTCTATCTGTAGCCTATGTATTACATTCGTTTTGCACATTCATTACTGCTTGTGTTGTCTGCACACGTGCTGGTGTATCAAATTCCAGACATTTACTTTCTTACATTATGCCCTCGTCGGCTTTTACAGCCGTGTCACATGTAGTAGCATGTGCACTGGGTTTCAAACGGTTGAGGTGTGGGCTGTAAACCAGGGATGCAGTGGAGGGTGAAATCACACCAAATCAAATCTTTGTATTTGTAGCATTTTTTTTTCTTTCCTTTCCTTTAGATTGGTATAGTAATTTGTGATATGATTTCATAGAATGCATTACTATGAAAAGCTTTATGTTTGTGCAAACTGCATTAATGTAGCCTCATTTATAAATAGACAATCTTAATTAATGTTACTCTTCAGAGCTATAATTGCATGACGTTAAACAAAACAAAGCATCCAAAGCTAACATTATGTTAGCAACTCTGTGGGGCTGTACTTAGGCACAGCAGTGTTTGAGCTAAATGCTAATGTCAGCATGATAGCATGTCCACAATGATGGCGCTAACATGCTGTAATTGCATTACGTACCTTAAGTTTGACACATATGTTTGTCTCTTATGCAAAATATGAGCTAAGGGGCTCATTTACGAGCATTGCCTTAAGCCTGTAGGGTTGTCTCTGTGTTTACACCAAGGCTTTCACAGTAATTACTCTTATTATACAGCACATGTGCACTAACTGTGTTACCATGGAGATGACCTTATTGTCGGTGTTGACTATATGGAAAGTATAAGCGCATAATCCAAAGTAAATTTCACTGAGTCATAACAAATACGATCCAGCTAACAATATTACAATATATGCAAGAGTAAATGTTTGATCAGCTAGCTATAAAGCTGAAAGAACAAATGTCAGTTTTACAATGTTGTCAATAACTACATTGACAATAACTATGAGAGTGGATTTGAAGTGTGTAAGTGGGTTTTCCCTTCCAATCACCGTAAATTTAGCCATTGTATTTTTTTCCAAAATGAGTTAAATTGTGGAGACTGGTATTGGTCCCTTAAATTTCTTTAGAAAAATTGTTACTGAGGACAGTCTGGTAGTGTGTAAGGAAATATTTAAGTAGCAAAACTTTTCTAAAGCATCCATAAGATTAAAAATTGAGACAACCTTAGCTTATGTGGTCTTGGCTAGCATATTTAGCATGTTGGCATGCTAACATATGCTAATTAGTGCTGAACATTTGCTAATTAGCTGAGACTGGAAGAGTTTTGAGGTCAAGTCATTAGGTTTAACATTAGAGTACATCATCTTTGCACCAAGAAATCTGTAAAACATTTTGTGGCAGATGTTGAGACAAGTCACCGGAACACTGAAAACTTTGACCTGCTTTATGGCAAATGGAAATTTTGGTTTGAACCAAAGTGGTGGACAAACCAACAGACAGACAGACCGAAATCACTATTCCTGAGTCCAAAAGTACATCCATGTGGTTTTGTTACAGTGGTGAATATCAACTAGTTCATATCTTCTTTTCCCTATGTAACTATGTTCATGTTAACTTTCTGTATAGACTTTTGAAGCTTCTACATGAACCTTTAGAGGAACAGTCTCAGTGTCACATCAGATCCATCTGAGTGGTCTGTAAAGGTGAGAATGACCTACTCACATACAGGTTTCAAAGCGTGGTATCAGGGATTGCTGCTGCTATGGCAACATAACAGGAATGCATGTGTGTGCATGTGTGTGAGAGAGATGGAAACATGTGCTCTGGTGGTCTCTTTGATGATCAATTCCAAGAGTTTGGCATTAGTCTATGTTTGAGGTTCAAGGAGAGATGGAAAAAAGGTTGAGAAGAAAGAAAGAGGGGGACAGGGAGACGGGGAGGGGCAGAGAAGAGGTTGAGGGTCAGCTAAACAAAAGGCTCTTTGGCCGTCGTTCCCCGGGTCAGGGCTTAGAGGGCAGGAAGTAGCGCAACAATATCCGGCACTTCAGGTTAGGACCTCCCACCCCCACCAAACTTCTGTCTCTCTCCCTCTCCCTCACACACACACACACACACACTCACACACAGGTCATCCAGTGTGCCTTGACAATGTATGTTGATCAAAGGCAAGCTCAGGCTCTTGGGGAGGGGGCCCAGTTCAGGAGATTAGCCCGGGAGGGTGTGTGAGCTTGTGTGTAGTTGTTCATGTGTGCTGTGGGTCAGCAGGTCTTGTGTTATTTCCTCAAAGCCTGCCATTCTTTAATGTTCATCCAGAGCAGTGAGCAGTTTCAAGGAGGTTTCAAATCTTTAGCAGTCACAGAATATATTAGCAATCGATGCTGCTGGGCAGTGTTTTAACAAGCAATGTAGTTGTAGGTTGCCAGATAATAATAATAAAAAGAGAAATTTGCTTAACATTCTGGACGATGCAGTTTTTAAAAAAATATTTCTGAACTGAATGCGTCTTTTTTATTGCATGGTAAGATTTCTTGCTCTTCGGCAATTGGTTACAATAGGATTGGCATCAAAACCATCACCAATGTGTGCGCAAACACTAACACATTTAAAAACAGTTGCTATTTCAAGAAATCGCAGGTGATCAAAGCTGAATGGAGGGTTCATTTTGAGTAGTCTTACACAGGTGTTGATTATAAATTTGCCCTCAAGCTCAGAAAGCCCTGATAACATCTTCATGACATCATCAAGTTTTTTATTTTTCAGACTTGACAAAGCTCCTTCAGAGCAGCAGGAATGATCTAACTGCTTCTACTTGCCGAGCTGTGCTCTCTGTGGCAGCGTTGGATTGCTTAGTAATTTTTTTAGTGCAATGTGAGTTGCGAAAGATGGTGCTTTGCAACATGTGTCAATCATTCAGGCTGATAGCGGTGCCAGCCACACATGGGACTAATTCATCCCAGAAATGACTAAACAGATAAGTAATCCTCTATAGGTGTGTGTGTATATCTAGTGGTTTGCAATGAACAGCTGATCTCCTGGTTGTTTTGTCATGTGAATGCTTCGAATATTTGCATGCAGTCAGAACTTAACGTGTCATGTATGACGTGCATCCTGTTTTATGAGTGGAAATAGCAAGACTTGGTATGCATTGACACTCTGACATATTCATGCTGCCTTTATGATTTGAGAGGTCGTTAAAGCATTCTTTGTTACATGGAGATAATATATTGATAGAGCAAATGCTATGTTTATAGAGATATTAACAGTAATTTTAAACAAACACTCAGCATTAGATACTGAAGATGCTTGCTAACTTTGGTTATAATTTGATGGAACTGCTTTGGTAGCACTTGTTTTTTTCTCTGTGTGTCTGTGACATCTGAAAGTCCATGGAAGCTTGGGTTGCCTATACATATTTTAGTCAGGTCATGCCTGTTTTTGTTGTGGTTGTGGTTGTTGTTGTTGGCAGGGGATACTTAAACAAGTGGTAAGGAGTCTGGGCAGGTTTGACGTTTACTTTGTTTGCTTCATCATCTTAGATTTAAGCAGAAGTGACACTCCAGAGAATACTGCCTCACACGCTCTGGTGGAGAGGGAGGGAGCAGCCACTGAGGAGAGAAAGGTGAGTTAAAATAAAAAAAAGAGGAAAAAAAAATTGTGAGTTGGAAGGGAGTGAAAGGAGACAAAGATGAAGGATGACTGTCTAGATATGTGCCGTCAAAGACAATTTATTGTGATCACATCTGGATGTAGAAAAGAAAAAAGGGAGAATGGGCGACAGAGAGGAAAACATGAGGCAGCCAGAAAGACTGAGAGAGAAACTCTGGAGAAATTTGTCTTCCTGACTCATGGAGACAGCAGTGTGCTCTGCAGCGAGGAGATAACAGAGAGAGAGAGAGTGACTGTGGAGAAGAGGAGGTGAGGCCGAGCAGGTGGACATGAGCCAACATGTCGCTTGGGGCAGAAACTGTGGCTTCAGAGAGGAGAAGTGAGGAGAGGAGGAATTTTAATGACCCAGAAACCAGCCCGGCAGGTTTGGAGGGGTGGAATGCCACAGATACCTCCCTCGTCCTCCTCCTCTAAATCTTTTACTTCACATTGTAGACAAAAAGGATCCCTCCCCTCTTGTAAAATTAAATATCAGTGTTATTGTTTACACGGATCATCATCATCAGCAGCAATAACATTATTCATCATGGTTTAATATCTTACCTTGTTGTGCTGTCAGTGAACTTTATAGCAGTGTCTCTATCTCAAAGGCCTGTTTCGATTCATGTATAAAAGTTAGTTAATGATTTCTCTTAGTTTCTGTTTACCAGAGCTTAGGTGTTGCCTTTCCCTTTCCCTTCTGAGCTGAGGTTCAAGCGTAACTTTGACCCTGAGTGTGACGTGCCCGTCACATTCTTTGAGTGGTGTGATTTGTGATTTTCCTTTCTCCTGCTCAGTGAATATATCTCTCTCCTTTCCTCTGCTCAGTTTTGGAGCACATGACTCTTGCTGTAGACCTGCAGTGCTGAATACAGGCATCTTGTGTGCATGTGACGTGTGTGAGTTTGTGTTTGGGGGAGGGGGGTTTGCACAGGGGCAGTTTTGCTTTTCATTCTCCAATGCTGCCCAGGTCCCACATCTAGTCATAGTACAAGTTTTCACAAGCCATATATGCATTGGTGTAATATTATTTACAGTCCACTTTAATATTGTATGACAGTTTTCACTGTTGGAATTTTTTTTATTGAAATAAATAAAAATACTTATAATTTTATCTGTGAAATATTTACATTATTCTTGAAACTGTCTTATTTGGCTTAATTGTTGAGTCGTGCAGTTTTTTTAAGAAGATTAAAAATATTCCTTTACCCCCTCCTAATTTTCTCTTCTTTTTCCAATTTCTGTTATTGCACTTTACATTTTCATGCTCAAGTTAAAGGATCCAATCTGTATGAAATAATATTATTTTGTTTTGGCAATTAGTCCCTCTGCTCAACTGCCTCAGCTCAGTGGACTAGAGTTGGTGAGCTATCAGCCATCACTGCTGTGTCTAAGGCATAGTTACGCTGGTTGACCAAGAAATGAACTCAAACAAGTGGTGCCATCATTGCCATGGTGACCAGTTCTGCCCCTGGCGTGCAGGTTTCAGCCACAGAAACTTGAGGTCCCAGGAAACAGACAGAAAAGAGGACATAAAAGATGTTTTTTTGTACGGGAAGTGGTGAGGATTGCTTTGCTTGCATCTCTATAAGCGGTACAAATGGTGGCATTACACAGGATGTCGAATGTGTTAAACTGTAGGACACATATTACTTAGTATGTGACTGCAATTACTTACTGCTCAAAACTTTCTACCACAGCATTTCTGTTAAATGCATTTGGTATCTTTCAAAGCCACAATCCCCAAATGATTTTGCTGAGCTACTGAACTTTCATTTGTCTTGATCAATACTGGAGTCTAAAATTAAAATAATCTTAAAATGGTTGTCAGATTTACTGGTAATATGGTGGCTTTTCCTGACCTCTCATCCAGCACCACCACTGGATTACATTTTACAGAACCTTTTAAATCTAAGGGGAAGTTTGCTATAAAAAACTCACAGTTTCTCAAGCTACAAAGGGGATGAATCCTCTCCACTTGGGACACTTTGGTTGCTCTTTTGTGCAAACTCAGGCCAAAATGTCAGCTTTTAACACAAAATATTACATAGTAAGTCCTACTGGGCAGATAAGAGTATAATCGTGCATTCCCACCATGACAAGAAATATTTTGTGTTTTACATGCACATAATCAGGTGTGATCAATTTACAAGCTCTAGCATCTAGTAGGACTTTAAACTAATTATTAGTTATAAAACCAGGAGATTAAATAAGCAGTTCAGTCATAAGTATACTGTAATGTTTCCTATCTTTGGTGCACAACATCCCCTTTTCACTCCCACTCACTGCTCACTTAAAAAACATCCCATAAATGTGTTTTTTCTTTTATTTCTCCAAATGTTTCAGTTATTTCCTCTGATTTTTCTTTTCCTTACCTAAACTCTGTCTGTTATCGTCTTCTCATATTTCTGTTTTGTCCATTTCTTCCTCTCCTACTGCACTGTGATACCCCTTTCTTCTACTTATCCTGTCATATTATGTTTCCTTGTCCTCCTCCTCCTTCTCTGACCATCCATCACCCAGTATGACAGGCACACAAAGACATCAGACGAATGGAGGGAGAAACAAAAAATGAGAAAAAGAGAACTTAATGGCCTTTGGCTAGTGTTACAATTTCAAATATATTGACTGAAGGAGTGGTGGAGGATGATAGAAAGAATGACACTCCAGTATTTCCTGACTGGAAAAATAGTTTGGCAGAATAGGCCCTCACACACACACACACACACTAACACACACTCGCACACTCATGCACAGAAACAGCAATGTTGACAGGAAAACAGCTTGTTGCCAGGACAGAGTATTCATTTATTGCTTCCCCTTTGTCTCTCTGCATGAACCAAGGGGTAGTGACAAACACAAACACACACACAACACACACACTCACACACGATTGTTCTGTACATTGTTCTAAATGTGTTCCTGCCTGCATGGCAACCACAGCATGTAAGTTATGCAATGAAGCAGCAATAAGTGCCAAAGATGAACAATGAGTAATTGAGCTAAAGGTGAAATGCTTTTTAGCACATTTTTTAATAGGATTGTTTAGTATGTGGGTATGTGGATGCTCAGTACACATGTAAGCCTACCGGTGGGTTTGTGTGTGGGTTGCAGGACAACTGACTCACACACAGGGTGAACTTTATCCCTTGTACGTTCTCAAAAGGAAGCATGTGCACTGCAGTTGCCTTTGTGTTGCAGAACGGCTTGAAATGGAGTCAATCACCTCATTTCCTGGCAAAAGGGCAGAGTGGCAGAAGAGAGGAGAGGAGAGACATAGTCCAGGAAGTGTAGGCAGCAGGGTGATATAATGAACAAGCTGTCCTTCATTCACAGTTCATGACCTTTTGAGGATCAACACACTCCCTACTGAAGTGTCCTTGAGCAAGACTCTTGCTGGAAGAGCTGTTCTGCATGTGACACTGGTCTCTAACCTCCTCTAGAAAGTAAGCTGAACCTGAAAATGTTTCTTTACAGGGAATCACCGACTGTTATATTTACAGTTTTCATAATATCACTAACTAATTAGAGAAACATGTAGACTTTAGCTCCACCTCCTGGCCTGCTGCATTCATACACGCCCTGCACTAAGGAGACGGAATGATAAGACTGAGTGGAAAAAAGAGATTTTAGAGACTAATTTCCTGCTCAGCGAGGATCAACATACAAAAATGTCATACACACACACACAAACACACACTGCTCTGTATTTTACAGTCTAACCTTGTGGATATGGGCCTGTTCAGTCTTCACATAAATTACACTAACCTAGACTGACAGCTTGATGAGAACTTAAAAACAACTCTCATATCTGTCCATTAAAAATCAAAATACCATTTTTCTTTGTACCTACAGGTCTGTTTATTAGTATGGGTTGTTTTGGTATGAGTTTTGGAAATTATAGAGGTGTCTGCCTTCTCAGGAATATAACTGAACAAGATGGCACTCAGTTTGTGGTGCTTGAGGGCCAAAAATTTAGGTCAGAAGGACTCAGCAGCAATGATTCTTACCAGAAATAAAAACCTGGTTACCCAGTAAGATAAACAGGTTTATGTAGGAATTATTTGTTTACCAAACTTCACCGCATCACTGCTCATCAGGAATCTGAATCTGCTTCTAGCTAACAGAGCACCGCTGCGCTAGCTAACAGTACAGCTAAAACTGTGGAGGAAACCATTAATGTTTACATCGCCTGCTGTCACAGGCACAAACCTCCCATCCATGAGCATATACACACTTTGCTTAACTCTATCCACACAGAAATGTAAATGTAGAAGAGACAAGAAATATGATTAGACATATGCAGGGCTTTTACATGCCTTGCCCAGGTGCAGTGACTTCATGGAGGTTCCCTTCCAGCAAAGATACAGGGAAGTCAAGAGAAATTCCTGTAATATACCACACTTTAAACAAACAGGATATAACATGGTAGTTAGTGAGTCATACAGATATTTAGTCTTTACGCTGAGCTAAGCTAACTGGTTGTTGGCTTAAGTCAGAGAGTGCTATCCATCTTCCTATATAACTCTTTACACAAAATAGTACAACAACAAGTATTTTTCCTAAAATGTCAAACTGTTTCTTTAAAAGAGAGCAAAATAAAAAAGTAGGACACATTGCTGGAAAGAGAAACATAATAACAGACACATTGAGATGGAGTAAAGCACAAAGGACACAATAATATGAACCAGAGAAAGTAAGATAAAGAAAATATTTAATAGTCTAGCTGATAGAAATTGGTAAACATGAGACTATATGCAACTGAAATACAGACAGGGTTGGGAGTTGACACAGCAGCAGGGAGGAGGTGGTAATATGGAAAATGTGCTGCTTGCTACCGGCTTTGTGCAACGGTTAAGTCATAGAGATTGTATGATTCACGAGAAGATAGTTGACCCATCTGGAACGCAGCTGCAAGTATACGTGTGTGCGTGTGTGTGTGTGTGGGTGTGTGTGTACATGAGCCTGTGCACACATCAGTGTCTGTGCTGCCTAAGTGCAAGATATAAATCTGCCATGTGTAAAAACTTTGTAGCTTCTTTGAGGTTTATCTCACCCCACCCTCTCACACAAGTCATCTACAGTAGAAAATCACGTATTCACACATGCACACCCTGTAGTATCATTTGGTCAACAGACCCGGATGTCCACACAGTCATTTATGGAATTTCAGGAAATGTCGCAGAACGTCTCAGGGAGCGTGCCAGGAAAGACTCTCATCCTGATGGATTCATAAGGAGTTCATAAAAAGTATAAACGATAGATTAATGCTTTTTATTTACTACCCTGTTGTTTTTCTGGACTCACTATCTGCCACATCATTTTGATTATCTCTTAAAATACTCATACCACATGTTAAAATGACATTTTCTTGCAAAAAAAATTAAAACACCAGCAAAGTAAACTATAATAATTTTTTTAATACTCAACTGATATTAACCCACTCATAAGGAATTACTGTCGGCGTTGTACGTTCCTGCAAATCACAGATATGTTCAAACTTTACATTCTTTATGTTTTTTTACATTAAAACTTCATTTCAGCATCACTACCCCATGTCTGTGGTTGGTTCTGGTTAGGTTTAGGCGTAAAAACCTAGCATACCTGGTTCTGTCCATACAAACACGGCTGGAAACTCACCAATCTTCTCTTGAAAAACACCTCGTTTAAGGCGCCACAAAACCAGCTATAAAATGTCTGATGGTTGCTAAAATTAAGGCTTGAAACAGTGATGGTGAGGAAACAGTTGACCTTGATGTGGTCCTAAACACTGGGGTGTCACGCCATCACCATCCTTTCCAACCTCCTGGGGAGCAAGCTCAGCTCATATAGCTTACAATTTATCATTACTACTCTCCCTTGATATGAACTCTTGACATGCTGATATGTTACATGTGATATTTACAAATTTCATGTATTCCTGGTGTGCAAAGGCGTAAACTGTAAACATTTTTTGGGGTTACCGGGCTGCACGTACACAATCTGGAGCATGCTGTTTTAATACCATATTGTCTAAACTTATCCCAAAGTACACACACACACGAAATCACACACATGCATACTGGGTCACAAAGACACGGCATTGTTATCCTTATAATACTCCCTTGTGCATGTCGGCAAGGCTGTCTGCTTTTCTGGTGTCAGACCCGTCTATCCTTCACGCCAGCGGCTTCATGACCTACTGCCTAGCGTGCCTCTGTCTGCATGCATGCATGCATGTGTGTGTGTGTGTGTGTGAGTGAGTGAGTGTGCGTCTGGAGGCTCCCTGACTGCCAGCTGTACTCTTAACATGCCCAAGGAAAGTCTCGCCTCGCAGGATGGAGAAGACAGAGAGAAGACCTCTTTCCACGCTAACGCTTCTGTGTTAACACGAGCTGTGCACGCATGTCTGTTTTTGTGTGTGAAAGAGGGAATAAGAGAGTATGGATCTGTGTGTGTGAGAGGGAGAGAGAGAGAGGCAGACAGTAATCAGTACAGCGGGAGAAGGGCAGAGGTGACTTGGAGGGCTTTCACATTTCATTAAGACAACAGTTCACACATGTAAACACACACACACTAGCACTTACACACTTCCTGGCCACCTCGTCCGCTTCTCATTTAGCATCCCATTTACTAACACATTTATTCCCCTTCTTTCTGCATGCAAACATGCACAACACTTTACACATAAGACCTTGGCCTCTGCCTCAACCAGTAGCGCGCAAATCCACACGCATTTACACTCTCTCATGCAAATACGCCAGCCTCTCTCAGGGAGTTGGACATTAACTCCAATTCACACATGCACCTTGAACATATGATCAAAGTGGCACGCACACCAGCAAACAAAGTACTTCCATATTCACAGCCTTACATGCATACATAGGGAGTATCATGCAAATATGTTTTTTATTACCATGCCATCAGTGGCCTCGGCACACAATTCCCTTCCTGACACACACGTTAGTGTACATGCAAACTGCAAGGAGTGCTTGCCAATTGCATGTCACAGGATCAGGATGTCATTTAAAACAAAATGTCTTTGATCTTGAAGTGACCGAGTCACTGACAGACTGAGCAACGAAACACCAGGGTCAGGATTTCAGCCAGCAGAACAGACAGAAAAATCAGAAACATGTTGTCATTTTTTTATGTATGTTTTAAATTAGAACATGTTTAAAAGGTTCATTTCCATTTTGGAAAAAAGTGCTGTGTCAATTTAATTAGTCAGTATCTAAATGATTTCATCAAGTGACATAATCTTTTAAAAAGAGAAGGGTTGGAAGTGACTCATATCCAGTTTAAGCTGATGTAATTCAATAGCACTTAAAAAGATAATCATCTCTTTTAGTCACAAAGGTCCTCAATTTATATCATTTAATAATAATTCTCCAAATCTTACCCTATCTAAAAATTACTACTAATCTATCTATTCACCTACCTTTGATAAAAATGCTAGATTTAAAATGTGAAATTATTCACCTTATAACTTTAAAGCTAAAGGTGAAGCAGAAAGCTTAAACCTGCTATGATTAATAGATTTTTAGAAAATAAAAATGTCCATCTGAGTTTTAACAGTCAGGCCAAAAATCACATGTGAAAGAGATTTCATACATGGGTGACAGCACAAAAACAATTTGGAGCGTGTTTTGAGGGTGACACATAGCTTATTATTTTTCAGAGACTCACCATGAATAAGCACTGCTCATTAAGGATGACATGTGTGGGTATTTCTGATCTGTTGCAGCTGTTACATGTGATATGCTTTACTGTATGGTGTAACACTACTGCACCATACAATACTGTACAGTTTATCACTACATAGTTGAAGTATGGCCATTAGAAATCTGTTTAACAATTTAACATACAGTAGACTGCTATAGGATCCTGTCATGTTACAGGCCTCCACATCTTAAACTTTTGCTGCACAGTCTGAGTGTCACACTCCTTCCTGAAATATCTCTGATCAAAACTTTGAGCTGCAGAATATTCCAAAAAAAAGTCAAACAGAATGGTTATTTAAAAGGTACAATAGACAAGGAATAGGAAAAACATATGACAAATATGTCTCAACTCTAACTGAAACTAACACTAAAATTTCCATCTACTAGGGATACTTGATAATTATTGGTGCTAATAAATTATTGAAGAGAAAAGCCCATCTGCTGGTGAATGTTATGCTTTAATTGCCCTGTTTGCTGTATGCTTGCTGTTAGCCGTGTAGTCAAGCCTCTGTTAACGTACCAATAACCTACCTAATTAATGTCAATTAAAACCCACACGCAGCATTTTTTCTCTCTCACTGCACAAATGCTTCATCCAAGTCTCTGCCGGCCTTTTTCGGTCAGTGAAATAATGCAATGTGGACAGGAGTCCTTATTGGTATCAGGTGATAAAAATCTTTATCCTGCATTTCCACTTCTAACAGAATCTAAATTAGGAGATATCTGTGGTAGACCCATACAGTCTGCAGCAGCAGTTGTACAGCTTTGATCCCAGTTTTTATATGGAGTAGCTCAGACATGCAGTGTATCCAAGAAGAATTCACACATGTTCTCAAACCACACTGTCTGATCACTCATGCTCCCCATATGGTGTGTTGAAAGCATCCAAAGACACAAACAGACTCAACAGAGATGTTCACAGAGACGTGTGTTTGTATATGTGCAGGCTGTATGCAGCCAAACAGCTGTTTGCACACACAATCAAACAATCCCTCCACATCCACTCATCAATAAACTAATTTATATGCACTAATTTATATTGAGGTATATTAGGCACCTAGCTACCATGCAGTCTTTAATTTTTGGTAGAGCACTATCTGTTGGGACAGAGTAAAAGTAAAAGCTCCAGTGCAACCTCCAATGAGACTAAAAGGGCAATGTCATCTGCAAACAACAAAGATGCATAATGTCACCATACACTTTCCTGACATCTCATCTCTGAAAATTATAAACAGCACATCTGACATCCAGTTTGAATGAGCTTAATGCCAAGAATGCACATTCAGCCCTCACATCAAGTGTGTAAAAACTGGCTAAACTCTTGGCTCTCTACGTTCCACACATACTTCTCAGAGAGTCTTTGCCTTTAACAAATCTATAAAACGTGTTGACACAATTAGCCAAGCTCACATTATTCAAGTGTTATCTCTGTAACTGAACAGCTGGTCTGTGGTTACATGACCAGGATGGAATCTGTGTTGTTCTTTGTGAATCTGAAGCTCAGCACTTGGTCTGGATCACATGTGCCCTGTAACCACCAGGCTATGACTAGACACTAGGGCAGGGTTAGACTGCCACTTTGTCAGGCACTGATCATATTTTGGCCTTAGCTCGCTGCAGCTGCTTCCACAACGGCAGAAAAACTGCCAAACTTTCTCGTCAACATCCTCAAGCACATGTGACAATTGTAAAATATTCATTTCAAAGTGAGCATATCCTTATGAGATTTGTAACTCTTCCTGTCATTTGACACAACTCACCACCAGCTGAGCTCACAACTGTGTTTGTTATTCATGGAAAGTGCAAATATCTCCACTTCAGGTTCCAAGTGCAAAGAGGAAGATTCTCTGTTTGTCAACAACATTGAAACATTGCATGCTTCTGTTATTTCAGACATTAGTTATCTGGAAACTGTGTGAGGCATCACTGATTTACTCTTAACTCTGAAGCATAGAGGACTTTTATTTCCCAATAAAACTTGGGTGTTTCTTGGAAATATTAATGAGTACCTTACAGCTGCTCTAACCTCCATTCCAGTGTCAGTAATTGATTTAATCGACTGTGTGACATAAAAAGAAGTCACTCATGGTGATCAGTCCGAAGAGAACTATCAACCATGCAGTTCTCCTCAGCATCATGGAGCATTTTATCACCTTTCAGCACATTGTTTTGTTTTAACAGGCCACAGATTTCCTGTTTGGTTCAGTCTCGAGACTCTCATTAGCATCATTTTCAGCTGCAAGAGAACAGCTGGTTTTAGTGAAAGAGCTCTGAAATAAAAACCACTGTGCACTGACTGCCCAGTACCAAACAGACAATGTTAGCAGCTTTAGCAACAAGTATTTAATAGCCAGGCCAAAAAAAGAGAAGATATTTATATTGAGAATTGGACTAAAATGGAGCTCAAAGAAAAATATACACTGCACTAAAATTTCTTAGATCAGGTTAGATTAGGTCATTATAAATCTTGCTAGATGGGTAAACAGGAAAGTTAGCAGTTTGAGTTGTTTGTACTACACTATGCATGGATAAACATGTCAGATAAGTTACAGCTAAGTTCTGTATTAAAACTGATCTTAAAAAACTTTATTTAAACTTACAATTTGTAACATTTCCACATGAATATCCAAAAATAAGTCAAATCTTTGTTATATACTTTGCAGAGTTTTGTATTTTTATCATCTAAAATATTCCCAGCAATGTTCAAACTCAAAGAAATCTATAATTTTATTCACAGTAACTGCGAATAACTGCAAAACGGCATAAATAAAACCTTAAATTGGTGAGATAAAGAGACCTTTAGTGGCAGAAATTACATATGGTGCATTGAAATTTGCAGAAATGTTGGAGTATTCCTTTAACTGAAAATGTCTGTTTGCCGCTGCGAGTTCCTACATAGTTCCTATAAACATCTTCAAAGCAAGAATGCATGTGTATGATTGTATATGTGTGTGTGTGCGTGTTTGTGAAAGACAGAGAGAGAAGAGGGGGGGTGGATTCCTACTATTCTGTTTGTGCTATGCCCAACACTTCCAGCATCTTTGTTTATAGCTCTCCTCTGCTCCTTTCACACAAAATTGATGAGAAAGACACACATTAAACACATTGCTTTTGGCAAGGGACTGGGACACACACAAACACACATGCACAATTGCACACATACTGTGCTCCAAAACCCACTGCAGTGACCTTTCAGATGCAGATGGAACAGCAGCCTTCCTCCACTGCCAAAATGTCAACATCTTCTGCTCTCTCTTTGCTTCTAAGACAAGCCAAGTTGGCAGCAGGTTAGCCTTCATGTCTCTGCTCATTGGCTAAACACACACACACAAGGTCCTATGCACTGTGTTCTCATTATTAGATTTGTTAAAGGATAGAGCTTCCCACATAATTGATTCAAGAGCAAACAGACTTAATATCAAATAGACAACCAGGGCCACAGAGCACTCTGTGTGGATCCAAACACATTAAAACAGATCAGCACAGTCTTATCTGTTTATTTCTGTGTGAGTACACTGTGAAATCTTGGGTTTACTGGAGTGAAGGAATGAACCACGTGAGCATTTGTTTTGGGACTGAGCTCTGCCTGGAGGGTCACCATAACTCTGCCAAGGGAAGCTAAGCCTGTGTCATCGCAGTCTGGATGGTTACAGATCTTAACACCTGGGTCTAGCTGACCTGATAAATAATGTCTGTCTGACCGCAGCTACAACTCCACACCTACAGTGTGAGTCACATACCATCGTCATCATCATCAGCTAGGACACACACAGACACAAAAATAGAAAAAAACAAACAAAACAGATTTAAGGCAAGTTTTTTTTGCTGAAAATGTCCAGTGAAGCATTCCTCATAAGATTTTTATATAAAGAGGTTTCAATACCATGAGGCCTTTCCAGACCCCAAAAAATCTCGGCCTTATAAAAACTGTCTTGATGATTATGGATCCATAATTGTTGGAAACAAATAATGTTTTGTCTGTGTGGGTGTTTGTGTCTCTGCAAAGTGCCACGCATGTTTTATTGCCTAAACTATGACACATTTTCCTACCAATTACAAGGAAAGGGACTGAAGAAAATAGATCAAAGTTTGGGCTTGGTCTCTGGGGTCTCTCTCTCTCTGTGTCTCTTGCTCACTCACACATACAGAGTCAAATGCTTGCATGCAGGTTCACATGCAAGCGCACAACCCTGAGGGTGAGGAAACTATTTATGGTGAAAGTGGGCAGAAAGTGTAAACACATGTCTGGCATCCTTTGAAAAGACAAATATTTCTCTCCTTTTCCTCCCTTCATCTCTCTGAGGGATCCCCACCCCTCACCCACACCCTCCACCTCTACCATATCACGTTCTCCTCCGTGCCTTTGAGCCAAAGGGGGAACATAAATCAGAGGACACGGAGGAGATGGGAGTGAAGAAGCACACGCAACCATTTGAGCCAAAGACTGTGAACGTGAGACATTATGGATGGGTGGGGGTAGAGGCGCTGGGTGTGTTTTGTGTGGGCAGGAGAGCGAACACAATCCCTTCCTTAACGAAAGCCGGATACGAGGGAAGACATGTCACCAGACCCTAAAACAGTTGCACAGCGCTTCCAGTGTCATCACACAGGTGCTTCTGTCTGTCTACTCTCTCCTCCTCTAAAACTGTTCATCTCACAGTGGTTTCTCTCTCAATTCGTCTCCCATCCTGATTTCAAAGATATTATTTCCACACTCAATATCTGCATATCACAATCTGAGATCTTCTAAGTGACCATTGGTGAAAAGAGAAAAACCCAGTTATGTTCTGTCAACTTAAATATTTCCTCCTTCTGATCTATTTGTGATTTCTTCCACAAATTTGCATTACATGGGCTTAGTTAACACAAAATACAAAAATCTCTCAAAACATAGTGGTTTCTAACCAATATCTATGTAATGATTTTGTATTGGAAAAAAGCCATGTTGGGTCCCAGGGTGTCTCATGGCCTGTCATTTTGACTGTGGTCACTGAACCGAAACTGGCTTGATCCCTACAGCACTGCTGTGAACCTCTGACCATCTGAGACCAGGCAAACAAAAAGTCATTTAGTGACAGAGCGTTCACCCCGGTTATACCAAAATAGATAACCAGATAGATGTATTTGACACAAATAAACTTAAGCCTGCAGTCACTCAGTCCTGCTATAAGGAGGTTTAGCTGCCAACTATATATACCGGTAGTTTAATGTATAGTTTGAAATTAAAATCCTAACTTTTCTACATGTTATAACTCGGTTTCCTTGATAACATCTGAGGAATTGATTTAATAAGCCATTTAATAAGCTTCAATGCAATGTCCCTCCTCCAACAATAAGTACTAGCCTTTGATGTTAAATAGTCCGTTCACCTTGTAAAACCATTTGTCTTCTCTATAAACTGAAAAGCTTACGTTATGCTAGCAAAATTAAATGTCAGTAACACTGCGTACAGTTTAGAAACAGTGAACATTACTTGACAGTATGTTAAACAACAAGACTAACGTTAGCTAGCTGTTCAGCGACATGATTGTATCTAACATAAATTACTATCAAGAGTTTTGTGAACATATGACAGGTCATATGTACCGTCGGCCGAAACCTAAGAAGCGAATGCGATGTAAGATGATTTATTGTAATAAGCATCAGTATGTTCAAAGAGCAGTAAACTTCTTACCGAAACTGTTATAGTCGCCATCTTGCGGTTTTCAGATGTTGAGGTACCGAAGAACTGCACTTTTTTCAATAAGACATTCAGGTTGTTTATTTATTTCACTTAAACTGTCAAGGTGATTTGATACAAATATAGGCTAATCCAGCGCAGTAATATCGAACGTTGAATGAACGGTTAAGCCGGAACTACTTAGCAGTTGTCTTTTATGAGAAATTAATAAACACCGTGCAGCCAATCAGAGTTAAGTATTTGCTTAGCCTATGGTAACGAGGCCATCGAGGATGAAAATACACGCAATCAAAATAAATAAATAAATACAAACAAAATCAAAATCAAAAATAACAACATAAAAATGTAACGCAGACTACTTTACATTTTATTTGTGAATTTTATTTTATTTATCAATATGTAAACCTTTAAAACCTCCCACAGTCTGCTGCTGCTTCAGAGATCTTGCATTACTACAGCACATTGCACATTAAAGTGTATTTTTGCTAATGGTACTCTTGAAATAACAAAATCTAAGACTGAAGGAGCACTTGTTTCCAAATAATGATAATTGATGACTAAAAAGTACTAAAGTAGTTTAATGTATCATTCACTGTTAAAGCCCTGTTACACCATGAAGCTACTGTTGAGAAATAGGAGGAAGAGGCCCTTACCAATTGACTTTTAACTGTGGACTTCTTGTTTCTCAAAACTAAACATGGTAGTTAGTTTGCATGTAAAGTGCATGACCTTTTTTCGGCTTCATACATTTTATGTCTGTTTTTTGCCAACTTTACTCAGTACTTTAAAACTAATCCGCTGTGTTTAAACTGCGAAATTAAGACATATTGACTTAAATGAAGAGTACAAACACATTTTATATTTTAGCTTGACTTGAAATATTGTAATTTACTAGATAGAGTATTTTTTAAAAAGACACCAGAAACCATTTTGCCTCAGTAATGACCTCAAACATCAACATGTTTTTCAGCTGCAGATAGCAGGATAGAGCCACATTTTGGATCACTCCCCTCAATTCATGAAAGGAAAAAAAGTCTAAACTTCCACTCTGAACCGTCCAACTTCAGGACTCATGCCACATGTCAGCGATAAAATATTAATCAGTGTTGTTCCCCTTTTAAAAATCAGTAACCAGAGGATGTTGTGTGACCACATGCCAGCTCAGTCATACTTTACAACATTTATAAATTATTTTTGCAGTGGCAGGGGACTTCCATTATAACAAACACAGGAAAATTTAAAGTTCTGCAACCACTTTTGTTTTGGATACCTCTTAAATCCACTAAGCCTGGACTCAATTAAACCAATGTCACCCTTGCCTCGTGAGATTGTTGTTCATCTTCTCTCATGATTTTTGTCTTCCTCTGCTTGTCTTAGAGTGAGTTTATGCAGCTGTAACCAGCTGTGCTTGTATATTAGACATGATCAGTTATTTGAAGTTGCAGAAATATTAACCCGGATAAACAGTACGTGCTAAGAGAGTCGTGTTGATCTCATAGCCTTGGAGAGCCGATGGCACAATAGGACTATTTTTACACAGTAGTATTACCACACACACACACAATGTTGTGGCATGCAGATGTAAGAGATGTAGGTCTCCTTGAGCTTTGCTTTCGGCAAGTATGAGAAAATAACTCAGAAATAATTTGTCTCTATGAGAGGTGATCTGTCATAAACACTCCTGAGGGTGCGATCAGAGTGAGATAAAACATACCAGCACTGCCAGGCGACCTGCCTTGGAGGAACCAACTATGTGCTAGTGTGTGTGTGTGAGTGTATGTTTGTCTATGTCTTTATGTCTGTGGTATCGCCAAAGCCAAAGTAATCTGGCACAAACATATGCACTCACACACACGAGGGAGACTGAGATCACCAACCCTGCCTGGCACGGTGTTGGCATGCCTTTTGGCATCACCTCCTCCTCCCTTTCCTCCTCCTCCTCTGACTCCTTCCTGCACCCCTGAAGTGCATGGTTAATCCTTAAGCTCTATCCCCATTTAAAGACTGGGACATCACGCAAACCTGCCTGTCTGCATTGCATTCTGACACTCACACACAAACCCGTGCGCTCAGCCACACGCACATGCTGTTTGCTGCTGCAAACACAGAGAAAGACAGAGAGCAGCTCAGCAGGGGGTTAAGCACTGCAGTGGAAGCAGCAGCAGGCCGAATTTCTGTCTGTGTTTTTTTGCCTGGTCTTAAAATGTCTCCGGCGGCAGGCATGTGACACGCATGGAGGACGAGATAAGGAAGAGAAGGGACTTTTGCAGATGCTCATGCTCAACTGATGGGTTATGCATCTGTTGCTGCGTGGTCACACCATGGGCTGTGGCGTGTTTTGTCAGATGAGAATGTGTATGCGTAGAGGAGGAGTTTTAAATAGGAGTTTGAATTCGTGTGTGCACTTGAAACCAGGTGCACATGAAAACAGGAGTACAGCCAGTTTGGACATGGGCCTGTGGAGTAGAGAGAATTCACAAGTACTTACCTGTTTATGAAGATTGAGATTTCATTTGCTGTTGTCCCCCTGAGGGAGATATTTTTCACTTATCCCTTTAAGTCACCCAAAAGTTTCTCCAGTCTGTTTAAACTTTTGCTGCAGGGTTTAAAGTAAATTTTCTCAAGAAGTTACTCAAATCTGTCTGTGGTGAATGATATCCACCACTCTACATATTGTAACTGCTGTTAAGCAATCCTGAAACACTGAATAAATGCTCTGTCACTGTAAGGACCATAAACATTATGAAGCAATGGTGTAACTCTCTTAGATTGTTTGTAATCCTTGTGATTTAAGAACGGCAGATCCACTGTTGCGCTCATTGCCAGTCCCTCAGGAAAAGTGCGTCAGCTGAATACCAAAACCGATGTGCACAGACATGTAGATATTGACCTCTAGTGGGCAAAACGTGAACCCTGCAAGTACTTAGAGTCAGTGCTCTGCTGCAGGAGCTTTAGTACCATGTTTTTAGAGCTTATTCTTTGGACCATGACTATAATAAAGTGTTCTTAAATGAAAGTTTCTGTTTTGCAGAATTGTATTTTATTAAACGGAAGAGTGCTTCAAAGAGAAGACTATTTGGTGTAGAGTTTTAAAGGAGGAAGTCACAGATAAAAATTTGTATTAATAAGGTTGATAAGAAAAAAAAAAGATTTAAAAGCAGGCAATTATCTGTACTAAAATAAAATGGGTTTGTTAAATACAAATTAATAAAAAACGGAGTTATTGCATGTTGAAATAAATGTGCTGATGTGACTGTAATGGGATGGGATGTGGTAGACGAGTCAGCATGATTAATTGAGAAGTAAGAATTCTGGAGAAAAGAGGAAGAGTCAATTTGATGCTTCATATCTTTTGTTAAAAAGTGATGTTTGCTGATGATGATAAGCTGATTTACAGCCTGCTGTGTGTGCACTGTGCGGTTGTTGTTTTTATGTTGGTTAGGGACTGTTAGGCAGCATTTGTATTTTTCTTTTCTCTCTTTTCTCTGTCTTTGTCATTTTTTTTTGCATTTTAGTCCTATTTATCTTTTCTCTTCTTGTATTCACAGATGTGCTTTTTCTTGTCTTTGAACCTTTTCTCTTAAATATAAGTTTTTATCATAATTACAACCTGCGTTACAATAGCTACAGCACATTTGGATGTAAAAACATTGCACATTATATAAATACACAACTGTTTGCAAAAATGCACTACAAATTTTTTTTAAGAGGCTGGAAGTAGGTGACAGTTAACCAACTATTATACCATGAAACGAGGAAATGTAAAAGGCCAACGGTATAAAATCATATCAGTGAATCTACTCAATAATTTAGGGACTATTAGCTCCAGTTGCCTCTCTCTTCTGCTTGAGCTGGTTGAAAGCACTGAGGGCTTTTCAAACAAGATCTTAATTAGGGGAAACAAGAACTTAACCGCACTTATCTTATATATATTTTTACATTTTTGGACAGCTTTTTTACTGTAATTGTTTGATAAATGTTGGTAGCATAAGTTTTGAGTGCCTTTCCCCTTAACTCCTCCTTGAAAAGGACAGTTTCCTAGAGGTTTTAATATTTGTGCCGCACAATATTTCAGTGAAGACCTTGAAGTCCATTCAACTCTAAAATCAGAGTGAATTTTAGAAATGTCAGATATAATTGGCTTTAAAAACTCAGCAGATTTAATTTAGAGGACAGTGAAGACTTCTTTTGTGAACTGCCGATTTAGTGCAAGTGAAACCGTGTCCTTTATTCTCATTTTGCAGGTGTAATGTCCGTGTCTTCCTTTGGAGGGCAGCAATTAGCGGTACCTTCTCCTGAACGATCAAACAAAGAAGAAGAACACGGCGTATTTCCGGGTTTATGCTGACGCGTCCCTCTTCTCCTCGTACACCGACGTGTCAGTCTTCTTGTCTTCAGACCTGAGGAACAGACAAGCCGGTCAATCCGCAGACATGGCACCAAAAGGCAGCAACAAGCAGCAGTCAGAGGAAGATCTTCTACTCCAGGACTTCAGCAGAAACCTCTCTGCAAAGTCCACAGCGCTTTTTTACGGAAATGCCCTCATCGTTTCTGCTATCCCCATCTGTGAGTACCAGAGAGACTGATGCAGCTAGTTGCTGCTAGCTAACTAAGCTAACGCTACTTTACTGGTGGAGTAAGTTAAGCAAAAAGTAATGGATTTTTTGTGTTATATGAAGGTTTCCTGAATTAACTTCAATACCAAATACACTTCCAAAGCCATTATAGCGTGAAAATAGATTATCATAAATTAGCAGGGCTGTGATAAGCTATGGTTAGATCACTGACATTGCTCACGGATAAAAAAAGATGGATAAGTTACTATAACTGTAGGTTTAAGTGCCACTAAAAACGAAATAGGTAGCTATGTAGTATCGATAATGTCGATTTACTTTTTGAAAGTAAAATAAAAAGCACAATATGAACTCCCAATCTTCACAATACTCTACATAGATAAATCTGTGGTTACTGGGGAACATCTGGTTTACAACATGCATGGAAACACGTATTCAACCAACATGCTGCATGTAATTGATTTGATCATATTACCAATAGTGACTGACTTTTATATATCTCTGCAGGGCTGTTTTGGAGGATTTGGCACATGGACCTTGTTCAGTCTGCAGTTCTGTACGCTGTGATGACCCTGGTCAGCACCTACCTGGTGGCCTTTGCCTACAAGAACGTCAAGTTTGTTCTCAAACACAAGTAAGATGAATAAACACAATATTCTGCCTTCTGTTTCACTGCTGCTTGTTTGCATAAATAACTAGTTTGTCTTTCTCCATATCAGTTGTTTTTTATTGATCTTCTTTTACTGAAACTTATTGTTGGTGACCACTCTTTCCATTCACCAGAGTTGCCCAGAAACGTGAGGACGCTGTTTCCAAGGAGGTAACCAGGAAGCTGTCTGAGGCAGACAACCGCAAGATGTCTCGCAAGGAGAAAGATGAGAGGTAAACCGTGCATCCTCTCATAAAGCTGCACCTGAACGAAGTGTGTCATATGCTTGATGTTTACACTTTTGGTTTAACAATTATCTCTGAGAAAATTCAGTGCTTTCAGTGCTTTGATATGGACATAAAACATGAACGTAGCCCTGACATGGATCCTCAGAGAGCAGTCACACTTAAAAGCCATGGAGGCTGATAGTCAGGTTATAATCCTGTTTAATTCGGCTAGCATAACACAGATAATGCCTGAGTATGCAGCTCAGCTCCCACTGGGATTGCATCTGCACAATATATCCTGTAAACTGATTTTGCAGTAATGAGGCCCATATTATGTTCCGCTCTTCTTCTCCTAGCTGGTAAACAGCTGGATGCAGTGTTTCATTAGCTAAGAGTTGCAGTAATCATCACCATGTGAAAAATGACACACTGATAACGTGGAAGACTTGATAGTCTTAATTTAGATTTCCTCAAATATAAAATAAAAGTCTGTTGTTTCAGTGAAGATAAAAGGTTTTCATCTAATTATTTAAAAACACATGCTGTACTGAAGTTTTTCATGATAATGAAAGTGATTGACACTGTTGGCTGTTTTTTATTTGTCCAGGATCCTGTGGAAGAAGAATGAGGTCGCAGATTACGAGGCCACCACCTTCTCCATCTTCTACAACAACACCCTCTTCCTGGTTCTTGTCATCATTGCCTCCTTCTTCTTGCTCAAGAACTTCAACCCCACCGTGTATCCTTTACTTCAGACCGTACTTATCATGTTGTCCATTTCTTTTAATCCACTTGAGTTTTATGAAAAAAAATTACTTTAGACGTTGCTCAGTTGATGTTAAAAAAAAAGGTGCGTAATGCCACAGAAATTCCTTCAAATCTGACCTGATTACAAGCTGGATGCATTTTAATTAGCTGTCTTTATGCCTTAACTCCTTCTTTCCAGCAACTACATTCTGTCCATCAGTGCCTCCTCAGGACTCATCGCTCTGCTGTCCACAGGCTCCAAGTAAAGGAGGAAAAAAACAAAACAAGGGAAACTAGACACAGGGATGGAGGGGTGGGATACGGTTGGACATGGGTCAAAAATGGGTTTATGCTATATTGTTTTTCACTTAAGTTAGGACTGGGGTTTTGACGGGGGGGCAAGAATATCACATTTGAACTTCATGAAATTCATGATTGAATGTCTGGAGGGTGTTCCTCCAGGTCTGTCTTCTGTTTTTTGTAACAAATAAAGCAAACAGATATGTATGTTTGTGTTTGTGTGTCTCACTCATTTTGCTTCAGAGCCCTTTAAGAACAAGATATAAAGTGAATTTAGTTAAATAACATGGTTGGATTATACTGTCACACTCCATTGAGTTAAAGGAAATAGAAGAGAGAGTGATGTTTCCATTGGCAATGCATTTATTTATAATCACACTTTCATATAGATTATTTACAGAGAAACCACTGTGGAGGAGAGAAATAATACACTGGTGGTTTGCATGTCACTTAAACAAAAAAACTCAACGTTGAGTCTTTTCCATCCACAAATGTACATGTTGTAGAAAACAACACTGATTTGAAGGAAAGGTTAACACTGGACATTTTGATCAGAACTGATGAAACCTGACTGACTAAATGAAAATCTTGGGTTGCAGAATGTGTCCCATCTCAGGACTTTTCATGTTAGCTGAATCAGTTTTAAAGTTGAAGTTTTAAAGGAGGTTGTTTCACATTTTGTTTCATTTTGGCCTTTAGATCTGTTTCAAAGGGTTTAAATTGTGAACTTATTAAAGCAGCCACCACATTCTGCCACTGACTGATTCTGACTAGCTTCCCTAAATTTTCACCACATTAATGCATTTCATTACATGGCATTTAATTGGTACCACTACGTTCCCTCCATAGTTGAGAGTGGAGCTGGTGAAGCCGTTATATGAAGACAAATGGAGGCTTCATAAAATAAATGGCCTGTGAAAAGAGAAGATACAGAACTCTACTGCATTAGAAATGCTGTAAAAAAATCTCATCTACCTCTGATTTAACTGCAGCAGTATGATTACTTTGCAGAAACAGTCTGAATAAGGCCAAGACGGAACAAACAATGGCCACTCCAGGGACTATGTACTTCATTTAGAGTAAAGTTCCCCAAATTCAGTAAAATTCAGCACAAACTGAGTCTTTCTGCTCTACCTTTAAAGGTTGTTCTCCTAATGAATCAATAGGTAACGTTTACTGTAGTTTAAACAATCTGAAGACACAAGAAGCTGCATACATGTTGTTAAAGTCTCACTTTGTAGGACAGCATCCAAACACCATTTAACAACTCATAATGAAAAGACATCCCTGATTTTTTTTTTTCCTGTAGCGGGACGAGTCACAAGTCAAGGCACTCTGTCAGGAGGAGAAGTCTCCACACACACCGGCAGGCCGCGGTCACACACAGTCACTGACTCACTGACACACAACTTATTGATGTGCACACAAACTTAATGTTGACATCAACCATTTTGTCATCAAGAACAACAGTAAAGGCAATTAAATTGGTTTAAAAAGCAAACATGCTGAAGAACAATTATCCAGTAAATTTTTATCAATTACTATTTCAGTATTTTGACCACATATGTTCATATTTTGATACACAGAGTCAAATGAGTGTATGTAATATGTCTTTAAAGGGAGAAAAAAATGCCTTTCTGGGTGTTTTTTGTTAATAGATGACTGGCCATTTGCTGCCATTATGATGGAGACTAAGTGGAGGTCAGATCACCCTCCTTTGTAGTTGCCAAGGCCAAGGCAGAAAAATATAAGGAAGTCTATTTATTCTCCAAGGCCTGACTTAAAAAAAATATTATGAGCCAAACGGTGCATACTGATGCTCTGTTCTAACAGTTTTTCCTGTCAAAAGTCTACAGTCTGAACATTTCCTGATTTCCTTTGTGCCACAAGTCAACAAGTGCACACAGAGGACAAGACAGTGACTCGAGTGAAACCTGGCCAACATTTCTGCTGATCACTGTGATGGCTTGTTTTCCAGATGATAAAAGAACCAGAACAACAACACATGAAGGCGACGACTGTGAGCTGTGAGAGCTGAGCCACCTGGTCAGAGATAATGATACAAGGTCGATGCACAAGCCTGAACAGAAGCTCATTACTTACCGTCCTTTATATAATGCCATTATTAATACAGATTTCACAATCTGACTCCACAATAACAAAAACAATGAACAAAACTGAGCCTTACTCTATAAATAGTTGAATGAAATATCCATTCGGAGACAGAAATGAAGTCTGTGACAGTGAGAAGTCAGGCTGGAGGAGGACAGATCGATGCTGCAGAGGAGCAACAAATGAACTCTATTTACATCTTATTTATATATTAGCCATACAGTACAGTGAAGTCCTCATATGCAAGAGAGGCTTCTTTATGGTTTTGCTTATATTTCAAGGTATGCTTTAACATTTTATGTACATGTAACATCCCCATAATTCTCCAGAAAAAAATCTGAAAATGTCAAAATAAACTTTATATTAATTTACTACTCTAAAATAAATACTGTTATCTTTGCCACATCCCAAACACCCTGCCTTTATGTCTCTTTGTGCAAGCAACTTTTGTAGTTATAACCATGACCGGCCAGGAGGCCAGTCATCCTTTAATTACATAGATTTATTATATTTATAATATTTCTGCAAGGTTCATGGAGGCAATCAGCGATGCAAGTTCAGTTCACAGGCAGAAAAGGAGTCGAATGTCTCCATAAGGAACACAAACTGAGAGAAAAGTAGTCCGCTGTTTTCTATGCAAAGCCTTATTTCTCTCTTCTAAAATCTAGTGAAGCAGAGCAGCGTTTCTTCAAAAAGACCACACGGGGGCGACATGCTTCACACTCTCCCTTTACAGAGTCCCAGTCCCACTGACACTGATGGTCCTCTGCCTCACAGGCGGCCACGGACAGTAGACAAGCTCGCTGTATTTTCAGTTTTGCTGTTGTTTAATTATGTGCTTTTTAGGGAAGAAAAGAGGCACAGCACAGCAGGGAAAACATGCATCTGTCGGTTAATATACTCAGGACCTACAGCCTGTAATATCTACTGAATACTACTCGGTACTATGGTAAATATGGTCGTGAGTCAAAGGATAATTATAGCTAATGGGGAACTGGCTCATTGAAGCCTCATTCATAAAACTCCTCATTTAAAAAATAAAAGCAGGTCATCTCATCATTGCTAAATCTCACATTTTATGGGAAAATAACTGAGGCATTTTGTTCCACGGCTTGAGTTTGCACCTTTGACACAAGAGGTGAGAAGACTGAGCTCATATGCTAATTTTGTTTACTGCACTGCATAGCAATTTGAGGAAAGGACAAAGTCTGACTGGGGGACGTTCATGCAACTTAAGCTTCTTCATGTCCTCTTTTCAAAAATACCTCTGATTTATTTAAGTCTTAGGTGTTTGCATTGATGTGTTCGGCTGTGGTATAGTAATTTCCATGAATAAAATATGTGCTCAATCTGATTTTTTTGTGCTCAAATTAAATTACTTGTGGGTGGAAGTCTGGACATTAGAGAGGAAGGCTGGAGAGTCGAGGCTCTGAGTCAGCGGCTGGGCTGAGGTGGAGGACGTGAGAAAGTGAAGTGAATAAGTAACAGAACCGTCTCACTCAACAACTGCTCTCAAGGCGCCTTTGAGCAAGGCACTTTGTCTTTTAATACTATGCAATGCTTTTTATACTGTGCAGCTCAAATTTGATGTAGATGTGTAAATATGTGTCAATGTGCATCTGTTAGGAGCTCCTCTAGCATATCTTGCTATTTAATGGAGCTCAAACTGAGATGTGATGCTCTGGATGGTGGACCCTAACAGCAACGTGAGAAAAACGAAGCTCTGCATAGTTATATTTGAATGAGCCGGTGCTAAAAGGGTGAAACTGTGGAGCACAAAGGTCTGTTTTGTTCTAAGATGGACTAAGCTGCATCTGAGGCTGCAGGAAGCTGAGTTTGCTAAGCGTCTCTTGGCTGAGCTGGACAGGACCTGAGGTGGACCTGGCAGAGCTGATCTGAGCAGGACACGTCTCAAACAGACGAGGTTACTGTATGCAGTGCTGGGCTTGGAGAGGCTGTCTGCTCCAGGCTGAAGTGGGCAGGAGCTGAGTGGGGCCCAAGGAGAGAACCATGGACTTCAACATTGAACGGTGGGTCCATGGTAGCAGTATGGTTGAGTAGCTGGGTAAGCAGGTGGGCTGACCTCTCTGTAGTCCAACCAGCCTGGTCTAAGAGCGGTAATCCTTCTTACTGTACGGTCTGTTCCCCAGGATGTGGTCGATTTCAGACACTATGTGAGACGTCATCTTAGGAAGGACCTGAGCAGAAGAGGACAGGTGGGAAATAAGGAATAAGTAAAGAAGTCTGGAGGCATAAAGAGATTTAGCTATAGCCTTTTCCTCCAGAAATCGATGAAGCTGGAGGACAGTGGTGAATAAAGCTGAGGAAACTGAGCCGGCAGTGTGTGTTTCTGCGTGTTCCCACCTGTATGGCCCCGAGGTTCTCGGTGAGCTGCTCAGGGTTGGATGTTCCCAGAAGAACTGAGCTCACTCCCTCATTTCTTAGACACCACGCTGGAGAAAGAGAGAGAGAGAGAGAGAGAGGGGGGATGATGTTCACACAGCACCCACTTGATGGCACACTGCTGCTTATTATTGCCTCATGAAAGTCCACAAATAAAAAACAGAAGCTTTTGGGGTTTTTTTCTACTTTCTCTTCAATATAACAATTTTTTACTAAGTAGAGTGTTAAAAGACAAATAGCGCATTTACAAAAAAATCATTATCCTTACTTTACTGGCTGCCATTTCTCCAAAGTACACCAAAGATTTTTTAAAATCTTTACGCATTAACTTCTACCCTCCAGGCAGCTCAGTTATCTTTATCCGTGCACAATAAAACAGCACAAAGAGACTTGAAAAAAGTCTGTGTTTGTGTGTCAGTGGGAGACTGGAGGGAAAAGTCAAACCCAATAAAAAACACATCACAAACACAGACAATGTGTGAAGGATGATGTGAATTTGGTAACGTCTTGCATTGAAAAGGTTCCTGTCTGACAGACCCCAGCAGCTGTGCTTTCAAAGCCTCGCTTAAGGCTGCTTTCACATTGTTTGCTGTGAGGAGGTGAAGGCGGGCTGGGGGGGGGGTGTCTTACCCACAGCCAGCTGAGGCAGAGTGCAGCCCACCTTCTCCGCGATGTGGTTGAGCTCTTTCAGCTTGGCTTGTTGCTTCCTTCCATCCTCACTTACAATTTTCTCCTTCAACCACTGATACGACTGATACAAGGAAGAGATAGAAAGTGGATAAACGAGTGAGGGAAGGAGGGAAAAGGGGAGCGTGAAACAATGAAACAGAGGATGAGAGAGAAGTCAAGGGGATTCAAGAGGTTGAGGCTCAGAGTACAGCTGAACCGTGAGCTTTTTGCATTATATAAAACGATCGCCTGCACAAACAGAGGAACAGATAAGGTGCTACAGACAAAAACTTCATTTCATCATTTATCTCAATACAAGCTGCCTGTATTGATCTGCTTCTCCCGGCTGTTATGGGCTCAGGATGGATAATACGACCTTGAAAGATGGGCTTAAAATCTTTTCTAGCCATTCTTCACACGGCACTTATACAACCTGCTTTTCTGTTACAGGAATAGTTTGACATTTTGAGCCAGTTACATAAGCTACTGTAAAATCTAAAATTGTCCTTTTTTTACACTTCTGTTTGTGGTAGGTGTGTTTTTTAACCTTTGGACTTAGCTCTCCTGTCTTTATGCAAAGGTAAGGTATGGCTCTAGTTAGCGCAAGGACGTGAAAGTCATATCGATCTTTTCATCTAAGAAAGCATATATCCCTTAATCTCTGCTATTTCTTTAAGCCTTAAAGTTCACGGTTTGAATTAGGAAAACGCTGTAAATATTCACACAGTTTATATCTATAAAAGTTATCTGGTTTAAAAGTATCTGTTTGTGGCAACTCTAAAAACTCTACAAAGCAGCAAAGTGCCACAAAATGATAAAAACTAAAAATCATATCCAGTGTAACTTCACTGAATTTTTGAAGCATTAGAGACAATCTGCCCAATGTTGCACTGGACACAAACCAAAGAGGTGTTGACAGTCTGCCACGGGGTTTCCGGTCCATTTGTTTGTCACAGTTGAGTTATGTTGGCTCAGATTAAATATCTACTGGATATTTTCCATCTTATTTCACACCTCATGCTTTGTCATTTGGCCTGTAGTTTTATCTCCAATCACATCAGGCCAGGCTGTGGTTTTAACCTCCACTGTCCTCCTTCATCAGCTGCACCTGCTGCTGGCTGTCATACACTTCTCCTGTTAGGACACAGTCTGTTTATTCCTTAATGGGTCTTCTTGCAACACTGTCGGTTCACTATTGTGTGTTGCTCTGCACAATAAGCCTCAGTTTCTTTCAGATGGTTAAAAAACCTGCAGCGCTGCAGCTTTTATAGCAATAAAACCTGTGTGTTTACACATCCTGCAGTGTGTGCAGCCCAAAAGATTTTGGAATTAGCACATAACTAAGTAGTTATATGAAGTTAATCGGTTTCAGCCATGCTTCCTAACCTTTTCTGGTTTGTGTGTCAATTTTTAACCCGGTTTGTATCATAGCAGTGTGGGCACTAAATGCAAATGAACATAAGGAAGCCTCCTGTTGCCTGCATCCAAGGCTCAAAGCTTAATTGCCAGCACAACTTTGCCAGACTTCTTGTGGCTCTGTTGCTCTTATTTGAACTTCAGTTTGACCTTCTGCATTTTTGTATTTGACCATCCACAGGCACAATGATTATGTGAGTCTGATCGAGAGAAGAGCAGCTCTCAAAATTCAGATCGAACTTCTGTTACTTTCTGACTAAAATGTTGAAATATATTTTAGTGTGCGGTTAAGCTGTGCGAGATCATTTATGACCATGCGGCTGCAATATGGTTTTCTGTTTCAAAACAGACAAGTCCAATTCGAGCAAAGCCTAACTGGCAGAACATCACAGGGAGAGTATATTGGTACAGTGTGGTGCAGTGCATTCTGGATGTTGTAGGTTTCTCACCTTTTAAGCAAACTGGAATACCAACACCCTTTTCCTCTGATGTTCTGGTCATCAATTTTAAAAAATGTATGCAATTTTGACTGTAGACAGCCCAATTTCATGAGAATATTAAATGATCTTGTGCCCCCTCAGTAAGTCTTTAGTCCTGACCCTCTATTAAAAACCACTTGGTCACACAGATTTTATATTTTTGGTAGAGCTATGATTACATGAAGTCTGGTTGAAGTACAAAAATTTGAAAATCATAAAAAAAGGACAAAAAGCTGCAGCTTTGACAATTTCAGGAGAAAAAGTTTGCTTGATTAAGGAGCATTTACCACAGATCCATCATCACACTTATCACAATTCTCATTTTTGAATAATCAGCCACTAACACCAACTCTAACTGACGTGGGTTCAACAGGCAAAAACTGGTTGTAGCTTTAACTTTGTTTCTGATGGTTGTTTTGTTTCGTTTCAACCATCTTGTTTTAAGTTTTAATGTTTAAGACAAAGTCATGATGAAGTTCTGTTGCGTACCTTCATGGAGGCCCTGGAGGATTCAGGAATGCCATTTTCATATTTTCCTGTGATGATGCCGCATGCCAGCGGTGACCACGTCATCGCTCCAACACCTGTCATCACGGAGAGCAGAGGGAGGAAAAACAGGAGTAAAAAGAGGAGTGAAAAAATGTGCAAGAACAGTGCCAGGAAAGTGACAATGTTTGAGATGAAGAAGAAAAAAAGATGAGCAACAGAGGATGATAAACATTATTTATCTGTGAAATTCATTCATTATTTTTAGTCATTTGTGACAAACTGAGCGCAAGAATGTTCTGACCGTCAGATGTTTGTGCAAACTTATCTTGGGACCAGACTCTTAATCAATAGGCATCAAATGACTAATGCATCACAACACACACACACACACACACACACACACACACTTACTCATACACACACACACACACACACACACTGAATACTCGCCTATCTTGTGGTAAAGTTCAGGCAGCTGAACTTCTACTTTCTCCCTCTGAAAGAGATGATACTCTGCCTGCTCACACACTGGAGGGATGAGATTAAACTGTCTTGCCACTGAATACGCCTCCTAGAGATTGAAAAAAAAGGAGAGGACAGAGAAAAGAGGCAAGAATTAATCATTTGGCATTGTTTAACTTTTGCTAAGAACGAATATATGACAGAGAGTGGATGACGGAATAAAAAGGGTTATGATGGACAAGAGCAAAGGTTAGAAATGAAACTCAGTGAGAAGATGATAGAGGAAGGGAGTTAATCAGCTTGTGAAAACGTGGCGCCAATTTAAATGCTGGGCTCAAAGTAAGTCATCCATCAATATTCCATATCAAAACCCTTACAGGCATCATATTCAAATATCTATATATGTTTTCCAATCTGGATTCCCTCGTGTCCTTCATGCCTGAGCAAACTTGCACAAACATAAACCCGTCGGCTTGTTGCTTCTTTGAACATTGATGCTCTTTCCTTTCCAGCTGTGCAACACATGTTAGGAGGAGGGAGCGGTAGGAGGGGGAATCTTTCCAAATAATCTAAGGATAATGTCACTAAAATGACTCAGCTTACAAATTACAAGTTGCCCTTTTGTGAAGCAACCCATGACATGTGCCTCAGGCCTTTGCATGTGTGTGCATGTGTGTGTGTGTGTGTGTGTGTGTGTGTGTACACTGTACTGGCACTTTGTCACGTACACTGAGAAGCTGTGTTTACCCACGCCCCCCCTTTCATTATTGATGCTATCTAAATTACGCAGCTTTCATCTGGGCTTGTGTTCTACAAAGATATCTGCTCCCTTTC
This sequence comes from Acanthurus leucopareius, assembly GCA_029814765.1. NCBI lineage: Eukaryota > Metazoa > Chordata > Actinopteri > Acanthuriformes > Acanthuridae > Acanthurus > Acanthurus leucopareius. Next base: position 7,366,239 of record JAQMCX010000053.1, on the reverse strand, counting down.
ACCGTGATCACAGAGGGATGTCAACACATCGCGCCATGCTTGGAAACGAGGGAGGAAGGGCGATAAAGACACGGAGAGGCAGAGAGATGGGGGGGGGAAGACTGGCTGTTAGGTCTTTGGATGTCACGTTAGGCATGTGTTTATTTCATAACTCTGCGCTGTGGCTTCATGCACCCTGTATATATTCATTACTATGGGGAGAGATGAAACAGGAGGTGGACTATTTCTGACAGGAAGAGGAAACAAAGCCAGAGGAAGCTGCTGTGCCTCTGTGGGACACTTTCTACGAACACCTGTTTTTCCTCAACCCTCCACACAGCCTGATGTTACATTCCCTCTTTTAGTACCACATTACCATGGCTTTGCATGAGCAATGTGTCTTAGATGGTACAAGATAATAAGCAGCTTAAAACTGGTGTAAAAGGTTTTAGAAATAATGCCTGCTTATCATAATTAACGTCTCTACATCATGACAGTTTATCTATGGACCATCGACAATCTTCTTAGGCCAAATAACAGGTTTTAATGTGACTTGATGCTGTGCACACTGTTGCACCGTCTGTTTCTCTGCTCAGTGGGATATGAAGTCTAATCTGTGAAAACTGCATTAAAACAGAAACTGTATGACAAGAGAATAATTAATCTTTTCCTTAATTGTGACTAGCTGAGGCAATAATTGGTGTTACTTTAACCTGAAATTGAAATGAACACTTAAACTTGTGTATTACATCCAGAAAAATGATGTCAAAGAGCAACTAAATGATTCACTTACCATGATCTCCATGGCCGTCCATCGAGACGTCCCCCAGTACATCGCCATGCCCTGGTTGATCACGTAGGTCATGGCCCGAACGATCTCTGTAAATGTAGAGATAAGCACACATTCGCATCCAATCAGTCCATTGGATCAACAGTGAACAACCTATTGATTGGTTCCACCCTGTGCAGTGTTTAGTGACAGACGATATTTATTCTGAAATGCTCCTTTCAGCAGTGTGTTTTCCACATTTAGTTCTGTGCTTAAAAAAAAAAAACACAGACACACACACACCTGTTCCTGCTGGATGAGCCTTAAACACATTCAGATTTATTCAACAAAATGGCAGAGAGCCTGAGGAGACACACAGCCAAAACCTTCGCTTTTAGATAAAAATATATTTGCCTGCATTTTCTTTCTTGTCTTGAAGCAGTTGTGACTGAGACTGAGGGAAGTTTCATGTGTTTTAAAGCCAGAATTCATCAACAGAGGTAAACATTCAATCTAAATTTTCACAAACTTTATTTAAATTTAATGAGGGAATATGAACACAAGAGGCTTCAAAATCAGTTTGTCCTTCCTGCAACAATCTAAAAATAACACCAGGGGATATCAGTTTTACTCTTGTGTTGGTATCATTGTGTTTATATTTATTTCAAAGTAACCACAGAAAAGTTCACAATAAGAGACCACAGGGTGCTTTGTGTTCATTATATCCATGAGGTGAATCCTCTTGAGCATGTGATCCACATTTAGAAAGCAGATTTGCACTGAAAGAGAAAAAGGACTGAGAAAGTGTTTTTGTGTTTCTTTGCTTTTTCACACAAAAGATGAGAATAAAGAACATCAGGTACAAGCTTGAAGTGACTTGCCCGGAGGCTGGCAACATATTCATGGAGAGACAGTGCCAAAGAGAGGGAGAGAGAGAGAGAGAGAGAGAGACAGAGAGAGAGACAGAGAGAGAGAGAGAGAGAGAGAGACAGAGAGAGAGAGAGAGAGAGAGAGAGAGAGAGAAAGAGAGAGAGACAAAACCCAGAAAAAAACCAGTCAAACAGAAAGGAAAAATCAAAGGATACCGTGAGAGAGCAGGAATGTTTTTCCAGATGGACTTTAAAGAAAAGACTGATTTAGAAAATTAGAAAGCAAAATCCAAGATAAACGGCAGCGTGAAGAAAAAAAAAGAAAAATGAAACAAGAAAGCAAAATAAAAGAAAAAGAATAATAAAAAAAAAAACTGCACACGCCTTCTTGAGTCACACTTACCTGCTGACAGCTCATCAACCATCCCTAACAACTCCAGGGACAAACTAACAAGCTCACACACTCAAACCCTCCGATCACACTCGAGCTGCTGCATTTTTAATGATGCAATTAGCTCCAGCACTGCTTACCGCGCGAGCCAATGGCTGTCAGAGCCAACAAAAACTCAGATTAGTACTGTCATTAAGGTTATTCATCATCGCCCTGCGCTCACTGTAATTATACTGCGATCCTTCACGGTGGAGGGCCTCCTCACTCCGCATAACTGGTTCTTGGCAAGACAACAGAAAATGAGGGATGAGAGTGTCAAAGAAAACATTGGCAGAAATGAAAAAAAAGGTTAGCAGCAGAATTTCAAGGAAGAAGAAGTGGAAAGGAGAGAAGTTAGAATAAATCTGCAGGAGAATTTAGACTCAAGAAGATTTGAAAAGACTAAGGAGGACACTTTTTCATTTTCTCTTTAATTTAGTAGGTGATAATTAACAAGCTGAAACACAGATGCCTCACTAAACACCATCCTGTCACAGGAAATAACACAGCATCAAGAAAAGTAAACAGTTCTGTCTCTTTCCTATCTTTTGTTACTCTTGTCTTCCTCTCCATCCCTCCTCCCGCCCTTCTGCCATCCAGCTCGCTCGTCCTCCTCACATTTAAATGCTACTTGCCTCAGATTTCCGGCCAACAAAAACGATAGAGAGAAAAAAAAGGGAGTGAAAAGAAGTTTGAGGAAGGAAGAGCAACAGATTTAACAGCTGAAGGAACTGAGAAGGGAAATGAACAGCGGGTGCAGATGGTCGGAAAAGGTACACCGAGTTTGCAGTCTGTCTTAAGTCTATACAGCGGCTAGAAAAGTGTGAAATAAAAGTCCTTGAATGCTTGATATATCATCTCCCCTGATACACCGACAGAGCTTCTACAATATCACAAAAAGCTCAACTTTCACACCAACAAGCACTGGAAAACTATCGTTTTAAAAGTCAAAATTTAAATTTCATGATCACTTTTGTTTGTCCTTTCGCATGTCAGTCCATAACAATGCATGATGTGAGTTACAAAGACTTTATTTTGAGTCATGATGCCCACAAGTCACAGCTCACTGAAACGCTTGATTAAAAGCTGTAAATGTATTCTGCTGCAGCAGCACAAAACATGACTCAACATCACCAACATCACAAACTCAGACACTCGAGGCCTCAGGACAAGACACAACGAAGCACAAAACTGATATAACGTGATTGATTACTTTTGGTGTACAGTTGATTAGCTGACTCACCCTCCATGGGAGTGTTGCTGTCGGGGCGGTTGGCAAACACAACATCTACATACTCCATCTGCATCCTTTGTAGGGAGCCTTTCAGACCTGGGGGACACAGATAGAAGTGAGGGTTCAGATGGTGGAGGGTGACTGAATTGACACCACAAAGTGTGTTTTTATTTGAGGGGTTCAGCGTGTTTGCATGTCTCACCTTCGATGATGTGCTTTCTTGACAGTCCTCTCTCTGTCTCTGCTCTGATTTGACAAACACAAATCAACGATAAGTAACAATATCAATCTGTGAAAGCATGTGAGTTTCATGCGTTTACACACTGGATGAATCTTCCTCCCAGGAATGAGGGAAAGCTCTGGAACGGTTTATGGTTCAGTGACAATTCCGAAATTTGTGAATGTTTGTATGAGTGTGTCTGTGTATTTTTTGTGACTCAGTTATGATGCTGTACATGTGAAACTTGTTCTCACGCCTCACACGGATTTTGATCCTCTTAAAAATGAATAAAGCTTTACTAACCATTGACCCTCAGAAATAAGGATTATAGACAGAGAGTTTCTTACTTACTTTCCTCCCCAGTAGAGTTTAGTTGTAATAACCAAGCTGGATCGTCTGAGAAAGTGCAGAGAAAGATACAGAAAGAAAGAAGAAGAAAAATGCAGCAGAGTCAGTGATGCATTATGCAGTGCACTTGCTCAATATATTCTCTTATCTAGACATAGAGGAGCTCTGCAGCTCCATCACAGCTTTCCTTGCTACCATATCTGGCCCTAACACGGATGCGTTCACTGATCCTGCTTTCACTGCCCGGTTATCCTGCTAAAACCACAATCAGGTGTTCTTACTGTTCTTACTGAGGCACATTCATGTCAGTCTAAAACAGTTTATTCTCTTAAACTCTACCTTCTCACATGGACTCTATGAGATATGCTTGCAAATTTGTGTTGTCTTCTTATTAAAGGATGAACTCAACACCACATTTTCCATCAAGTGACAATCACAGAGGTGCCAACTGAATGTGGAAGCCTCCAGCAGCGAGGAGCATCTGCAGACTTGAGTCACATGTGATGAATCAATACATGTTGAGTATGTGACAACTGAAGTGTGTCACCTTGAATAGAAGCAGTGCTGAGAACTGCGTCTTGCATTACTCACAGTAATGTCCCATTACATCTGAACTAAGAGTAAATAGCAGATTATAAGAGATAATTGAAGCCTGTTCTTTCTTCAGCTGATGAATCTGCACTCTGTACACTCAAGATGACACTCACGGACTAAAATGTCTTATTCAGTGTGTCTTTACCGCATTTAGCTTACGGGTCTGATGCAGTGAGCTCAGTGCAGGACAACAAAGGCTCATAATGAATATGATTTTGGGTGCAATGGGTGATTGGACCTGGTCTGATCCACTGTAGGTCAGATGCTGTTGACGGTGGGCACAAACAGTCATATAGTGTGTGACTGAAGTCTTCAGATCTGCTCACTGCCAGTTGTTCTCATAAAGATTGATATTAGTGACTGACAACTGAAAGGGAGGATCTCTTCCAAGCTTCTTCTTCTTGTTTTTAGTCCTTTTAGCACAAATCTCATTGCAAATGAACAGTAAAAGCTGTTGGTTTTGATACAGTATAATGTAACAATAGGCTCATCTACCACCAGTCTTTACTGACCAGAATCTGAGCAAGTTTATCAAAACAAGCCTTCTGAATGTTTTCATCCAGCCTTTGTAGGTTTCAGCTATTCTCTGGGTTTGCTCCATATAGTCTAATAATAGAATAATATCATATAATATAATAATGAATAATAATATAATATAATGATGGATCAGCTTGCAAACTGTAAAAAAAAAAGACAGCCAGAGACAAACAGCTGAGGGCTGCCACATTAAAGCTGAGCATACAGACATATTAAAGAGGCGGATGTCTCTTAAGAGAGGGAGGCTCCATCATTTACCTCCTTTGATGTTACTGTAACTTTCTCCTCCCTGCTTCCTACAGAGTTGATCAATAATACAAAAACAGAGCATGTTTAAGCAACTCCATAAAGAGAATACTTGAAATTTGAGGAAACTAAAAAATGCCTGCAGGCAGACTTTCATACAGTAGCTATTTTATGCTGCTGTACTGTGATGCAATGAGTCTGTTTGCCTGTGTGTGAGCGTGTGGGCTAAAATACATAAATTACTGCAAATTAGAAAATGTCGTGGGATTTGAAGGGATAAAGAACAAAACTCCGATGTGGCAGAGATCATAATCCATATCCTAGCATCACTTCAGTGTCACAGCTGTCTCTTAAACTCAGTTACTAACAATTGCAGTGTGCGCACACTGAATAAAAAATTATCCCTCATCCCCATTCCCTTTGTCTTTCATTCATTCGTGCCTCTCACACGCTCCTTCTCTTGCAACATGCACACATGTGGTCTATCTCCATCTTTCTCTTTCACACACAAATGATGAAGCCATTAAACACATTTATGTCACCATTACCTCCAGCACTTCTTCTTGATAATGTTTCCGAGAATGATTTCGGCCCTGCAAGGCAATATAAATGAGGCGGTGTTATTAAATTGAATTCATAAACACTCCATTTCCACAGTATCAACCCTGCAATTTATTGTCATTACTTTGAAAAGATTGCAAACCTGTTTGTGCATGAATGTGCAGTTAGACAGTGCATTCAGAAAGTCTTTAAAAAAGGTCAAGTTGACACTGGGCAATTACTGAAGTGTATTAACACTCTGCTGGGACTTTTTTTTTCTAAAGTCAACATTGTTAAACGCTGAGTAAATAATAAAAAGCTTTTTATTTGCCCTGATAAAGCTACCACACACTGGAAAACTGTTTGCATTGGACCCAGACATCACACTGTTTGAACGGTATCTGATTCTGCTGGTCAGATGGAGCTAATGGTCACTTTGCAGTTTGGTCTGACACAAAAATCTGAAACATTCCTAAAATCCTAGAAATGAAAAGAAAAGTCTGCATCAACATTTATAGTTAAGGATTCATATTTTCCACAATATTGAAGGCTAATATTTTAGGTTACTTTAAGCAAACAGACACACTGATAATGATTTCCAGCTTCACATTAATAGAAAAATATCTTCTTTTGGTTCAAGTGAATTAACCTTCCAGTCTCAGACACAGAGCACACTCTCATTGAAAAAAACTGCAGTAAATATGTAGTACACAACACTTTAACCCTGCTGGCTCTTTATTACCTCACTAAATGAGTGCAAAATTTGTCTCTGCCTGTATGAAACCTTAAAGAGCATATTAAACACACACACACACACACTTCCTGGAGCCAGAGTGGGGCCAGACGTCTGCACCTGATCACAATAAAATATGAACACGCTGTTATGAGCTGCAAACGAACTGAGAGGATTGTATTACACCCACCTGCCGCCTGCGTAGACCTCAGCTGTGTCAAACAGGTTCACTCCACTCTCATAGGCTATAGTCATTAGCTGCTCCGCAACCTGGTAAGAGGTCAGGACACACACACACAGACAGATGATACAGATACGTTAGTGTGCACAATATCATTTAATAATTTCTCTTATGAAAACAGCCACGAAAAAGCTGTGGCATTCTTGCAAATGAATATCTTGAGTATAAATATTTTCATGTTTCCACAGCTACAGAGTCCAAGTTTACCAAAAGTGTTCCATCAAAACAGAAAAAGGTGGCACAGCCATCAAAGCAGTGCAGCTTCATGATGCATTTCAGCCTTATTTTTTCCTCCGAGGATGAGTATTATTTAGCTGTAAGCCACTTAAATAGAAGACAGTCGAGACGGTGACTTAATTCAATACAGCAGACACTAGAGACATAAAAACGGAGGTGCAAAGTGTCGAATAGCCTCAAGAGGCAAGTAAAGAGACAGCAGACAGAGACCCTGGCAGAGTAATACTGTTATAATGCTCAACCTTGTAGGGAGAACAGAAATATAACCACAGTATCAGTCATCAAGAAAGTCAGCAAACAAAAGTATAAGAATCTTTGAAAGTAAACAGTATGAGCTGTTACATTTTTGAAGGTTTAGCACCATGATAGTTTCTCTGGCTGCAGAGAACTCGACCTAAACTTCCTCCAGGAAACAGTTAATGTTTAAATTTAAAGTAAGTAACTTTTGCTGTACTGCTAAAGCACTATTTCAGTCAGCAAACTCATGTGAAATAGATTATTATGTAAATTCAGAATATGTCCAGAGCTGATATTTAACATCTGGGCTCTTATAACTTAACTTCTCTAAAGGATACACATAAGTCAGCACAGCAGGGATTGGGGAATGACTATAATAGCTTCTCCTCAGGAGGAAACTTTCCAGCACACTCTGTCAGAACTAGACAGATTAGAAAGCTAAAATATGACGATTCTTGCTGTGATTGGCTAGCTGGGCAGAGTCGAGACAGGAGCCAAGGTTTGAACTACACACTGTATTCACTTGTTCAGATGAACAGCATTGCAGCAGCAGCCACAGCCATGACTGAGCCGAGGACAGAAGCTTAAAACAGAGCCTTACTGCAAAGGATGCATCAGATACTGTATATGCACCAGCACTGCACTGAATGTGCTCTGTGCTGCAGCAAGTCACTCACATCGCCTGCCTGAAACCACCTGCTGAAATGAATTTGTGTGTGGTTGTCTGGTTTTTAGTCTGTTAATGGACAGACTTTATTGAGCAAGTAGATAATCACACAGTAATTATCTGTGATAAAACCATTTGACTGTGTGCTGTATGGTAGTGTCACCTCATACTTCATTACTCATTTGTTATTAAACGCTTTTCTCATGCTTAACATGAGTGCTTGTGAGTGTGTGTGTGTTGTGTTGCATACATGCAGATATTCCTTCATATTTTTTTGCAGACATGGTGACCATAAATCATCAGACTGAGATCCAATTTCCCTGTGGTGACTTTTATTACACGGGGACTTTAAGTGAATTTGCCATCATTTCCCTCAGGACTCGTGTGTGTGTGTGTGTGTGTGTGTGTGTGTGTGTGTGTGTGTGTGTGTGTGCATGAGTTGGTTCCTGCACTGGTGGGGAGATAAGTGTGTGTTTGTGCACATGGTGTTTGTGTGTTTTTGTTTACATGTGTGCATGAAATCTGTTTGTCTGCCTTCGTGTATACAGGATGCCTACAGCTGCATGCACAGTGTGTGTGTGTGTGTGTGTGTGTGTGTGTGTACAGTATGTGTGTTGTTTCACTGCTAGCAGATGTTGTTTCCAGAAGAATTGGATAATCTCTCCTCTGAGAATCTATTTCAACCTTCCTCAACCTTCTCTCTGCAAAACTGCACTAACTGGGCAGCGGTCCAGGCCCATGATGTGTCATAATGATACAACATTATAAACTTAATTCAAATAGTGTCTTTAAAGATGACAAAATGAAAGAGATACTCATAAAGGAAAAAACAGAGCCATAAAACTACATATAAAATGTTTCGAAACAAAAGGCACGGTTAAAGATTATGCCATAAAAGTAATAGAGATAGAATACATCATTATAAAAAGCTGAAAGAAGATACCACGTATAAGAAGAAAGGGATGTTACATCAACAAAAATGGGTGTTAAAGGTGATTTAAAACCGTCACTGCAAGCCAGACAATTGTTCCTGTGTGGGCTCAAGCTTTGGAGCTTGAGAGCAAATCCGAACATCATCAGTAACATCATAAAAATCAATTTAAAACTCAGCTAAAGGAAGCCAGCGAATACATGCTTGTGTTTTAGTTACTGTGACGTAAAATGATTTAATGATCTTTTTATTGTTGCACTGAAAGAGACAGAGAAAGAGAAGCGAAGAGAGGAGAAGGAGGCTCCTCCTGTCTGCTCCTAACTGATTGATCCACCTCTTACGGTATTAGTCAATCATGTGACCTTTAAATGACCTTCAAGAACGTTAAGGACTAATGTGAGGATTCATGAATAAATTATTGTATTACTTGTATTTTGACTTGTATTATTTTCTTGAAGTTACCTGAAGAAATAATGATGCCGATATTTAATAGAGATCCTTCACTGTTGCTTTTTTTTGTATTTTAGGATTCTGTAACCCTCAGTGCATTGAGTGGTTAAGAGTCATTTTTATGGGGCCTTCGATTGATGTGGTGCTAAAAACTGAGTCGGCAGTGAACCGTGACTGAGTGAAAGTAACGGATAGTGGAAACACAGAACTTTCTACAGGCACTGAGAAAGAGAAATGTAATATGGATTCGTATCATATCGGATCGTTGCATCCCTCATCAAGGCAAACATTATGCTGTTTTTTTTTTGCCTTTGCCTGTGAAAGTAAACTAATGATATGAAAATATTTTCCAGCTTCTAGTAAAATCTTAAACATATCTCAGAGCTCATTCATGTTTAAAAACTGCATCATTATCAGATGCAAATCCTCTGTTTTTCAGAGAGGATTTTAATGGGCAGCGAGGGAGGAAAGTAAAGGAACAGTGTCCACATTTCAAAATGAGCCTCGGACTGTCATTAAAGCAAACAGAGCAGAATGAAAAGATAGAGCTGGATAATGGAGGTTAAAGAAAGTAGGGGTCAGTTAAGGAGAGAAAGCTCTGGAAAAGCGGGATGACAGAGAAAATGAACAGCGTGTACTTTTTTTCGGACTGGTTTCTGCTGAGTGCACAGAGGAAACAATCTCCGTCACAACTGTTGGGGGCACTGGAGGGTGAGTTTCAATAAAATAAAGGAGAACAGGATGAGAGATTTTTTTTGCAGAGGTAAGAAAATGGATGGAGCATAAAGACAAAGTTATCTGCAGATGGAACAAGTGGGAAAGTGCACAATGGATGTTTTTTAAGAGCAAGAGGACTTCAAGAACAAACACACAAGGTGATAAACATTTTTCAGGTAAGGTGCAGAATATACTGAAGAATATGTAGACAGATGAAGACAAATAGAGGGGGAGAAAGTTACAGACCGAGAGCGGAGATAAGGGTGATGTAGTCGGTTTTTCAAGGCTGACTGCTTGGCCTTTGGTAATTACTCAGTCACAGGAAGTTTCATAAGACACTAAAAGGCCAGTCACTGTCAGGGAGTGCTCATAGTGACATTCACAAGGTCAGAAAGTTTGTTTTGATGATGAAACATCGCTCATTGCACGGATTTCTCACTTCTGGCCATTTCGGATGAACTAAATTGTGACTAATGGAATTCAAATGGTGTGCTAATTCTTTAAAAGGAAGGGAAAGATGCAGAAACAATCTATCTGTAACACACAAACACATACGCATGCACATCTACCCTCACCTTCAGAAAAAAAACACTGAGTCACTGTAAAGTTGCAGAAATGCATGGGTGGCTAAGCTTCAGGCTTCTTTTTCTTTGTTTGTGTATTTTTTTTTTTTCTGAGGCACAAAGGGTGCAGGAGAATTTGATTTCCATACATAGAACAGACACAAAGAGAAAAAAAACATTTTCTCTTTCACAACCCCAGAATCAAGGCCGTGGCAGCCTCCCACATGCTACCTACACAGCCTTGAAATTATTTTATGACCGCACTTCATCCTCCCATCCATACCCCCTGCATCAAAGTTAACATGGACAACAGACACTTTCTTCATTTTTACTTTAAGATTTATGACTCCACTTTTGGCCTCTTGAATGAGTAACTTGCATCCCACCATCACTCCTTCTGTCTGGGAATGTGTTGCTGCCCAGACGAGCAACCTGCCAGCAGCGTGATTAGCCTCATTATCAGTAGTACAACCTTTAAGATGTTAAGCATAAATACTAGGCCGGCTCTGACTAAAAGTTAAAAAAGCACATGCCAGCACTTAGCTCACTTACAAAAACACTGCATGTAGTTTATCTGAAAAGTAAATAAAAAAATAATTATTTCCTGGAGTCTCTTCTGCTTTTCTGGCAAATTCATGTTTCCAAAAGATCAATACATCCAGTCGCTGGTTGCTGAGTTAAAACATGACACTGCTTAAAATTCAAACTTTTCAATTTCACATTTCTGTGTGCATGCAGGCAGGCAGAGCATGTCAATGAGCTTCTGAGGAACTGATCAGAAAATTTTTTAAACTTGTGTCTGGCTAACAGCGTTCCCATTTCCAGTCATAAAGTAAGTAAAATAAGCTAAGCTAATCATCTCCTGTCAATCTCTTCATGAGACCCCCATTAAGAAGGGAATCAGAATACCCCCCAAAACTTCATTGTCAATTATTATTCTTTTAAAAAGCTTTTTCTCTCAGCTAAGATTCCCTGCATAATTCTTGCAGAATAATAGTAATCTACTGTCCATTCACAGGGTTTTCCAAGATAGTGTAAGAAAAGTATTAATTAATACTAAATAACTGAGGGAAAAGATGGCAAATTATGAGACAGTTTGTGTACAAGTAAGTGCATATAATTGCAGCCTTAACACAGATTTTAACTGTGTTTGTGTGCCAAAAGTGTGGTGTTTTTTTTTTAATGAGGACAGGGACACTGAACTCTGCAGAGGACAAGCAGTATATTTAGGGGGCTTTTGATGACAATGACACCAAACAGGGACCAATTAGGACAGCAGAGGACTTTTTAACCCAACAGTTTTGGGTTGGTAGTAATGTTTCTGCTGTGGACTCACTTAAGTTCAAGAGCCTCTCTCTGTAAAACTGCCTTCTTTTTTGTCTATTTTGAATGTCAGTTCTCTATTGTTGTGTATCTGTAATTTAGAACCTAAACATTATCATCAGTCAACAATGTCTTATTTGAAATGCATTTGATGTCAGAAAATCAGCATTTCCTGTTTGAATGAAGCCAAAGCCTGGTGGACTGAAGTGTGTGAGTCATATAAGTGACATTGAACTGGGGACATTAGGGGTAATGGAGAGAAGAGGGGTGCTTAGCTTTGAGCATACCGTGTGAGTTGATGGCATGAAGCCTTAAGGTAAGAAAAATAATACTATTATGTAAGCTTACTGTCCCTGTGTCCCCTGAGGTGAGCTCTGTTCTCTTCTCCCAAAGTGACACTCTAACTGTGTGCATATGTGTGTTTGTCTGCGTGTATGTTTGACCCCGGCAGCAACATCAGAGCACGTCAGGGTTCATCAACATGAGTGTAAAGGGGGTTTAGTATGTGAATGTACATATACAACCTGTTGACCCCCAGTATGCCTTTTTTCCATCCATTACGGCATGAAATGTGAATCTGTCAAGCTAATCTGAATCATCTCAACTTTTTTCTCAACTTTCCGTAATTCTTTGTTACAACATGTGAGGGACAAGTAAAAAAACTGAGCTTCAGTCTAATTGAGCTTGTGGGTATTAGGGCTCTGTTGGCCAGGTGATGGTTGGATCAAGGTTAACTGTGACATCACTCAAAAAAAATCAAAGATGCCCCACAGCCACACTATTGGGGTTCATATGTCCCTCATTTGGACGGTCTTTAGAGAGTGAAACAGGGACACATCCCACGTGTAGAGACAAAGATCCTGAAGAGAAAAGGCTCTATTTTTAATGTTTTTGTTCGTCTTTTCCATGCGGTATTGTTCTAATGCTTCAAAATAGTTGGCACACACGAGGAAGCCACAATGACAGAAAAACAAACAAACAGAAAACCTTTTAACACTGATCTTTAAGACAGCTTCTGTTCTCCAAGCATGTCATCAGAAATGTGCTTTAGTCTTTCAGGATAATGCTGCATCCAAACAGGAGGTGAAGTTTGAGCAGCATGTGAGCAGCAAGCATCTCCTCTCCTTTATCTATGTGTCTATACAGGATATGTTCAGGCACATTAATGAATGTAGGTCATCTGTGTTTTGGCAGGCTCAGATTCTAAAACCCAATTTCTGTAGTTATGCACATTGAGACTTGAAGTGTAAAAAAATCCCCTTGGGTTGCATATAGTTTGAGTAAAACACAAGCTGTTACGTGGCTTGTGTTTACAGTCACATAGAGTAAATAAATATCAGAGGATGAGTGCAGCCAATATGCTTTCCGAGCAGACGTGCTGTTACGCTAGAAATAGATTCAAATAGATGGTGAATCATTTCCTTATTGATTTGGTTGAGTCAAAGAAAGTTTTACCACTTGCTTATAAATTACAATGGAGGATGAAAATCTGAATGGCAGTCGTTGCCAACTGTTTCCCACTTTGTTGTCCATTTCAAAGGTCACACAGGCCTAAATTAGCATTCAGCTAAGTGCTGTGCACAGTTTCTGTATTGACATTTCCAAGATATCACTTTTTTCATTGGTGAGTGAATGTGAGCGCTGACACTTTTCCTTGGGAGGGTCTCCAATTATTTGGACACTGTTAGTTATTTAGTTATTTCCTTAATCTTATTTCCATAAAACATGAACTTAATAATAAGTTTAGATTGAGAAAACATTGTATTAATTAAATTTCATCCACAGTTTATTAAAAATTATTTTATATAAAATCCAAATCAACACAACCTGAACACTCACAAACAATCCTTGACGGTGGGAGACCGCATATTTACAAGAGATAAAGTTTTAATAAATGCTAAAAAAGCTGTATCACTTTAGTGTAATTCATTAGTAATTAAGAGACAGCATAGGCAGTTTGACTGTGTGTCAGCTGGGACTTCCTGTGTGTTACCCACTGTAAGTTAGGCTTATTTTTGTATTTTCAAACTCAATATCAACCGTATACTATGATACTAATGGCATATTACAGTGCTCACCACTGGGCCTTGGGTAATATGACATCAAGTGAACATGTTTATGTACTACACACTTAATACAGGAAGTATTTGACATAAAATCAATTGATCAATAGGTAGAGGAAAATGTCTCATACCTCATCTGTTATCTGTCCCCCAAATGTCACCCACGTGCCTGGAGGGAAAAGAGAGACATTTCGTTATTGGAAAATATTTCAGTTCTTTCTTACAGAGTGTCTTTATATATGTTTGTGTGTGTTTTTGACATTTTCGAGTAAACACTATTAATATCTGAGCTGTGACACCACTTGAGGAAGGCTGTCAGGTTCCCGAGAGAGAAACAGCAGCTCAGCACTGAGGGATCACCTTGTGTGACGGCCTGTTAGCGCTTTGGTCTTCACTGCAGCATCTCTGGATGACCTTGTGTCCCATTCCTTATGTGATTATGTCTGTCTCTCTGTTTGTGTGTGTGTGTGTGTGTGTGGCTTGTGTGTGACTAGCGTGCCTGTGTGTACATCTGACTGCATGCCTTTGGCTGCCCTGCAAACAACGCTGATAAGCCAAACAAAAAAGCTAAGCCATGCCAACCGGAGGAGACACTACATCCTCTGTGCCTTCCCTCACTGAATAATGCATGTAGCTTTGTTGTGGCAGAAAACGCTTCCCATTCAGATTATGTCAAACCAGTTTTAGCTAACTAAAACTGTCCTGCTCTGCCAGACAGACAGAGAGAGGGGAAGGAATACCTTTTTATATCACAAAAACGTCTAGTGCTTATGTGTGTTCTGGGAGTTGCAAGAAAATCTGGGCTTTCTGACAAGACATGAGGCAATCTGTGTGTCAGTGTGTTCGAAATTTGGCAGGGAGGACCAAGGACATTGCCATTACTTATTTTTGTCATCCGAGGCAAAGGGAACTTCCCAGAAATTGATTTTATGAACTGTTCACTTTGTTTTTATTTATCAAAGATACCAATAATATACCAAAAATATTTGAGAGTAAAAAAATAAATAAAATGATGGCATACTACAATAATAATGATATATCAGCCAATGTGCCAAACAACTGACTCTTCAGCTCCACTCAGTGTTTACACTTAGACTGATTCACATCTCTAAATATTTGTATTTCAACAACACTCCAACCAGTGTATGAACTGCTTCAGTTTGTCAGTTTTTTTTTTAGCAGTAAGCAAACATCTACATTGTTTTTTACTCTTATCTAGCCTTTTCTAGTAGTACTGATCAATACAGTATATCATCAAGTCAGATAGTTATATGAACTGCTCCTGTTATTATTCTATAAAATTCTCTGGTCAAACTCTGATTATGCTGAGCAAGCAGTAAGTCAAAAACAACTGAGTCAGTTAATGAGGGTTTTTTTTGGTATCAGACAAACATTTTTGACTCATGTAATGCACCGAAATAGAGCACAGTTTATAGCTTTGCATCAGTTTAAGATTTTCTTTTGTTTTTTTGCACATATTAATCATATACTAACATATATTGATACAAAAAGGGCAAAAGATGATTATCACATATTCAAGCATTAAGTGATTTCATTGTTGCAGAACTGTGAATGATTGATGAACTGAGACACATAAATAATTTTAGTGTTGCTGAATCAGAACAGACATTTATTATCTCATATGTTTAATTTTTTTAATTTCTGCACTGTGACTGTTCTTTATTTGCTCAGTGTCATTAAACTATTATATATCTGCCTAACAAGATTTAATATAATCTCTGAAATACATTAAATTTCAAATAGAAACGCTCTCAACCTTGGCATAAACATTTCTTTGGTGCTCAACTTCTTAACCTTCTTTCTATTCATGTAGAACAGTGATGAGGAGAATAATGCGAACACTTCAGCTTAATACAAAGTTTCTCATTTGGAGTCATTCTTATTAATTTCGACTCCCTCTCCTCTGTTTTAATCTCGGAGTTAAATCCTTTTCCGTGTCTGTCTCTCATTCGCTCCGGTACCCACATTTTCACAACAAAAGACAAGACAATTTCTCCTCTGACTCAGATGACCTTGGCTGTTTCATTGTCCACCGTCTCTGGGGTTCATCCAATCACAGCACTTAACCATCTGCTCTTTCCAACAGGGGATGTCACTACACCATGATGCTCATTACTCCATACACTGCAATACCATCAGCTCCTCTGAGGTTTATCATACAGACGACGCCCTGAGGATAAAGTGGATCTGTTTATGCATAATGATATTAACTTCACATAATAAGCTGCAAATCCCAACGTGTTGCATCAGCAGAATCATAATGGAAGTTTTTTCAGCAGAGGAGGTCAGGTGTGACAATGATACACACATGTGGGAAAAGTTGCTTTAGGACTTTGTCAACTGCAGTAACTATGGCAACCCCATTAAGCCTAAACTGCACCTACAGTACAGTCAACACCCTTTGCTCCCATTGTAAATGATTAACTGTAAGCATGACATTTGTGTGCTATTTCTTATTCACACATCCATGCAAAGCTTGCCTGTGCATGCGTTAGTGTCAGAGTATGAAAGTATACATATGTGTGTGTGTGTGTGTGTGTTTTTTAATCAGCCCTTTAAGCTGTTTCCAGGGTGGTGGAATGGCAATCACAGCTAACTATGTCCAGTCGCAGCTCTGAGCTTTGTTCCTGAGCTGGAGGCTCGGCATGAGATGAACACCCCTGCAGAGCTCTAATGTCAAGGCCACTGCTCTTATAGTCAACTGAGTTTTCCGTTTGATGGAAATTAGGGCCCTGCCAGTGATAAACAGCTGCCAGCTGCTGGGGGAAAGTGCCGGAAGTAGAACTTGATGCCGGCGTATAACAAGCGTAAATGTGATAACCTTGCAGTGCCTTTTTCCTAAGTGCCCTGATTTTTGCAAGCAGTACATCACTGTAGTTAACGGCATTATCAGTGTGTCCTTAAGGGCAAAAAGTCATAATGCACAATCCCACTTATGTCAAAGAAAATCAGCAGCATGCTCCTGGTAACACTCTCAACATGACACGCCTCCTTCAGTCTTGGAGTCTGGGGAATCAACTGTGAAGACTGCCGTGTGGTCTCTGGGTCGTAGCCATAAACAAAACTCTCAGCTCGAGTGATGATCTTTGACATTAATTTGGGATATTCCAGGCCTGTTGACATATATCCGTGCAGACTCAAATATGGTGCTGCCTCTGCTCAGGAGTCAGGAATCACAAATGTGTTTGTACCAGTGGCCACAAATACATGTAACTGATGCAACTGATGATCAAGTAATGTAACTTGAAATACTTACTCATGAAAACTCCTCCTTGCACCTGCTACATGCACATAACTGTGCAGCACTCCATTTCAGCAAGACGGGAACAGTCTCAGAAGTTTTTATTGCATCTTTTATCTAAATGATTTGTACAAAAATCAATTTTCTTACTTCAATCTTTTCTTTATAGGAACATTTTCTACCGTCATAATTTTACCTTTTATGATTACATTACGATATTCACACCTGTCCAGCACTACAACTGAGGCGGCTAAAGAGACAAGAAAAACTCATGGGACCAACTGTATAAGGCAGTAAAATAGGACAGAGGCAGTAAAAGTGGGAAAAAATGAGAAAAATTAGCAGTGAGAACATAATACAAAGTGATGCAGATTTGGCAAGAGGTGTCATTATTTTTTTTCTGTTTTGTTTGAGTCCTTGAACCTAATTCTGCAGTCTTGGATCCAGTCCTGTCCCTGGCAGCATATGAGATGGGACTCATTGATATAAAACATTTCTCTCCGGTGTCTAACTTTAACCGACCTCCTAACTAGTCTGTTTTTCAACACTTTTTAGCCTGTTTTTCTACCGTTAGAAAGGCTGAGTCATAAGTTCTTGTTGGATTGATTTCCAGCTCCAAAAAAGAGCATAGTACAGCTATAACTGATTATGTTTGAGAAGTATAGATTCATCCTGACGAGACCACAAAAACAGCAAATTATACTTTGACTTGGCTTATGAAAAAATGTATCATCATCATCTTATAACAGACTATTTTTTGAACTTTTTGAAGAGCTTAAAGTGATTGTTTAAGAATTATAACTGTTAATGAACTTAGTATTTAGAAGCATAATTTTTTTTATCAGTCTTGCTTTTGTTTAATAGCTGATACTATAAAATCAGACAGTAAGCAAGAAAAGAAACATCCCAAACTAACATTTTGGTTATGCAAACACAAGACAACAGGAGGGCGTATTACCATTTAAATAAGGGTAATTAAAATTTGTTTTGTTGTCCAGAAACCCATGTAAATCCCCTCTGGGAGAAGCAATGACCTTTAAGGTTATAAAAATAATTAATTTTGTTCTAAGAGGATCAGAGCAAACCGGTTTTGACAGGGTTTAAGTTAAAGCTTCAAGATTTTTTTTATGGCACCTTATGTACACTCACACAACCCAAAGACTCTCACAGTCCCTTTACATCTATTTTCAGTTCTGTTACTTTGCCCTCTTCTCCTGTACTGCTCCTTCAAGTTCTATTGATTTCTCCTAAACAATTCTACTTGAATCGCCTTCGTCTGCACTGTTATATCTATATCTGTTTCTGTCTTGTCTGCTCTTTCAGCTGCTGCATACAGAAGATGTACAAAACAACATACAAACAACAAACACTTTGCATTGCATCACAACATAAAAATAAAGTTTCTGTTCAGACACTTAGTATAACTTCTTTCTGATGGTATTGACAGAAACTGAAAATCTTAAGCTTTAATGTCTGTAACAAGCTTTTACATTTAACTGCATCACATAAATTACATCCCTAGGACATTGGGCCTGCGATGCTGCAGGTCAGGACACCCAGATCCCTGCATCCGCCTGCCAACCAGCATATACTGCACCCAAACCCTGACCCTGCTACTTTCTATGATGGAGAAGATCCACTGCTCCAAAGGGAGAAGATCCCAAAGGAGACCCAGAATTTTTTGGAGGGATTAAATATCTCATCTGGCCTGGGAACACTCAGGATCCCCAGGGAGGAGCTGAAAAGTGTTGCTTTGGGGGAAGGGACATCTGGAATACCCTCCCTTAGCCTGCTGCCACAGTGACCACTGGGGACGACGCTAAATGGATGGATGGATGCCCACATGCTGTAAAGCTCTTTTCAAAAATGATCAACCACCACACTTGGACTGATAACATCAAATGTACTTTGAAAACTTTGTAGGGATTACAGCAATACGAAACAAAACTAAAAAATCTTATGGAACATTGATGATTGGAGACAACTTTCTACCCAGGCTGCAGAGGAGAGGAAAATATTCATCAAGGAGAACATAAACAACTTTGGGTTTTACTTTCTGAAGGGTAATACTAGTTGACAGTGAAGAAAAAAGACCAAAGTGAAAAGACAATGACACATGGCTTAGGTTGTCTGGTCCACTAAGCACTGCAGGGATGTGCTGGCATTAGGATGCTGAGCCACACAGCTAAAGATTTTAAAAGATAAGCTACAAAGTAGAAAACTAAGTGATGTAGACGAAGAGGTAAAAAAGGCTGCAGCAGATGTTGGTCCATTCTGTGCTGCAGGGACAACAGACAGAGGTCATTCCTCTGTCTGACTTCTCCACGCTGCAGGACTGCAGAATTTTCTGAGAGAACCAATTTAAAAGTTCATCAATCAATAGCACCGCATCAGTGCAGCAGACGCTCAGGAGAAAATATGAACCTGGATGGTGTGTGTGTGTGTGGGTGTGAGTGGTGTATGGAAAAAAGTTTGGGGCTCACATGAAAGTGCTGATGGGTCAGATAATCATAATATCAGCATGATTTCTCTTTTGTTTTGTCAGCCAATTTAAACGAGTATGCACATGCAAACACACACATTTTTTAAATTGTATCCCAATTAAGCATCGTTGGAAACAGTGAGTGAGTGTGTGCATGTGTGTGTGTGTGTGTGCGTGCGTGTGTGTTTGTGTGTATGTGTGTGTGATGACAGCACAGTGAAGCCCCTGCAGACCTCCCTGCAGTCAGTCTGCTTTCAGGGAAAGAGGAGATAGTGAGTTATCGGCAGCAGCAGACTGTCTTTTCTCCCTATGATGACTTCACAAATCACTTTACTTATCAATTAATCCACACTCCATGCCCCTCTGCCAGGGTAATACGTTTTTCAAGAAATCTATTCAGTTTTCAATTAACTGGTTAAGGTTTTTTTTACATGGTAGACAGAGAAGGTTGTTACACTGTTTACTGCATTTAGATGCATGTAAATTCAACTGATATTAAATTTTGTTTTGCTGGAAAGTAAAAAAAAAATTGGCCTTTTTTATTGTTAGCGGAATGGAAATAACTGATAAAGAAATCAGGAAATGGCTTTTATGCAAATAAACATCAGATTGAATTTTAACAAGAACACAGGCAATGTCAAAGAGAGCATGCCAGTAATGCTTCGTGTGCGTGCGTGTGTGTGTTTGTGTGTGTTTGTCTGAGTGTGTGAAAGCCCTCTTGATCTTGCCTGAGCACAGAGCTAACCTCCATCCAACCTCTTTTAACCAAATAACAAGCAGCTCGTACCAGCAGCTGGGCCCTGGGAGAACAGCACCCAGAGGGCCAGAGAAAGCCAGCTGCACCAAGATAGCAAGAGAGAAAAAAAAACAAAGAAAAAAAGGAGGGATGACTGTCTTTCTCTGGTTTAAATGTCTGTTTTCATTCAAATGTCCCAGTATTTGATTTTCCACTTTCCATTCTGACAATCTGGCATCAAGCAAAGGAACGAAAGAAGAGTTTAGACAAACACAGAGGGAACGGGAATCTTGAGCTTTTATTCTGCCTCTCAATTCTGTATAAAGGAACAAAGAGTAGGGGGCATTGCTGTTGTGCTTTAAAGCAACACACAAGAGAGAAAGCCCTCAGGAGCCCTGCTTCTCTGACAGCAAATTGATTCATTATTGATCTGTTATTTAGCCTCATTATTGCAAATTAAGCAACGCCCGGCTCATCCAAAGACATATAACAAGCCAGATGTTTTACAATCATTAGGTCATTATGAACAATAGCTCTAAGTATAACTGGAAAAGAGGAGAGAACTGACATATTGTGGCACTTTGTGGTGCTCTGTACTTGGTGTCATGTCTCTTTGGCTTGAACAACATTGGCAAGCATCTGAAATCACACACCGGGGTGTCACTATTGCCAGTGTTGTTTGGTTCAGAGTGAAAAAAGCAAAGTTGGTGTAATGACAGGTCCTCCTACAACAGTTTTACAGGATCTCCAGTAAAAGATGGGGGAGAGAGGAGGGTGAGAGAGTTCACAAGGAGGAAGACAGAGAGTTAAAGAGATGGTGACTGACAGGGAAAGGCAAGACTGCCAAGACAGGTGTCACATCTTTCCTCTTCATTTTTCCTGCTCACATCTCATCACGCCTTCCTCCATCCTCCACTATCCAGTCCCTGGGATAATAACAGTGTGTGTGGAATACTGATTTATCTGCTGTTCTCTCCTCCATTAGCACACAGCAAACGAACCCAACACAGAGATTCAGCATTGGTAAGAAAATGATTCTTTAAACTCCCAAGAATCTTGAATCAATAAGGCAAATTATTACTCCAATGCACATATTTTTTGTATGTATATGTGTTAGAAATAGTGAGTTAAATATGGTGGGAAGTGAAAGAGTGAGGAATAAATTCAGCCAACTAGAAAATGAGCCAGCATGATGAACACGATAATAATAGACTGAAAAGAAACAAAGATCTCGAACTCTATTTAAATTTCAAATCTGCAAGAAAAAAGTTAATAGTAGGAGAAAGCAATAACCATGCATGAGATAATTTTCTTAAATACAGCCTAATAAATGGTTACTCGGCTGCAAAAAATGATTTATGCAAAAGCTTAAAACTGTATCTAGGAATATTTCTTCACATTCTGCAGTCCATTAAACACATTTAAGCTGGTCAGTTAGTGAGTACTTAGTTAGAAAGTAAGTTCCTTTATAACTATTCATACGCAGCACTTTAATTTTGTGAAAACTTATTACTAACTGATTTAAGGTAACGGAAATTAATGGCTCTGTAGGTCAGAAAAACATTATACATGATTAAACCTGCCTTGAATACATGGATTTAATCAGGGCTCAGTTTCACCATCATTTATCACTTTCCTCAACTCCAAGTGCACAGAAGTCAACCACAAGGTCAATCTGCCACTGTATCACTACGTTAAGTTTCATATATTTCATCTAAAAACACCCTTTTTCCAAGTTTCAGCTAATTCTACCAGTTACGAAGTGTAAAGAGCAGTTTTTACTCTGCACAGTGCAGCTGTAATCCAGTGAGCAAAGCTAATATCACTCAAAATGAGATTTTTGGGATTTTTTTATTAACAATGACTCGATTTAAAGTGTTGGTTTTGATCTCATGTTTTCATGTAAAAACCAACACTTCAGCTTTAAAAAGCATCATCTCTAGTATGACATATGGAGACGAGTTTTGGGAATTCTGAGCAGCAAGAAATATTGAATTTCTGAGAAGAAGAGGTCTTGAACTGATTAAACCATTATGTAAATGATGCCCGTGTTGGTGAGAAAGTGTTTCTCTCGGGGCATCATCATGCTGCTGCAGATTGCCTCTTAAAAAAGTGAGACTCCTGCGACGGTTATGTCCCCTCATGGCTGCGGTTCACACAACCAGCTGCAAATGGAAACAAACGACAGAATCACAAATGAACATGATCGAAGGTGTGTTTTATTAATTTTTCTGTTGACTGCACTGTTTATTAGAGTTAGCATGTGCATTGTTTGGTCTAATGGATTTTGCTGTAAAATTACAAAAAATGATTGTGAAAATATCACACACACACACACACAACATCCTTCTCTATCGTAGCGCTATTGCTTTATGTTAGACAGAGAAACATCATTCAGCATCCTGCTCTTTGCCCTCTCTCATCCTCCTCTCCCCTGCCAGCATCATGTCTGCCCTGGGCGCAGCATGTGGCAGGCAGCTGGCATTATGCTGACCTTTTCTGTGCCATACAGCTCAGCCAGTTTGAGTCAGACCTCTCAGTCTACAGGGAACCACCTGGGGCAGCAGTGCTCGGGGACGGCCTGCGAGCCAGACATCACATCCTAAAGAACAACAGCTCTACATGGCACCGAAGCACCTCTTTGGATGTCATCGAAGGCACCAACCGCTTGCTTTTTGTAAAACACTTTCATTTTACTTTTCGATTATCATTCACAATCAATTTAAAAACAAATCAACAACCCTGCGACATAGGCAAATGCAGCAGCCATCCATGATGTAACACTGCTCTTCATCATCACAAAAGATAAGATAAAAGATTCAGGTGTGATTCTGTCTTTGACTGGTTAGAAAGGACTAACTATGTTATCGAAAAATAAAACTGTCTCAACAGATATAAGCCAAATGTTTGCATGTATGCACAACAGAGAGCAGTTTGAAGGCTGTTTATGTACAGTAAGTTCTTTGGTGCATATTTCAGCACCATGGATAGAGAGCTGAAGTCATTTGTACAGACTGCTAGGTGCTCATCAAAAGCAACTGAGCAAAATGCTTCCACAGCACACTGTCAGTGAGTAAACTTGATGGTTCCCTTATGATTTTCAACAGTCATATTCACTCAAGAGCATATTATGCTTCACCATGACAGCATTAGCATGAAATTATTAGACAAACAGGTCTGAGTGGGATCATCAGCATCAGGGAAAACTCATAAAACAACAGATTAAGCAGAATAGACTAAAATAAAATTAAATCATTAGAAAAAAAAAATCAACAATTTTGCGGTCACTGCAGCTGTGCATCATGCGCGTTCTCACCCTGTATTTATCTGCATGAATGAAAAGGAAAATGACTGTTAATGAATGAATGCGAGAATTTTAAATGTTAAATGTAGTTTGAAGCAAATCATCTGAATTTGCCCTTTGCAGTCACCTCAAGAGGAGCTTTAAGATTTAAGGTCCTTACAAGATATTTAGGACAATAATGAAAAAAAAGTAATATTTGACCAGTTTACGGTTAATCTCGGCTTTATTTCAGCCAAACTGAAGTCTGATTGTTTGGACAGTGGATCAAGACTTAACTGAGACTTAACCTAGATGGTTTTGGTGAGTTTGTGTCCGTCTACTATGAAGTGCTCCAATATCCTATTTTTCCAGGACACTAAGATCTTTAGGAAACTTGGACTTATGCTTTGACATGTGTGGCAGTTACGGGGAGATGCACAGATGTTGCCGAAAAGACCAGGATGCGGATTAAAACTTGAAGTGATAACAAACAGTGAAAAACCGGCTAAAGCAGGATAAGAGTTCTTGTCAAAACATGATTATCCTCTTTCCCCTTGTACAGGATTTCATTTCCTCGTCTCCTTATCACTGCTGACCAAAAAACCCTGTGCCCTAAAACTGTGACTGAGGCATCATCTGTTGTTGACACTGAACAAAACATCCAGGTGAGGTCGGCCTCTCTAAGCTAGCTAAAGCTTATTTCCCATGAGAGCCAGATGTTTTGATCCAATTCACAGGCTGATCTGAGCCTTTGAGTCTCCTCTGAGCGGAGGATTGAAAATCTCTCTGAACATTTACAATCTGATATGTTTTTTTTCTATTTTGATTCTGCTGATGTTCAGCTATGTTTTGCTTAAAAAAAAATCCTTTTTAAAAACTAGGAAGGGTTCTACAAATGTGCAGCGTACTCCTGAAAATATTGCTGACTTATTTATAAATGATATCAGAGCACAGATACTATAATTGAAACAGTGTGTCTCTGTTGGTCTCCCACAAGAAATTGGAAAGAGAAATAAATATTTAAGTTTCTGTGAAGCTGAGTTGGTGAGGATTTATATTTTCTCCAAAAACTTAAAAAAAAATAGACTCTGATATCATGTAGATATGAACCACAAAACTGATACTGTGTTTACATACTGGAGTTAACAGTCCAAAATCCAGGTGTTTTAATACAACTGTGACTGAAAAGCCATAACAATTAAATTTTTAAATGTATTTAATTATCATAAGTTTGGTTTAACTTAACTTCAGCTTTTCAAGAAACAGTGGAAGTGATTTTTCTATTTTGAATGGATCTTGCACTGACTCTCTAGCATGTTAAAGTTTTAATCACAACTTTTTTTCCACACAATGCTGAAACCTTTTGAATCTTTATAATTTGGCAGACGGGTGGGCCGTGTACAGTGTGTGCTCTGCTGCAGTGCAGGTTTCAATATAATGTTTTTCTGTGGGATACGTTTATTGCAGCATATATTGCACAGCCTAAGTCTGCGTTTTTTTAATAATGGAGAGTGGGAACATTGGCTAATGTTTTTTTGTGGATGAGAACAGAAGAGCAAAAGCAATTTGACTCACACACACACGCACACAGATACACACACACACACCAACAATTGTCTGCTGATGTTTGAGAGCTCTCCATGGTGACAAGAATAGGTATCCTGTGTGTGTGTGTTTGTGTGTGCTGTCTTCTTCCCACTCTCTTGCTAAATATTGAAGCTGAGTTGGGGGTGGCTTTGACTCTCTTATGTCAAAAGTAAATAATTTTATCAGCAACCCACATGGACACGCTCAGACACACAAATACACACCTACACACGCAGCCACACACACACACACACACACACACACACACACACACACACACACACACACACACACACAATCCTGCTTACTTTCTGCCTGAATGGTT
>JAQMCX010000053.1:7262473-7340442 GCA_029814765.1 Acanthurus leucopareius | reverse complement strand
ATATAAGGCGCATCGGATTATAAGGCGCACTGTCGGTTTTTGAGAAAATTAAAGGCTTTTAGGTGCGCCTTATAGTGTGGAAAATACGGTAAGTCTAATATCCAATCGTCTTTAAATTCTGTCTTAAGCTCCATTAACACTGCAGGAAATTATCTGACAATGAGCTGCTTATTGTTAAATGTTTCCTAGTTAGTTGCTAACAGCTACCTGTCCAACACCAAACAGACCAGAAGATGATGCCAGTGACGGCAGTGAGAGTTAACTGAAACAAAACCAAAACACAAGCTGAGAGTTGACTGATTTGACAGTGGAAGAGGCGCAGTGTTACTCTCAGATTACAGTCCTACAGTAGAGTTTGTCCTTCCCATCTGCTCCAACACTGCTGGTAGACTGGCAGATCCCTGCCATGTCCACTCAAGCCTGAAGAACAGTTATTGTCCTGTCATGTCAGCTCAGCTTCCTGTGAGACCGTCATTGGACAGATGACTTAACTGATGCTACAAGACACACACGTGCACACCCACACACACCCCCACACACGCACAGTCCTGAGTCAGTACTCAGAGTTTTGAGCAGGTGCAAAGCTAAAAAACCAGTGCTCCAATACATCAGCTTGTGGGGAGCACAGGTGGCACAGTTTTTCTAAGAGAGTAGTTCAGATAACGTTATGTCAGCACTTTCAAACTTGCTCAGAAACCTTATTTGGAGAGAATATCTAAGAATTTATCTCAAATGAAAATCCACATCATCACTTTTATTTCCAAACGTGCTATTTTTATCTACAGGAAGTAGAAAGTACAAGAGAAACTTGTGCGCTTCTCTCTAAGTGTACTGAATAAAAGCAGGTGAATGCAGATGACACAGTTAGGATTCTTGCAAACTTGTTAAACAAGCAACACAAGACGCTTACAATCTTTTAGCATGACATTAAAATGCAGAAAACTAAGAAACACATTTGTGTCTATTGTGAGGTACAGTAAGTGTTGTTCTGGTAACAAAAAGCTCCTGATTAATTCCTGAAAAAAAACAATGTTTTATTCATCAATGCGTCCTGCTGAAGCAAACATTAGCACAAGTTTAAACACTTCATCACCTCAGTCACCCACTGCAAGCTTTACTAACTCTGTTAAAAAGCCACTGAATTTTAAACTGTTTGTTCTTTCTCTCTAAATTTGAATTTAAAAAAACACGTGCAGAGCCTCATTTAAAAGAATCAGGTTTACGGGCTCAGGCTTGTGTATTGATTGACAAGAACATTATTCACAACTGTCAGCAATCTGTCATTTTTTTCCCACCTGTCAAAACCTCTTAAATTATTCATTGCTGACATGTCCCCTCTGCATCCTTCAATATCAGAATACTTAATTGGGGATAAAGATCAAGCCACCCTCAGAAAATCGATCATGGATGATGCGTAAGACCCTCTGAAACCTTTCAAATATCCACAAAAGACAACAAACACTTTCCACAAGGCGCTTTTGAACAGCTAGTAAATGTGGTTACTTTAGCTCAGCAGAGACAGCAAGAGGTGGTTATGGGTAAATAATGTTTAATCAGTTGTTTGCATACATGTTTTATTCCATTGATCTCTTCACTGGTTATTTTCTGTGTGGGATTTGCATGTTTTTAAATGCAAGCCCTGGCTCTTGTCAACAGGGGGCAAGATTCTCTGTGGGAGCCCTTTGAGCCGAGGGTCAGATGGATGGCTGTGAAAGTAATACATTAGGTTATTCCTTTGTTTATGTGAAAAAAAAAATCTCAGTTTGTCACAGCATGTTTCTGTAGAATACATCCACTGACAAGATCTATACACTGACATTTGTGCCCCCAAGTCGGAGAGATATTGATGGGTTTGTCATCGTCTATCCACTGGACTCCAACCAAATGTTAGTATGACCGATTGTGTTTGCATAAAAATGCAGTTAAACCCCTTTCACAGTACGAATGACACCGGCTCTGACAGAGCAATCCAACAGGAGGTGATTGAACCAGTGGTATTTGCAAGTCAGCTCCCATGTGGGACAATTCTAGCATTCCTGGGGGCCATGGGGTCCCGAAGCAGGCGATTAGTGGGTATATGCACTGAGCAGGCTCTGTTTCCATATTTGCATGGGTTTTTTCAGGTGGCCTTGATAGCTTTCGATAGTCTAAGTCCTCTATGAAAGTAGGTGGAAGATAATTAGCTGCTCCCAGGAATGAATGAGTGTGACTCTGTTCAGCTGAAAATTTTCACCAAATATTGGCAGCACCAGGCTCCAGCCCTCCCAGCGACCCTGAACAAGAGTGTGAAACTTAAAAAGAGTATGAATGAAAAGTTATGCAAGGCTGCATTTCTTGCCCAGACAAGATGAAAACATTTAAAAAAGTTTCAAAGTAAAGGCCCACCTGAAGTCAGGGCAATCTTTTGAATTTAGTTCATAGAGACTGGAGGCGCTGAGTCAGGCAACGGATGCTTCACTAACGATTAATGATGATGTCGCTGTTCCTTGGCCACGACCATGAATGATGACGATCCAGGCGACCTCTAATTCAAGACTAAAAACAAAATCTTGGCTGTAGTTGGAGTAGAGCACAGACACGTCACCTCACAAAGAACAACTGAACAGAGTGACAAAGTTTGCTAATGCAGTAATACTATGAATGGACTAATTGACGAACTGTCCTTCGTGTTAATGAACCAGACAATGAGAGTCACAGGACAGATTCCTCCCCTGAAAACAAAGTTCAAAGAACAGATTCACAGAATAAAATTTAATTTGTTGGTGCAGCTGCAAACTCATATAACTGACTGCTTATTGTGCTTAAAAAGAGAGAAGTGGAAAGAGGCTATTAGCCAATTATAACCGGATACTTTCTTATGCTCACTTATTTTTCTCTCCCATGTTGACTGAAATAATAAAGGGACAAATAGCTTCTCAGATCAGCTTGGTTTGCCCTGATGCTATGCAGCCTACACAATCCGTCCCCTTTATTAGCTTTAACAGGGTTAGATTGCGAGATGGATAAAAAGAACAGCAGAGGAGAGGAAAATAGAAGAGACGGAGAGAAGAGAAAGAGAAGATTTCCCCACTTGGTAGATGGAGCAAGAAAGTGATCTTCCTCTTTTCAAACCCTTTCAAATGGCTCTTTATAGACATGGGGACATTTACAAAGTAGCCACTCATATAAATACAAAACCCCATCACTAAACACAAACACACACACACAAACACACACACATGCTAAAATAGCCGTCCTCGCCTATTAAATATTTATTGAAAAATGAACCCCCTGTAGCCGCTTTTCCAAACAGATCTACCATAACAAGCCTTCACCATCAATGAAGCTATTCATCTCACATAAACATGTCTTCATTTGCCTGATGATGGACAGTAATGACTTTCTCTAATACCCCCGGCACTGTGGCAATATTATCCGCTCTCTTCATCTGCCAAAACATGGCCTCTCTCTCTTTCTCCCTCCTGCATGTCAACAGTCATCCCCACAGATCTGTCATTGAGTCGCCCATTACCTTCTCCACTATACCGGCGGAGGCAGCTGATCAGTATTCAGGAAGAGGAAATAAAAAAAGGTGATGCTTGGAGTGTGACTTTTAAACAAGATTAGTTTTTACTAGACAGTTGGCTGTAAATGGCCGAGAGGTATCGAAAAACTTTACTGTCTGCGGTTGGAGAGTTTAAGAAGTGTCTTATCTCACCATAAGACTCATGATTAAAATGATTCTCGACCGACTCACTTTAAAGGACTGTGATGGGTCAGTTTCAATTTAATACTTACACTAAACTCATTACCGTATATTTTTGTGCATATCCAGACGTGAGATGGGTGGATAAAAACTTTGTATGTGACTATGAAAATACAAAGAGACTGAGAAAGTCACTCTGGGCATCTTGGTTATGCATATTAAATCAACTTTCACTTTCTCCTATTTTTTCCACAAAGTATCTTATTGATGCTTATTTGCTCCTTTCACAAGATTGATTTTACCAATGTTGCAATATCTGTCGGGTTTTAGAGTTCAAAAGAGGACCCCAAAAGCAAAAACATCAAGGCAGACAGGTAAAAGAACAAAAGGTGAGCTTTAACAATGCAAAGTAACAGAACTGAGAAAGCAGATTGAGGCAAATCTGACACACCAGAGCAATTCAAGAAGAATAGAAGACAGCAACAAATCAAAATGACCTGAAGAAACACAAGAGGACTGAGGACTCAGACAGACAAATTGACAAGAAGTAAATGAAAAACACTGACTTAAATACACAAAGGGGGAGCTAATAAGGGATGAGTAAAACTAATCAATATTGTTTGTTATGTACTACAATCTTTTTTGTATTTGAAGCACTTTTAAACTTCTAATAAATGCATTAAGTTAAAGATTTATACCTCACAATCTGAGTTGTCTCTAAAATAATAAAACCTACAACACTGTTTTGATGAGAGCTAATGATACAAAAATCATTTACTACTTTTCTGGCCGTATCTTCCCATTAATAATCATTTTGTGGAGGCCTTCCAAGAGGGATGGGTTTTAATATGAGTTGAATTTTTAAAAGAAAAATTATCATTGAATTGCTGTTTACGATGCAGCTAAACAATTATGAACCACAAGAGACCATCTGACACACTTTTCCATCGAGTGTAACACAGTCTGTGTGTGTGTGTGTGTGTGTGTGTGTGTGTGTATGTGTGCGTCTCACAGAGGGTGAATGAGTCGGGAGAAGGAGGGCGATGAGGAGGGAGGGGTGGATGCCAGAGGCCACCTGAGCTCCAGATAAAGTAGGTTACACTGTTACAGTAATTGCCTAAATTCTGGCACTTGTCTATGGTGACACTTTGCAGCTCATGGAGACGGCGGCGGTTACCTCACCGTGCCTCACGTTTCTTTCATCACTGTTTGAATCTCCCTCTACCTTACTGTTTTTCTGTCTGTCTGCCTCTGCAAGTGTTTCTCTCACCCCCCTTTTCTCTCTCCATTTTTCTCTTTCTTCTTTATCTCCACATTAATATAGTTAAAATTAAACTCCATAACACGTGTTATTTCCCCTGCACTTCATAACAATTAGTCTTATGCCTCAGTGAGATTTAATGTTGTAAATTAATCTGAATTTGTTTTGTCTCTCTCATAAACACTCCATTACCATTTTGTCTCTGTTTTTCTGGCAGTAGGCTAAGTGAGACTAGGGGATTTTATTTTTAGAGCTCATTTCATCACAAGTAAACTCAATATGCTTTATATTATAGTACAATGCCTTACTCGAGCTTGGTCTATTTTAATTTATCAAGCAAATGCTGCATTGTTCATTGGAAAGCATTTTAACTAGTGTAGAGAATCACCAAAGTACTTTTATTTTTGCTAACATTTCTTGCATTAGCCAGATGTGCATTTGTGTGTGTGCATTTTTCTCTTCCTCACACACAGAAAAACAATCTTCTTATCTTTAATCTCTTTTCACTCTTTTCAAACAGAAAAATCCCCTGCATCAATCCACTGTGCACATCCATCAATTATCCAACTCTTAAGGTCTGTCAAGGTGCCTGATTCACAGTAATATGGTTTGAGCAAAAAACTTTTGTGCTGTAGTTGCTGCTAACTAAACATCAGATTCCTCCAATTCATTGACACATCTTCGCTGTGTGTTCATCAACAAAGAAATTAAAATGTGTTAGGGATCTGCTCATGTAAACGGGTCACTGAGAACAAAGAAACCTGAAAGTAAACATAGTCTGAAGAACAGACTGGCATTAAGAATGTATAGGTCTTAATTTGTAGAGAAAGAATCTGTCACGCTCGTAATTATAATTATTCATATCATGTTGTAATAATATATTTGCATAAAATTCTCCATTGGTAAGAAGGCTGCGATGTTAATGACTTCACTTCAGAGGAAAAGGGAGCCATCTGTAGATAATTATCATGTTGTGTGGACTAATTATCTCTCCATATTTAATTGACTGACTAATAAGGAGAGGGAGATAGTTATGATGATTGATTTAAAAAAAACAGCCCAAACAGATCTGCTTAGATAACAACTAAGACACTTTTGTCACACATATCAATAACATTCAGATGAAAAAACTGAAACTTTTGTCACAAATTTGATGCAAATATGTTGACCAGATGGATCATTTCAAGCAAGATGCTGCAAAAGAGCACCAGGGAGTCAGAAAGGAGAAAAACATTTGTTCCAGAGGGAAGCTGGCAAGTTTGTATATGGTAATTAATCATAAAGATTTAATCACAATTAGGGGTGAAAAATGAGAGTGATGAAGTTGCCATCAGCTCACCAAGTGAGGGGGAAAAAAACATTAATGAATCAAAGTCAAACTCAGAATGAACTCTGAGATACACAGAGAGATGGCACCTTCTGTACAAGATCTAACACTTGAGGCTGGAAGACGGATACACGGGGATGAAAAGAGAAGGATGGGGCGCGAGAGGAGGCAGAGAAAATAGAAATAGATCATATGTGATGGTGATGTATGGTAGTGAGTTGACAACCCCTTCTCTCAAATCCCTAGTGTCCGCTCACTTGCCCTGGTGCAAGATTTGACCTCACCATGACTATCTTCATATTTCAATTCAAGAGAAAATAAGGGAAACATACCCCTCCCCACCCAACACCCATGCACCTCACACAAACGTCTACTATACCACCAACAGAGCTCTTTAGCACATGTATTTTAATCATGTAGGCCGTAGCCTCGGAGCACATTTTCCCACTTTTTTGCTTCAAACACTAATATTCCACACCAACACACCACTGCAATCACAACCATCATTCTTGAAAGTTTCATTTGAAAAGAAAGCTGACTGTTTGTGTGTGTGTGGTTAATTGAATGTGCCTATGCAGTCGAGTCATGCATATATTAATAAATCTGTGCACATGGTGGGGGCAGAGGCCCAGCTATAAATGTACCTGCACCTGCTTGCATGTTGTGCCTGTTATGTGTCTGTAACTGTGTGTCTGGATGAGCCAAACTGTTTCTATGAAGTAAGAAGCAATCTCAGCAGTGAAGCTATTTCATGCCTATCAGAGCTTGAGTGCTGAGTGAGTGGGGGTAGGGTGGTGAATTTAGGAAGGCAGCACTCAAAGCCTACATACAGGTAGAGCAATGCAGCAGTCTGTGTATGGGAGTAATATAAAAGCTGTCACCTAACAAGTGAGGTGAGATAACACGGCCAATAGGACCAGTAGGGAGCACACTTTGAGCCAATCAGTCTTCTGACACCTTCAAAGCTACAATATATACCGTGACGACAGCAGTAATTGTGAAAATGGAGAGATTTGTGGTGGTGCCTGTTAGCACATGTGCATTTGGTTCAGTGCTGGATCATGCAAATGTGCATTGCTGTGCACTCTGTTACTCTTGGGATATGCAGCTGCTGATTGTTGAATGCTGCATGTACAAATGAAAAATATTAAACATACGTTGAGTAATACTCTTATTTTCTTTCTTGTTTCTGGAGAATAAGGGGAGATAAACACCTCCTGCTGTCACCTTAAAACAATAAATCTGACAAAATTAGAAAGATGCAGAACATGACGCTCATGTCCGCACTCCTTCATGTTACTTTGGGCCAAATGCTTCAACAACCCACACATTGATAGAACAGTTTATTTATATACGTAGTACCTATGGAAACACTTACGTATTACTGCGCCAATGTAAGGTCAATGTGTGGCCTTTAAGTATCACTTTTTCACTGCAGGTATCAGAGTACCTACTCTGCTCCTACAATGCCTCTCTGCACAAAGCCTGCTGTGCATCTCTAAGTCAGAACATAGCTCAACAATTGCACTCACCAGGACACATTTACCATTGTTGGCAAGTACTCACCACAGTTACGAGACTTAAATTGCTGTCCCCATGTGAAGCTACAGTCTCTGTTGCACATTGTTGTTAATATTCTCACAGGTTTCCTACTGAATCTGATCTGAACTTGTCATTATTTTGTAAAACTCAAGACAATGACTGTATTACTTTGTTTGTATTCATAATTTACTCAGGCTCTGATGGTGTCAACAGGCTGAGGCTCATAGGATCTGTAGTAACTGAATGCGATCAAGATCATCATCAATTTCTATGGAAAAATGCAGAAATTTTAAAGTAAATATCATTTTAACCTCCAAGCTCCTTAGTTACGTCACAGCATTTTAGAGAGACTGATTTGACAAATAAACAGAAGCTAACGTGGACATGAGGAAGCAATTAGTTTTCTATATTGGAAAAAAATAAAGAACCTACAGCGTACAGTAATTCAACACACCCACAGTAAAAACACACAACTGGGAGCCATAATGGTTTATTATGTAGCTACTTCCCTCCTTTCAGCTCAGTCAGAACAGGATCGCCGTCCTGGTGGTCCCCTTGTTATGTAAAACATAAACATAACTCCTGATTTTTCTCCTGAGACAAATTTGCATTTAGTTAGGTACCCAGTATGCAAATTACCCACATTTAGCTTCACGTTCACAGAGGCAAGCAAAGCATGTGTCCAGACATGCGCATTAGTGCTCTTGTCATTCATACAATCATGAGGTATTGATGAGAGGCTGTGTGGGTGTTTAAACATGTGTTTAAGATTATTCAGATACAGACATGTACGTTTATACATCAGCAGTTATCAGCAGTTAAAAAGTTACGGGAGGACACAGCCAAGCGCAGCCCTGTATGTGCCTGCAGTGAGTTAAAGTGGCTGCGTAGGCAAAACATCCTCACATTTCAGCCCTGAATCATTCTGCCAAAGCCACTGATCTATTTGTTGTCAAGTGCTTTGCTGTTCAGCAAGAGAGACTGGTTTCCAAAGCTATGTAAAGCCAGAACATCTCAAAAAGGACTAGCAATTTCTACAAACCAATATCCATCACTCAACAGAGTGTTTTTTGGCAGAGGTGAATCTGTCATCTTTTGTTGTATTATTTCTCCTTGAGCTCTTCTTTGAGATGATAGAACAAAGCTGATATCCATCATCTGAAAACACTGGTCCACCCTCTGAAACAAAATCGATTTTCTTTCAATTTTCGGAGGTGCTGATGGAAATCCAGGGTATCTCAAGTAATTGCCTAAACACTTGAGGGGCATTCTGCAAAAGACTGTGATATTGTTTCAGGACTCTGCAGCAACTTCAAGTGCAAACTACAACTGTGGAGGAAATGCTGACAAAACTGTGGTCGAGGAAACCGTTTTCCTCAAAGTTTTGCTTTAAAGGAAGTGAAACATACTTTTTTTTTGCTGCACAGTCATTTTGAAAATATAGATTTTTGTTGGGGTCACAGATATGCCAGTTATAGCACAATGTGAAGCTTTCCTGAACACAAAACCTGAAAAGGTGGGTGGGTCGCTGGTTAGGAAACTAACAATAGACACACAACACAAGACACAAAAAAGGTCAAAGCGAAAATGGGCCCCTTGGGCTCTGAGAAGGTGGCTGTGGGAGTATAACTCCCCACCCTAACCCACATTGAGGATGGCTATAACAGGAATCCCTCCACCCAGTTTAAAACAAAGAAAATG
Source organism: Acanthurus leucopareius (assembly GCA_029814765.1). NCBI lineage: Eukaryota > Metazoa > Chordata > Actinopteri > Acanthuriformes > Acanthuridae > Acanthurus > Acanthurus leucopareius. The sequence continues at coordinate 7,330,926 of JAQMCX010000053.1, read as the reverse complement.
CCCCAACTCACACTCAAACACTCAAAGACACAATTAAACACAATTTAACACAAACACAGACAGTCAACTTATGGCGCTGACTCTCTGTAGACACAACCCAACCACCTTACAGGGGAGCACCAACCTTCTTCTGTGACCTCTCAGCCAGGCTGATTGATATCAGCTGAGGGAGAACATCACAGGTGTACCTAACTTCTCCTGATGAGCATGGTTAACTGAAGCCTGTAACCTAGATATTAGTATCCCTCATACACACACTGTGGAGTGTGGCTTGAGGATAGCTCTTAAAAATGACTGTGGCACAAGCCTAAAGAGGTCAAGATGCATGAGTTTCTCTGAACTTGTTAATATTGCAAGAAACCAGCAGCAAGTGGATCAGTGTACACAGGCTCACACACCCTCAACAAAACACTGTTTCAGAACATTATGACATTGTTTGGCGTTCTTTATTCAAGAAAACAAAATCAATGCGTTCTTCAAAGGGCGTAAGAACTAGCTTTGGTTTAATTTTCCCAAAACTCGAACGTGGATGTACATGACTCAGAGCCTGGAGGCAAAACAAAGCAAATATCAAATGAGATTCTTAGAAGATCCAAGATTCTCCTTCAGCAAAGACAGCACCCACACACTCTTACACAAACACACACACAAACGCACATGGAGAAACATACATTTTGGCTGTCTGATAATAAATGGATGGATTAATCGATGGATAAATAAATTGATGGATGGGTGAATTTATTTGAGAAATTGTGCTCGTTGTCATTGTACTTTTCTCTCCACGTACAGTGAATGTGGGGAATGTTGTGATATCACAGATCAATATAACAATACACTAGATTGAAAATATGGAAGAGTTCCACTAAAGTCAAACAAAGGGAACAAAACAACCTTCCAGCTTATTTGACAATCTGTAATGTTTGTGATGGTACAGTATGTCCTCAACAAATTATGTCATTTAAAGGAAAGTGTAAGTATTTCCCTCCTTTAACCCACCAATTTCAAACATATTTCACTAATGTTTTTATAAAAATTACATGCCTATAGTTTTTTTTATCTGTTCAAGAGAGTCCACATGGAGAAAACAAAAATAAAAAATGAGCTGTGCAGCTGTGTGAGGCTTAGCAGCTTCAGTTGATTTTAATAAATGCGTCCAAAGCACCAATGTTTCTGTACTTAAAGAGACTGGAAGTGCATTTAAAGACACACCTGCGGTATGAAATATAATAGAACATACCGTGTGTTTATTGATAGTAAATTCACAAATATATATGTATGCAAAAACACTCACAGAAACACAAGGTCTCAGCTATAAAAAACTTATCCATTTGACTTGACATATGACGCACTGTGAGTGTGTGAATCTCTCTCTCTCTCTGTATAATAGAGCAATTCCCTGCTTTTGTGCCTATAAAATGTACTACAAACGGATGTGTGCACGCTTGCATTACATATTTGTAAATATACTCCAGTGTTATGGATTTCTTGACCTTGCATTTGTTGTGAGGATTAATGTCACTTATTCAGTCTGGATTAATTTCACCGGGGAAGGTCCGGTAATGTAGTTCTGCCATGTTATATGTATAACCATTTCTTTTTTTACAGGATAAAGCTCTCAGCCTGGATGGAATACATGCTGATCTGCACTTCTACTTACATGAGCAGCTGGTCACACAATCTGCTGGATGACAAAAAACATAATGTACTTACTTTAAACGTCAAGCCAAATTAGTCTGTTTAGCTGTTTTTGTTGGCTGCACACAAGGAGGTTGGTCTAGATTTTGTATTTTACAGGCTTTTTTATCCCTCAAAGATCTAAACTGCTGCCAGCAGCTAAAAATTGCTATTGTTCTTTAATGTTTAATGTCTTTGGAATTGCTCATGCATTCACATGCTTTAGAAAGTTGTGTAAACCGGAGTCCCTGAGCTTTTCAGTAATATCATTTGTCTTGGTTGGTCTTGGGTAATGTTGTTAAAAAAATGTCTTTGACTTGCCAGGGGTTAGGGTTAATTTATTTCCAGAAAAAGCAAACTAATAAATAATACTAATAAAGACAAGATGGAAACTTGATGTTCTCCTGAATCAAATGCTGTATGACCCTTAATGCTGACTGCTAGAATGGATCAGGAAAAACAAATTAAAAACAGGATAGTCGTGTCTTATGTCTTTAATGATAAAATGACTGCCGAATGAATCAGATCCACTCTGAATGGAAATTGAGACTCATTCAGACACGTAAACAAGCTGCTCAAAAAAAAAAAAAACTAACTCTTTTGCCTTTAATTATGTAAAGGACAAAAAGTACATTAACTCTTGAGGTACATCTTTACTAACTATATATTTCTCTAAGTTCTCAAACTTACTCACATCCTAACCAGAAAACAATCTTTGGAATGAGCTTTCTGTAAAATTCAAAGACTTCTAGCAGGGAGGGAAGCCATCACCTATTATCATATTAATACAGACTAAAGATCCGCTGCTTACAATGATCACTTTGCATCGTGCATGATTAAAATTGACAAATTAGGACGGAAGACAGGGACATATGCCAGGCCAGTTGCCATGAATTAACACTCAGCAGGAATTTCCATCTGCCTCCTAATGCCACCTGAGCAGTGTCTCCTGTTATTCTAAAGGAGAACACAAGGTTGATTTGTTTCTTTGTGTTGGAAAAGAAAAGGGGAGGACAGACGGAGACAGCAGCCAACACAAAGATCCTGGATCTAAGTGTTCTTGACAGTAGAAGATTGTGACGTCCAAGTACCTGCAGCTGCTAGGAGAATGTAGGTGACGAGCTGAAATGAGCCTCTCAACTCCCTTAAAAACCCCTGACAAGATGCCCTTTAGCAATCAAAAACAAAGATAAGACTTCTGGGAAATAACAAGAGCAAAGAGTTGATCCTTTTCATGTTTCTGTCCATCTGCAGCATGTTAAGCTAATCCTAATGGGTCATTAAACACGCTAATTAAGAATTCAATCAATAAACAAGATTAATGCGTGAGGCAGGTTCACACACAAACAGGCAGACAGAGAAAAATGCACACATACAATTTGCTGTTTTTTTCCCCTCTTCTGATTGCTTTTCTTGTCATCAATTGTTACCAAGAAATCACTCTGGCTTGAGATTACGAACTTTGTTTGAGAAAAATAGAACAATAGTTCTGTACATAGTGTCTTCTACATTCGACTCTAATTTTCTGTCACTGCAGCATCTACTGTAGTCAAAGAAAAAACAGGCAAAAGAATTACAGCTCAAACAAAACCTAGTGTTGGAAAGCACACATTAAGATTTAAACTGCAAAAGCAAGCATCTATATTAAACCACCTTACATGATAATTTTAAAATTATTATACAGCAGCTTGTTTTTTTTTTTTTTGTTTTTTTTTTTTAAATTAAAATAAACATTTTGGTTGGTAGAAATATGTTTGGCTTGTGGATATTTTCATCTACCAGAGTCATAAAGTTGATTTGGGATGCTGCTCCGACCGATGCAACACCAGGTAAAACAAATTCCTTTTTCCCTCGCCTCTGGAAAAATAACGAGGATAACACTTTAAACGAGGCATTATGGTGCTGCCACTAAAATCGTGACTTATATGGTAATTGCAGTATCTGTTAAGTACCTTACTGAGCATTTTTCAAAACCATGGGGTGTATTGGTAATCTGTGAGGAAATATAACAAAATAATGAGAGTTTCTCTCCATTATACTAAAAATATCCCAAATGACGATTGATTAAGAGCTGCAGTAACATTTGAATGGTTACTGTACGCAGGTAGAACACACATAACAACCCACAAGTCTATTAGGAACTGTTCAGTAAGCAGGCCACATCACTATCTTGCAATTTAATGTGGACTAGTTTGCGTTGCCGTCAGCGAGTATGAGAATAATAGTGAGCGATACAATCAGCCTGTCTGACATTACCTCCTATTTATTAATGCAGCCTATAGCAGGGAAACAATGTTGGTCAAATGAATATCTGACAATGAAACCAGGCTTCTAATCAATTATTTAGAGTGATAAGCATCTACTGGGTCATGGCTGTTACATTGGGGGAACAGGAAAGTATAGGAAAGTCCACAAGGTTTGTATTAATGCAGGATTCATTAACATTCAGTGCATGAAAAGAAACAATTTGTGAAAAGAAAACATTGTGAAATGCATGCAATATTAATGAAATCTATAGTACTAAATTATATCTAAGGAGATGTTAATGTCTTACTGAAAGAACAAAATATACGGAAAACTTGGTCCTGCTGACCATTAAAGTCAAAATCTATCTCCATCAAGCTGTACAAATACTTTGAGAAGAACAACATGCTCATGAAAACATATATTTTTGTGTGAAGTCAAATCTTCTTGTCAGTGCTGTATAATGACATTATCACTCACTTAATAAACCAAATTACAGTTGGTGGTGTGGCAGAGGAGGCTTTGAAGCAGGTGGAGTTTATTATCCAAGTTTGTTAATCTAATCTACAACAACAACCCTCCAGAATTCAGCTAAAAAGCTCCAAACATCTCATGCAAATCTTTCCTTCCAGGCAGAAATGACTATTTACTCGTAATTACTTGTGGATTTTTAGATTGTAGATAATTATATCAGTATTTTCCTCACTACTTTCCCATAAAATATTGAAAAAAGCAACGTTTGCCTTTTTTACAGCAAATAAATAATAACTTCATTCAAGACTTTCTCTTCCCCAAAGACACACTGACACTGTTGCTGCTGAGGCTTGAACACACAGCACTTCACTTCAACTTATCATTGACTTTAATGGGAGAAGAAATTCAGCCTGATAGGCTGTGATAAAATTTATGGGCCTTTTATCATCTGTAAAGCTTTAACTAACTGAAACGACTTTAATGAACACTGAAACACATCCAAATACAAACACAGGCACAGAGATAAAACACACGCAGACAAACCCCTTCATAAACACACACATACCAACACTTTTACTTGCATAGAAATACATAAACACATATATACAGAAGCATGCACATCAACAGGCACAGCTCAGTAAGACCAGCATTTCCTTTCGCAAGCATACACACACATCTCCAACACAACCACTGATGCATGCACATTCTCACACCAAAGTGCAGACATTAAATTAAATTATATCAGAGGTGGAAAAATGACAGAGCCAGCAGATTTTCTGTATGTTGGAGTGTGTGGGGACGCGATCAATAAATCCTACAGAACAACCGATCTGCAACGCTCCGATGGATCCTTACTAAGTTGCTGCTAGACTTGGCTGCACATGCACACAAAGACACACACACACACACACCACGTACATAAATACTCTCTCACACACACACAGGAATATACAGTGTGTACACACGCGCACACAAGAACCTGCCTGCAGAAACACACATTCACATGTATTGTACCACACAAGTACACACACAGTTAAAAATGAACAGTTTAGTAAGTGCCATAAAACTGCTGTGGACCATAAAAAGTAGACTATTCTGGAGTAGATACAAGATCTACTGAGTCTCCAGCATATTACTGTTACTTATAGCCATTTTATGGTTATTACTGCATTGTTTTATAGTATCAATAAAATACAAAAATAAAATGAGCTATGTTTCTTATTTATAATAGCTTTCCAGTCATATGAATTGATTGTTTGAAAAGCCTTGCAGGGGCAATTTAAAGCTCAATAAATCAATGCTGAATACAAAGAGACAGAGAGAGAAAGAGAAGTGAAAAAGCAGCTGCAGCCTCTCAGAGCACAGCGTGGCCAGAGTTCAGACTCTTGTAGTATTTTTACACATAAAAGGACAAGGTTTCTTTTTTCTATGCTCTGACCCTGATATTATTTTTCTGACAACATGCATACCGAACCCACATAGTGTATTCTGTGTTCGTTTGTTTGCTTGTTGTGTTTATCCAATGAAAACTTCAAAGAAATCATACTCAAAGAACACTGGGGACATGATTTACTATGTTTTGAATGTTTTATTTATGTTGCTATGTTCTGTTATCAATGCATAACACTGTTTGTTACAATAGAGCAAGGTGACAGTTTGACATTTAGACTGCACCACCAATTAAAGCATCTAAATCCAGCCAGGCTGTGTGACAACTAAATCCCTGCAGGGATCAACACATGTCTTCAGCTCTTTGATTCAATTGTAAGATAAACACAGGTTAATAAAACAAAGCAATCCTTGAGTGAGTTATAACAGGAAGACCTTTGCGGAACTGTAATGGGATTTAGAATAAAATTGTGGGATTAGCATCCAACCATAAACTTTCCAATGCATGCGTGTGGAACCATCCACCCTGCGCTGATAGTCAGATTGGAAAAGTATGCAACCAGTGCAGTATGTTTTCTGTGTTAGGGTGATATAGTAGGGTTGTACTAAATAGTTTGAAGCATTATTTATAATTTAGACCTTTATGTTTTAAATCAACATTCGAAAGTGCTTATCGTGGGCCTTTGCAGAGTGTTGTATTGGTTGATAAAGGGACAGAGGCTGGCAGACAGCTGCTGACAACAGGAAGTACTGCAGGAGAGAGGTGAGGGCAGAATGAAGCTTCTGGAGGAATTAAAAACTGGAGCCACACAGGATTTTAACCTGATCTGGAACTCTTATTTCGGGAAAAGGACGGTTTTGAGTTCATTTTTCAAAAAAACTTTTAGGATTTGAGTGGATTTATCTTTACTTTAAGCTGTCAGCAGCAGCAAGCCATGAAGTGGCGACCTGCACTGTTATCAGTCTCTCTTTGCTGACTGGTAACTGGAGTGGAAATGTACATTGCATCATGAACGTACAGATGGGGGGGGGGATGAAGGAAATAGGTGCAAGAACCTAAGTCTTTTATCATAAAATATGACAACATACATTCAAAGTTGTATTCTAACTTAATAATCGAAGCTTCTAATGTAAAGCAAAAGAATAAAAATTTGGTAGAGCCCTATGATGTGGTGAGACATAACAAAATCAGGCAGCATACAGCAGCAGGAAATAAAACAGCTGTTTTTGCTAGCAAACACAGACTTCTTCTTCTAATTCTACTTTCTGCACTCTAAATAGCACTAATAGAAATGGATGTAACATCTGCACTTCAATGTCCATTCAGCATGTGAGCTGTGAATTAGTTCATGCGGACTTTAACTTCACTCAGTGAGCCCTGCTTGATCACCCCATCCTGCATTATTCACAACACGGCATCCACTGCTCGCTCGGCCTTGCAGCACACTGCAGCAGCCCTGACTCTCTGTCCATTTGTGAAGTACTCTGCATGCTGTCACCTTAAAAAAAATTCACTCTGCATCACTCACTCTGTTTTCGGTTTCGTTCATCGCAAAAACGTTCCTTCATATTTGTTCTTTTACTCCCTACTGTCTCTCTTCCATACAACTTGTATGGACAGAAGGTGACAAGAGGACAGAAGTTCAGCTCCATCATCATCTTCACCACAGAATCTGATCTAGAGAGGTTTGCTCGAATTACATTATCACAGCAAATCAGGTAGGTGTGGGATTGTGCAGAATCAGGGTTGGTGGAAGTGAGAACTTCGCAAAGTAACATTTCAGCACTTTGAATCCCTGATTTGATCACTTCTGGTCGTATCCATTATCACATCACACTGAATACAGTGATGTGTTCCTGCATGAATGCTGCCGCAGCTCATGTAAAACTTCATTACTGCTGAAGCTATTCATCATTGTTATGCTGATGCCTTGCACTATATTTTGGTTCAGTTTTTCTGATGTGTTGGTAAAAAAAAAAAAAAAAGGGGAACTTGTTGGCTGTTTATTCACCTGGTTTCTGCCAAAGTGCACTAACTTTTTTTTCCAGCACTATTTATTATTTAGTTTGTTATTTTTGTATTCTTCTTAGTGACTACTTGCATGGAACAGGTCCTTCATGTGCAGTCTTAAAAGGGCAGAAACCTTTTTTTAACACTGAAAGAAATTTTTTTTCCCTCAACACAAAAATGACCTTAAGATTGGTCCTAGATTTAATTTCTTCAGGCAGCTGGCATCAATTTAACTGTCTACAAAATCAAGTCTTCTTCTAACTATGCTGCATGTTATTGTCAGGCTGGGGGTGCAAATACATCAGCTTTTTGGGTTTTTTTTGTAAAGTTTAACATAGCAGAGCATTTTTTTGCTTTTCAAACAACACTTACTCTCCATCTCATAGTCTAAGTGCAAGATTTCAACTTTCCCTGTACCAGCAAACTGCACCTGCTGTTTCTTAGAAGGTTAATAACAGGCAGGCAGTGACGTGGTTTGGTCAGAGATTAGATACCTTCAGTGTAAGGTTTCTGTGGATATTTGTGTCTGCCAGGTGTTTATGTAGTGTCTTCATTAGGTTCTCATAGAGTGAATGTGATGAATTAGCCTCTGCTTTAGAAGTGCTTGCTAAGTGATATAAACTAATTAATACTGTGCTGGCTCGCTAAGTACTAATGAACCCTAAAATCCCATTTTTTCACAAGCAATATTGCATCATTAAAAATTTAATCTCAAATGAGTCTCTGTTGACCTCTTTGCTTCTTTAGTTCCTCTTTCTCCCTCTCATCCAAAAAAAAAAAAGTGAGAGTTTTTCAAAATTATACTGTGGCATTAAAAAAAGAACACTACCATGATGCACTAAACTCAGATGTACACAAGCACACATCAACACATCAGACATTACAGCAAACACTCAAACATCGACCTGTGATGATTGCAGTCGGGGAAAAACAGGGAATGGGAACAAAAAAATGGGGATAATTACAGAGGAGAGAAGTGAGAAAAGGGGCCATTAACTAAAGGTACAATTAGCAAAATGTTTGAGTGTTTTGCCATTCATTTCTGCTCTGGTTGATCAATAAAGATTGATCCTATTCTCCTCTATTCTATCTGATGCTATTCATAATTTACAGATTGAAAATTGTGGGAAAAAAATGTTTAACTCAATGTGATGTGTTATAACGCTCTTACAGTTACACAACTGTAAGAAACCCGATATAACCAAAAAAATATATTAAACTCTAATAAATCACATTCATGTACTTATTTTATTTTACACCAACAGGCTTTGTAAGAAAATGTAAATTCTGCCTGGATCTTTACCCTTTTCATATCACATACAGTTCCCAGGGTGGCAGGGCTAACGGCTGTGTAAAGCAGAGGTCTTCAACACCCTGAAAAATGAGGCTGACATCCCAGAACATCCTGAAACACTGAGGATTGTGGTTTAACTCTAATTACTGTATGAACTCCTTTCATGTCTTATGCTCCTATCAAACTTAAGGTTTTTTTTTAATACCACACCAAGACCACAACTTTTTTTATCTCAACAAAGTGCTGTGAAAACCTAAACCTAACTGTAAAGATGTTTATATTTTACTACATAACAATAAAAGAAAGGATATTTTAGGAGAACAAATAAAACATGTTGTTGGTGAATATTTAGTGAATATGTTCAGTTTTAACATTTTGCAACAGGTCAAATCTGTCCTCAAATTACAGTTTGTTAATAGTAAATGCAACTCGAGCTTCATTACGTTCTTCTCAAAATGTCTGCTGTTACAAATTGGTAGTGTATGAAGGTATCATGATACTTGGTTGGCCACTTTAGAGCAAGTGATAGCTAATAAGCATTTACAGTGTGAGGTTAAGAGTTTGCAAAATGTAAGATGAATCCAGTTGACTAACAGCCACTGAAGCCAAGAAAGGTGAAACGTGAGCGTCATGCCTTCTCACTTAAAGTAATGAGTTAATGGAGTTATTACATCCAACTTACCACTGAGCTCTGTTTATATTAGGGCTGGCCCTGAGCCCTGCTGAGTACTCATCCAGATAATGTACTTTTTACAAGCACTAGTATAATCAGAGTAAAATGTGTCAATATCCACAATGATGATAAAGAAAAATCCTCATTGGGCAGCCGTTCTCCACATTATTCTGTAATATCTGGCCAAGCAGCACAGAGCTCCTCTTCTTTACATACACAGACTGTTTTTCACCTCTAGCAACGTTCCTCCATCACAGCCATCCAATATTAGTTTGTAAAAAATATTTTTAGGTGAGTTACTTGGAGAACTTCGCTTGTATTGGAAAGGTTCCATTAGCTTCCTGCTACCTTAAAAAAAAAAACCTCAACCAATCAAGTGATTTCATGTCAGCTTGCCCACATGGATTGTTGCTATTTCAATTAACTTCTCACTGTTAGTTAATTAAAAAATATAAAGAGAGCTGAAAAAGCAACAATCTATCAGCCCCTCCAATCTCCTCACAAACACACTTTATTTCACACTATTTAATTCTGCAGGAATCGTTTTCATTGATCACCTATTCATTCATTCAATTAAGTTACTTGTTTTGTTCATAGTTCTCTCATTCATGTGATCAAAAAAATTGATCACAGGCTTAATTCTGAGATAACTCTGAGATCATTTTTTGACAAAAACATCAAAAAGGCAATTTTTGATCAACTTACAGTGATTTTGAGCTCGAATCAGCAACTTCTGATCATTTGAACCCCATAAGCAGCACACACTTCTGGTTTATAATCATCCCATACTGAGTTCAGATACATAATGACTTAATATTTAATATCTGTTTTTATGTATGTATGCATGTATCTATCAATGAGAGAAACAGAAAGAAAGTCAGAGAAAAACAGAGAGCAAGAAGCTTTAGTTTCCGCATTAACATTGTTTAGTTTTCATATAATAGCCTTTCCATAAAAATCAATAAGAAGATCTATTTTCACGGATTAATGGATGTAATGGACATTTTAAGTTGCACTCACTATCTCTAATCTTTTGGCAAAGACTGAAAGGGAGATTTGAGAAAATCCACAGAGGGAGAACAAATCCATCTCAGTTGGATTGAAGAATTATGGAGTTCCTCTCAGTGTGATTACATATCCATCCGTATACCTCTTCCCATTTTTCACTCACTTCATCACATGCTGTTTCTCTCATCACACCCTGACTTTGCTCATTCACTGTCTCAAACACTCCACCCCCGCACACAAATACTTCTTTCCATCCCCCTTTAATTTGTGACTCACACATATTGATAATGTATGTTCCCTATGGAAGAGTGTGTCTATACAGAGCCATTGTGCTTATATGTTGTGTGTGTTCACAAAGGCATGTGATTGTATGGTTTTCTGTGTGTGTGTGTGCGAGTGTGTTTATATCTGATTGTGTGTGAGAGCTACAAAGATAAAAAAGAAAAAGACTGAACAAGTGAGAAAAATTGTTTTTTATAAAACAGATCTTATCTCTTTAAAAAGCTCGCATGTAACAAACCGATTCTCACTAGTGAAGAATCAAAACCTTCTGCATGAACATCTTCAAACACAACATATTCTACTATCTACACACAGTGTTACTCTAATACCACACTGTAAGAGCACAGCTTGCACAAAAACCAAAGTCCTCTTTTAAATCAGACCGCAAATCCTCCACCAAGTAAAGCTAAAACACACACAAGAAAAACCAACACAGCTGAGTCGCACACAGTTTTTACAGTCTTTCATATCCCCAAGGAGATGGCAGTCAGTTCATTCATACAGCCTTCATATGGACACAAACACACACACACACACAAACACACTCTCTCTCTCTCTCTCTCTTCCTCTACATGACCACTATACATGCAAAAACAAAGATACGGGAGAACTATTTTTGTGAAATTATGCACATGGCTCATCAGCATGAATAAATCAAATTCTTTGCTCTTTGGTTTGTTTGTTTTTTTCATTTTCAACCCAATTAAGCTTGTCACTTCTAATTCAAGGTGCAGACAACCATTTTCCTCCTCCAATACAAACTTCAGCTTTTCTCGGATAGAACAAGCCAAAAGAAGCGGCCGATGCAGGACCAGAACCTGCTTCCAACATGTCTGCTTCCTTCCTCATAAGCACTGACGACTGTCTGAACCTCAGATGTTATATCATCATATGACAGTTTTGACAACTAATTATATGAATTCACTCTTAGTATCTGTCTGACTCTTTTAAGACTCTTTTAAGTCTTTTTTTAAAATCAAATAGCTCATTTTCCTATCATTTTCCTTTGTATTATCATGCAGACTGCTTCAGACGCTTTCGCTTGTTATCATTCTTGTTCCTGAAAATTAGTCCTTTCCAACTCCTCATCACGGACTTCATGCTGAAAGAGAAAGCTATGGCTTGTGCAGGACTAACATATAGTCTGCGGAGTTATGGCAAGACTTTAAGACTACAAATCCCTAATCTGATAGACAGAGAATAGAGGGTAAAGGACAGATAGATAGGGTACATGGATAATCTCACATGTGAGACGAGCATCTTAAGCAATAATTGTACAGAAATGGATGACACAGCTGCTCCCCACAACATCTCGATCACCTCCTGCTGTCTGGTAGCAGAGCAGGTAACCTTGAAACTGCAACTACTGAGCAGTAGTTCAAAATTACATCACCAGAACAAGATGAGAACACATTTATCAGTATTTTAAATTGATTTTTGCACAGTTGAAGTACGGGAAGATGTGTTGACCCACATAATTTACAGTCATTGATCTTAACAGACAAAACCCTTTACCCTTAATCCTTATTCTACCACCTTAGTCAGTTCATTCATTCAGGTGTCACATGCAAAGGGCATTTGTAGGTGTTATTGTGTCTGCATGTTATAAATACATGTCTGTGCATGCAAGTATGGATATGTGAACCTGATATCATCCTCAGGACACAGTCATGTAATTTTGATTGTGACATGGATCAGAGCCACTGAGCTCAGCAGACACAGCATACCAACACCTTTTCCTCACAGCCATTAGTATGCCACTGCTGTCTGTGGGGCAAGGAGAGGAAGAGGATAAACTGAGGAAGAGGAAGAGAAAAAAAGAAACAGGAAAAGGGAGACTAAAGGGGTTTAATCTGAGATAGGATGAAATAAACATCATTGAAGAAGGGAAGTGTGAGTGTGTGTGTGTTATGTCGTGCTTCATACAGACACTGAGAGATGAGTAATAGGCAGAGACAAATACACACATATATTTTAGCACACACAAACTGATGCAGCACATATAGCTGCATATAAATGCACACATTCATAGACAGATTTACACACAAAAAGATACTTGCAGCAGATCGCTGAAGCCAAGGATTTGCTCAGTCAGTAAAAATGAATAGAACCAATTAATACTTCTAACAACTTCTCTTCATCCTCTTTTTTTTCTTACTTCTCTTTCAACTCGTGTCTAAACAACATTCTGACAGCTCAATTCAATGTAATTCCACCATCAGCTAGTCAGCAAAAATGTCCATCCAGTGAAATAAGGATTTGGAGGGGAGGGGGAGAAAAAAACAACAGACCAGCAATCGGAAGCAAAACTGTTTCCATCAAGCTGGAAGTGAAAACTTTGGTTGCAACATTCAAGAGATCAAAGAAGTCATTTTGTGTTAAATTACAATGCAGGGAAGTCCTCCAAGGTTGTGATGATCTTTGATTTCTCGTAGACCATACCTGGAATATTTCAACAGCTCGATCAGAATAAAGAGCTTCAGATCAGTAATGTTTTCACCGGATTTGTGAGACAGAAAGAGAGGAGGGTTTGACAAAAAGAGGAGTCAGATAAAAATACAAAGGCCTACAAAAAAATTCTTTCTGTTTTGAAAACAAGAAAGAAAGGTGTAATTTCCACCTGACACACAAAATATTAAGACGAACGAAAGCTGATTTACAAGCAACAGCTGTCGAAATATATTTTGCATAACAGCTGCAGAGAAATTCACACTTCTTGTTCCTCTTGTTAAGTGAAAAGTTGCTTTCTGGCAATAAAAGAGATGGATGTTTTGGGCTGTTTTTTTGGGGGGGGGGGCAAGCACTCTCCTCAAGTTGAAGGAGTCAATTTTAGAAAACCCTGCTCATTTATTTTTCAACATAGTCTCCTACATTTATACACTTAGTCCAGCGGTTGCGGAACATAACAGATCCCTTCTTTGTAGTGTTTTGGGCCTCTGGAAAGAGGGTCCACAGCAATGATGATGATATCATCAATCGAACTGGTGACCAAGGAGTCTTCTTCACGATGGAGGGAGGAGAGGCAGTAATCTGAGTAGGCCAAATCAAGTGAATGGTTGAGATGTTAGAGGAGTTCAAACTTTATTCCAGGACGACCACACAAATGCATTTGCTGACCAGTTTCTCAGACATTGCTGACTTCAATGTGCAATCATCAAAAACAACAAAAATATTTTTACTTCAATCAATAGAGAGTTATATGACTCATCTCCTTTGGCCACCCGTCATCTACATCACGAATAAAAGCAATCGGCACAGTTTATGGTCAATTTGAGACCAGTTTGTTAGGTTTTCAGCCTGCAAAGCTGCTGCTTGTGAATTGCTCTGTGCATGATGACTTAAACAGAAAAATGTAATGATTCAAATGATAAAATGCAAGTGGACTCTTTTAGAGGGGCAGCAAAGTTATCCATAAAAGCTAGTTAAGAGTTAAATACATTTCATTCCTCATATTTCAGTTTGATATATACACTAAGCCTCTTCATTAAACTCCTCTTCATCCCACTGCAGCTCACTTAGTCACAGCTGCATGACTGCCACAGTGAAACGATCATCCTGCTCCTGATCTGCTGGTAGCAAAATGTGGAGTTGTACTTTTTAAACAAAGAACAGCAGACAGCCAAAATAGATTCCTTTAACGAAGAACTCATTTGTGCTAATTGCTGGGAACCCCGTGTTTACAATGACACTGTTTCTGGGATGAAAGATTAATTATCAACTGAATGAGGCTTTTTGGAGGAACTAATGGTCCTTGGGAGGACAGATTTTTTAAGGAAGAAATACTGTACTCTCAAGGGCATCTAATAACATAGTTAAATTAAAATATATGATTTACTCTCTTGGTTACACAGTCAATGTCTCTATGCAGCTGGAGACACACTGATTCTTGCATTTCTGTTTTTGGCTCTCAGCTCCATTTAAATCACTCTCCTGCAATACTATAGAATGGACCTGACAAGCCATCCTGGCACTTCTTTTAATTAAAAAGCAAAAGTAACTGGAGTGAGGACAGCACTTGAAGCATATAAATGGTGACGACCCTATTATCCCATACTTTAATATTAGTGATATTGGGATCAAATCCTAGGAGCTGTAACGATGAGTGAAAAACTATAAAAAGACACTTCATCCTTGCATTTATAACTAGAGAACAATCAGACTGTAACTTAAGGATCAGCTGCCACAGGCCGAGGGATATATTTCATTCAGGCTACGCACAGAGAGGTATTAGTCTTATCAAATGCTGTCACACTTGAGATAAAAGGTTTGAACACGGAGCTAGTTTCAGCTGCAGGTCCGTCACAAGAATTAATTATACTATCAGTGTCTTTCAGGATGCCCAAGGGCAGAGCAACGGTTCACAGGCAAACTGACAGACAACCAGTCACAATCAGTGTTTGTTATTCTGCCCACAGTTCAATTTAATAGGCCCCTGCAGAGACTTACCAGTGTAATCATTCATACATCTGACACTCTTTCTTTGCAGTATTTCTCTCTCCTGCTTCTCTTCTTGTTCCTTTTATCATTCCTGCATCACTCTCAGTGAGTTAAATACCTGCTAACGTATCTCTAACAGCACTGAAAAGAGTTTAAATCCTTGTCAAACCACCAAAGGCCACCGTAGTACATGAGTTTTATTGAATTTATAAGAAGCCTCGGGTGTTTTAATGTTTTTCCTGAAATGGTGTTGCATGAGGAACTCAGGGTGTTTAAATTTTAAGATCTTATTTCAATTGAAACTAGCACCACACACTCTCACCCTCCCTTTTAGCAATCCCATCATTCCTGTCACTCTTTAGTTCAGTTCCCTTTTTAGCCATGGCTTAAAGTCTTTCTTAAATATGTGTGTGTGCTTGTGCTTGTGTGTATTTGTGTCTTTTAAAGTATTTCAAATTGAATGATGGCACTACAGAGCCAAGGACATGATTACCATAGCAACAAGCAGAGATAATGCGTTGGTTAGGGCCGTGGAGTATTTGTTGTGTGGTTTGGAGCTCGTCCAGCAGGCAAAAAGAATTCCTTCCTTTATTCCTTATCATCCGTCTCATTTTATCCCTTTTTTTCTCCAGGTACATGATTAGTTGCTCTATGCAGAGATAAACAGCTGCCATCTTTTTAGAAGACAAACACAAATGCACACACGGGCGCTTACAGAGTCAAGATTTTCACACATTATTTTAAGACACATGATAATAAGTCTTAATCCTTACTGCAACATTTAGGTCTTTTCACACGCAGGGAACCTTCGTACCTCACAGAGAGACTTTTATACTAATTGCTAACCTTTCACACCATTATGATGTGTACACTCTTATATTTAGCTATGTACAGTATCCTTGCTGACACCAAGCCTCTACTGTCAAATTTTCAGTTTAAGGGTTGGCTTATGCAAACTGCCCAGTACTTACAAAGCATTCATGTTTTTTAATTACAACACATGTAAAAAAAAATCATCAGAAAACAGATTTTTTCTCGCCTCCTTTCACTGATTGTGTGTTTTACAGTCACTAATCTCTGGCCTTGACTGTGGTAACCCATAAAACGCCTCCCATCTTCCACATCTGCTGCCTCTCTTTGCTCTATTATCTCTACTGAAAAACTGAACCAAATCAGCAGGGTTAGCTGTCATATAAAGAAAACTGCGTGTGTGATAAATGAACCCACAGCGCGTTCAGATGAGCTGAAAAATCAAATAAAAATGAGAATTAAGAGAAAAAAGAAGGTGGAAATATAAGTGTAAATAGGTGAAGTAGGCATTAAAAATGTGCAGATAAGCCTGTGATGGATTTATGAGGACCCTTAGTGTTTACATGTGTGGTTTTGCATGTATGCCTGTCCTATCAACACAGATGCAGCCCGAGATGAGACAGAGATTACATGGAATATATATTCCAGTTCTAGTCTACAGGCTTTGCTATTGGCTGACTCCCTCTTCAATGCTAGATGGAGGTAGCATGCCGTTAAAAGCACTTCAGAGCACTTCTCTGTATAGTAACCTGAGAACAAGGGACAAGCTGCTGTTAAAGGGCTGTGCCCACACATGTGCACATATACAAACTGTTGGAACAAAACTTTGATTTAAATAAATATCATTACTGTTATGTACAGTGTTAATACCCAAACAGGCTTTTCTGCTGGCAAAACAGGAAGAAAGTTGATACTCTTTTGAATACAGGATAACCTACACCCATCCAACTGTATCGCAAAGGTATCTGTATAGCACAAATCTGCTCAAAAAGGAAATCAGTCCATCTACACTTCACAAGCTCGAGTCGAGTAGCCCCAAAACAGAGGAAGTTGTAGAAGAAAGGAAACTTTTTGGTGATAAACTCCATAAGTCTAGACAAGCTTTTTAGATGGCAAATTTTGCTTGATAGGTATTTGTGTTTTTTGTAGCAGGCGAGAGCCAGACAAAGATTGACGATGAAAAGATTCCTGCACATGCCTTAACAATGCATACCAGCAAAGGCAGAAGGAAAGAGGACTGTAAACTTGTTAAAATAGCTATAAATGATGCAGGATTTGAGAATGTTAAAAAAATCAGTTTTGAAAATGATGCAAATACTTTCAAAATGCATGTAAAAGACCTTAATAATACACACAATATGCTTGGAGAGTAACAGTGGATGTAAAAATAACTTTTGTTATGTTTACATCCACTGTTGAGAAGAAAACACCCAGGCACCTTTAACTTCGTTAAAATCACAATGCTTTCTAAAAGCGAGAGCTGCAGAGAATGCCAAATTGTCTGGAGACATGACCCACCGCAGGTAATATGGCAGATTTACTCGTACTTTATTGAGTATGCCTCCATCTGAGTCAGAGTCTCAGCAAGGGTAATCGAGAGTGAAGCCTGTTAGAGACCAGGGCACGTATGCAACTAAATGCAGCATTTAAATGCTTCACACATTTCTGTGTGGGGTTGTACTGGCACTCACACATACAGAAACACACACATGCACAGACACATGCATGCACACACACACACTGTTGATTTATTAATAAGATTTGATATGAAGCCAAGCACAATCTTATGCCTTTTAATGCTCCCTCTATCAATTACATCTACATTTCCTCCTTTAACATCTGTACTTTCCTCTCTCACACACACACACACACACACACTCTATCCATCCCTCTCTTACTCTCTCTCTCTCTCTCTGTAAAAGAAACATAGATAAGATAGAAATATAAATTCAACAAGGGGACGACACAGAAATCACTTCTGCTCTTGCTCATCTCAAATGCTGCCAAGCTAGGAACTGTGACTGATTCAGAGCTCGTTATCACAACACACAGTGATGTGGGAAAGGGGGCAAAGGGAGCAAGTTGCACCCTGGTGGTTCAATCTATACAAGTGCATACTGCATACTGTAATCAGACCACTGCATGGGATTTAAATCCCTTTATAAGAGCCATTTAAATCTATTTCCTTCTCTCTCTCTCACTCCTGCATGTCTCCTTTTACCTGCCTGTCTGACTGATGCGAATGTTGTTTACTGAATCTGAGTGTAAAGGAAATCATTATCAATTGAATGAGCTCCAATCACCAGTGCATCAGAGTGACGGCCGGAGACTTGCTGCATCTTTGCACTTGCCTCAAAAAATAGCCCAGTGAACCTTTTCTTGTTTCTGCTGTGCTATCAGAATGAAACACAAAGTGTGGCACATATATTCACCATAATCCAATATCTCATCACTGTGTTCAGATGTGCAACAGAGCATCAATAACCCCCCGACCCTTCACGTGCATGAGCTAAGCCTGCTCCCATTCTACTGCTCTGCTGAGCTTGCAGCTTATTTATATTTAGATGATTTCCACTCAATCAAATTCATACAAGACTCTATAATAACTTACACCAGTCAATGAGAAAAGTATGATAAATCTGCTGATGCATATAAAAAAAAGAGCAGGACATCAGAGCTGAAATTGAGTATACATATAGGGCCATTTAACAGACTTTCTGCCTGGATTTTTTTCCGATTAA
Organism: Acanthurus leucopareius; assembly: GCA_029814765.1. Lineage (NCBI taxonomy): Eukaryota > Metazoa > Chordata > Actinopteri > Acanthuriformes > Acanthuridae > Acanthurus > Acanthurus leucopareius. Next base: position 7,311,889 of record JAQMCX010000053.1, on the reverse strand, counting down.
TGCAACAAATCCTATCTCAATGAAATTGTTATAGCTCAGCTTGATGTTTGTGTTATGGTTGTAGGAACAAATAGTTGAATGGCAGAAGCCCCTGTGTGACCTGGCTGTGTGTGTGAGAGTTAGTTTGAATTTAAACCGAAACTGCACACACAGCTACATATTGAGAAGCAAACACATCCTCGCTTGTCATGCTTTCACCTACACTGCAGTGCCAGAGCAGATGGTGCGTACAACCCTGAGTTCACTTCCTGAAACAAAAAGAAAACAGAGAGAGAGAGAGAGAGAGAGAGAGAGAGAGAGAGAGAGAGAGAGAGAATGGTGGAGAGAGATGGAGGAGGAGGTGGAGACTGTCTATCTCATCCCATACTGCCCGTCCCAAAGCATTACTGTCAGCAGAAGACAATGCAGCACTAAATGGTTAGCGCATGCACACACACAGGTATCGTCTCTCATTCTCTCTGTCTCTCTCTCTCTCTGTTATTTTCCATCCCCCTCTTCTTCCCCCTGCTTCTTCCATAGCTCCTACAGCTGTGTATAGAAACTTTAGCCTATACTCATCTGTTGTCAGAAGTAATTTTCACCATCCCCTGCCTACTGAACTTTTAATGACAAACTGTCAGGAAAACTGCACTGGCATCTGGTTTGGCATCCTATAGAGGAAGCCGTGTATAATGGAGGCATGTGTGTGCCTGTGTGAGTGTGTTTATTTTCTGAGGTTTTATTTAAACATTAGTGATACTGCTCCCACTCTTTAATGCTTTTTTAAAATCTAATTTTCTGTCATCTATCTATTAATCAACTAGTTCATTTACAGAGTCTACACAAACGAGAGACAGAGGAAAAAACTGCAACAACAACAATATTCCATGTTACATCTACTTCTATTTCTATATGTAACACAAACTCATTGTAAATTCACTGTACATATACTGTAGCATCTTAACTTGACAGTATTACTGCCTGACATATGGGTATATTTGTACTGATGAACATATGACTAACACTTCAAAAACCTGGCACACACAGTAACACCCTCGTAACCTTATTGTAAGTGACTGTCTCTGCATTCTGCTCTGTTTATTCCTACATTATGGCAGAGCAGCATACAGTGGCATTAACACTACAATTAACCCTTCACATTGGAAACATCTCAGACTAAAATACATCAATGTAACTGTACGTGTCTTGCATCCATCAATTTCTAAGGTTTACAAGAACTAACATTTCTACTCATGATTTGTTACTGAGTGGCTTAGAAGTCTTTGGCCTGATGCAGCTCTTGGTTGTGAATATTCCTGCAGGCCAAAGTTCCCAAACTTATATTTCATGCACATCATTAGACTCAGCTGTGACATGACACAAGGCATCTCTTTTTCAGGCTTCTGGTATGCTACTTTTTGACCCAGAACCTTTCAAGATACAAACAGACTGTGCTGACATCCACATCAGAGGGGGAAATGACTGTCTTAAGCTTGGATATTACTTGCTATCTCAGGATTTTCTTTTGGGAACCACAGTGTTAAGAATCAGTTTCAAATTGTCCAATCTTTTGCAATCATATGCCTCCAAGTAGTCATTTCAAGACTATCACCAAGCTGAAACATCTTTCTACACAGCATGAACATAATTTTAGAAATGACATATGTTTGACGCTTCATGCATAAGTGAAACTGCTTCCAAACAAAACAGTGTGTCCATAACAGACAGTTACTTTTCTGTGTTGGCTATGTCAGCAGATCTTTCCTTGACTAAGAAAATGAATGAAAAAAACTGCAATACAACTTTTCTCTGAATAAATCAATTTAAAATTGGAGCAGACTGACTGTTGGTACTATTACATACAGCACCTTTAACACAATAGCTTGTAATTCACCACTGCCATCATGTCTGTTTTTAACACACAGAACAATAAAACCCAGCAGACTCTCTCTCTCTCTCTCTCTGCATGCCTCTAGCTCTACAGAACTGAATCCATTTGTTGCTAGCAGGACAATTTGTTCTCAGCTTAATGTTACCTGCCAGGTGTCACTCTGTAAATTTCAGTTTTAGTCGAGGCATGTTTACTCGCTGCCCCCTCCACTCTTAGCTGTTGTTGTTGCCAATGCAGTGATGTGGTACCAAGCTGTGGCTTGTATGCTGCTCACCTGTCTGCCAGTTCTCATTACTAATCAAGCAGCATCACAGTGCACTTATATTACATAACGTCTAGACAAACTGGGAGTCTGGACAATATGCAATGTTATGGTCTAAAAACTGAGTCCACAACAGTTTTGTATTAAACCCGAGCAGTGTCGTAATGGTCCCAGCCAAAATGTTAAAATAAACCACTGCAAAAAAAAAAAAGTTGCATGCCCCATTATGTTGACATTCAGTTCATTCCGTCTTTGAGTCCAAAATATAGTGAATAACATTTATATTTCCATTTTCAGTACAACATACAGCACCCATACAATATGTGCACCATACTTGATGAGGAGCCAACAGAAAGAGAATTTCATGGATAATACATACTTATTTTTCCAAAATCTTAACTTACATCTCCATTATCGCTATATACTTGATATAAAGTCTATTGTTTCAGGTGCAAGACTTTTATACTTGTTAACAAAAAAAGAAAAAACAAAAAAAGAAAAAAGGGGAGAACAGTATCCCTTTTAATAGGGAATGAAAACTGGCATTTTTCACTTTTCACTGCAAATAAAATATTTATTCCCCTGCCACAAGTTTTGCAAAACCATTTTGCATCATTAGCCTATTTTTCCATAGGCAGAGTGTAACAAGCACCCTCCTTTTATCAGAGCAATCTGCAGAACTTTCACTTGGCAACAGCTCCTCCGTATGTAAGTCCTAAAATTAACCTAAATTTTGCTCACAGCAGCACTACTACTGCCAGGTTGAGGTCTGATGGGTTCTATGTATCTTATTTTCTTGCATTTACACTGAAGAGTTTTATAAAATAACCAAACTCACTAGTATTTATAACACATCAAATATAGGAGAGCCAAAAGTTAGCTCTAACTTCAGCTGACAATATGTCACTCTCTCTTTGATATACACACACAAAAAATGTCTTAATACACACTTCAACACATGTACGCACACACACACGTACTCACACACACACACACACCCCTGTCTGGTTTCACAGCGATCTGCAGAGCTTGGAAAGAAAGTAATGGCACCATATTTTACGTAAGATTCACAGCCCGGGGCTCTGAGAGTCAAACACACAAGTCAGCTGAGCAGCAGCACTGCTGAGGTCAAATCCGACTCAGACACTCTGCCCACACTGCAGAGCTGTCTCACCAAACCAGAGAGAGAGAGAGAGAGGCAGTGAGAGAGAGAGAGAGTTATAAAAACGTGTTTAGGTGTGTGGGAGAGAAGCAGAGTCTTTTTCCATTCATGGCATTTGAAAGCAGAAGCATTTGAACACGTTGGTATTTCTGAGCATGACAGAAAATGAGAGACAGTCAAGGGTTTGAGAATCGTGCGAGACAGTATTTTACATACAAATATGGTTGAGAAACTGACACACTGTAAATGAAGTGTGGAGAGAAAAGAGGGAGGAGAGAGGAGCTGTAGTGACAGAACAGATAGAGAACTTGTAAGAACTGTCAGTAAACTCTCACCAGGTAGCAGACAGAAAATCACACAGCATTTATTCATAAACGCTGTCAGGTTTGGTTGCGACATGCAGTGTGAATGAGCAGGTACAGCATGACCTACTGATAAACCTGGAGACTGAGGATCAAAATTGAAACTTGTAGCGCAAGCTCACTGAAAACATACTGCAGGCTTGGCAAAAGGTGCTTCTGATGTTGCTGGCAAAGACTTTATGAAATGCCACAACATGGAGGCAACAAAAGACGAATGTGAGGGGATTTTAAGGCAGAAGGGGGGGGGATCTGTCAACCTTCAATGAAACAGCAGGTTACAAACAAGATTTAAAACCGTTTCCTATTTATTCCTGTTCTTTAAATGCTACATGACAAAGTCCTCTGGGTTCAATATAAGAAAGAAAGGGCAATATAATTAAAAACAGTGTTAGGATGTTACAAGTAATAGAAATAGTTAAATGATATCTAGAAGCATCATTATCTGTAAAATGTGTTCACTTTTACAAGTGTAAAACGCAGTCAACTCTGGCTACATATTTTTGATAATATTATGATATGATTCCACTAAAAAGTTGATTACAAGTAACACATTTTTGCCAAGCCCTCAGCATGGACATCTTTTTAAGTAATGTGCCCTTGTGTGGATGAAATTTTGTACAATCTGTTCTTCCCATCATATAAACTTTTACCCTGAACGTTGTAAAAGAACTACACAGAGAAATTATACTGCATTTATAAATCCCAAATGCATGGACAACTCAGTTTTAATGAGAAACTGAGCAGTGTCATCAAAAATTAATAAAGATGTTGCAGCAGTGGATGAGAAAACAAATATATACAGAAACATGAGTATCACAGCAGTGAATATGAACACAGAGGCAAACCCTGGAGTCATTAAACTATGCACATTGCATACACACACTCTCTCTGCCCTGTCACACACACCTGTACTTCATGCCAGTGTGTTTCCCTGTTGACTCCTTGAGCGAAATGTGCCGTGGGGTGAAGGAGCCAAAGCTGCGGGCGATGATGGCCACGGTGCGGAACTTGGCTCTGGCTTGGTTCACCACGTTGGGGCTGGTGGCGCTCTGCTTGCTGTGGTCCCCATTCCCCCTCTTCAGGTTGTGATCCGTACAGGCGATGGACACCTGCATGGCTGGGCTTTAGTCGAGGGAGCAGAGTCCGAGTCGAAAAGGAAAAAAGTGCAGACGGGACAGGAGTGGAAACAGAGACTAGAAGCCTGAAGTCTCAAAGAGAAAGGTTTTTTTTTTAAACTCTTGATTTAGCCTCTTGTCCTCTTTTCTTTTAAGTCTTTGTTCAGGTTGTCCCGTTTCCTTTTGCACTTCCTTTTTTTCTTTCCTTTAAAATGAATTAAGTCCTCAGTTGCTCATTTCCAAACGCTGTGTCTCCATTTGCATCGCTCTGTTCTGTGAAGCAAAGTAAATCTGCAAAAGCTTTTTACTCACATCAAGTCTTCCATTTCAAGCTTTCCCCTTTAGAAGACCGGCCGCAGAACAGGTCAAGCATCAAAAAGCCAAAAAAGAACAAAGGACTCCTCAGTTCTTTGAGGGATCCCCAAATTTATTCCCCGAACGACTGTCCCTTCTCCTGTGTCCTGCCTCTGGTGCCAAGCCTTGTGAATTTTCTAACAGGTTTCAGCTGCGGAATGACAATCAGAGGAGCTGGGGAGAGCGCAGAGAGTGAAACAGATAGGCTAGATGGAGATGCGACCCAGGCGCTCTGCTCTCTCCCTGGTCTGACTGTGGGAAGAGTGAGAAAGAGAGAGAGAGAGAGAGAGAGAGAGAGAGGGAGAGGAAACGATAGGGAGGGGAAAGTGGAGGGTGAAGGAGGAGGGGATAGGGTCAGAGGAGACAGAGGCAAGGAGGAACGAGGAAACAAGAAGGAGGAGTCACTCTCAGGTCCTGGCAGAGTGAGCCATCACACTTGTGCCATCAGCACTTTTTCCAGTCTTGTCACTTCTTCTCCCCCTGTCTTCGCTCCTCTTCTCCTCCCTCTTCTTCAAAGCTCCCTTGCTCCTCTCTGCCAATGTTAATACGTGTCACTAATTTGCTCGTGCCCCAGTTTTCCCCCCTCTTTCTCCTCTCTTCCTTTTTATGTCTCCCTCGCGCTTTGATATTTGTCCGATACGGATGCTCCACTGTTTTTGCCTTCTCCCTGTTATTTTTGTTTTTCTCTGCAAGGCAGCTACTTCGCTGTCAGCGCACCTTCAGGGAACTGAGAGGCATGTGGTGCAACACTCAGCTCTCTCTCTCTCCCTCTCTCACTCCCACTCTCTTTCTCTCTCTCTCTCTCTCTCTCTCTAGCTCTCACTCTACCTGTCTCACTCATCCTCTCACTCGTTTTCTCACCTGTCACTCATCTCTAAAGGATTCTTCCTCTGCTCCTTCCCAAAAAAATTATATGCATTACCACTTATTGCCTCTGCATTTTACACATTATCCTCTTAGTGCAAATCTCTTTTCTTGTTCTTTCCCTCTTTTTCTCAACAATTTGTCTCTTTGTCCTTAAGCTGTTTTCACTGGATAAAGCCCGCTCTAACTGTGCCAACTTTTGTCGCTTTGCCGTGCTTTAAATTCACTATATATTGAAGGAAAATATATGTAACTGGTGTACTGAATTAGACTCGTTCATGTTCATTCATCATACTTTCTGCATACATCTGTACATGCGCACATACACAGAATAATTATGCAAAAGCGATGTGCAAGTCAAGAACATATTTGCTGACATGAAGTGATCATTTTTCCCCCAAATCCCCTCACACACTGTACATGCAATCCCCATAGGCAGCTGCAAATCAAAGCGAACGAGAGGAGGATGGATGGACGAGATGGGGGAGGTGTGCAGAGATTGGAAGCAGGAGAAAGAAAACTAAAAACAGCAGGCTGAGGCGTTACAGGGCTGAGAGGGAAATAATGCATCTGTGTTTGTGTTTGATTACAGCAAATGTCTGCCTGCATATGAATGACTGTGTGTGTGTGTGCTTGTGTGTATGTTGTTGTGTTTACAAAGTAAGGTGTTTATGTTGTGAGCTTTCCAGTAATTCTATAAGGGGTGTCAAGCGGAGGTAAATGGAGCATTTTGCTGCAGGGTTTCTCAACAGTCTCTCTTGCTGTGTGTGTGTGTATGACTGCTATGTGTGTGTGTGTGAGTGTGTGTGTGTGTGTGTGTGTGTGTGTACACGTGCAGTGGATTAGCACATTTGGTGTAAATGTCAGCACTGCAGCAAGTGTTTGGACAGAACAGACTATATCATTATCTGTACCTGACAAAAAATTCTAAATATGTATGTTTAAGGATTAGGTCTATTTGTGTGGTTGTTTCCATTCTTAGCAGATGTTTTTGCTATAACAGCTGATAAATGTCTAACGTTAACACATAAAAATGTGTGCACCATCAACGACGTACAAGCAAGAGAATGAGGTTGTAAATGCTGTGCTAACCTTTGTGCTGTCAGCCCATTTTTTCCTTTCAAAATTAGCATCTAAACTGAAAGAAAAATCATTTGTAATCTCTTCTACACAGGAAGTGTAGAAGTCAGTCCCTTGGTCAGGGTATTGTTTGACTGTTCCAATCAATAACTTTCTAATAATAATGTTTATGATACCTTTTTTATTTTCTGAGTATGGATCTGAGTGTGGCCGGTGATTCCCCAGTTGATTTGACACCCAATTCGATTTTTTTATGACTCAATACTGATTCAGTTAGAGATATGTTAGTTATTATACCAATTAGGATATATATGCTAGGATATGAAAGAGATTCCAAAAGAACTAATGCTGCAAATTACACAAAATCATCTAACCTTGTGCATTATTAAAAATATTAAAATATTAAATGCAGGTAAAAAAAAAAAGTGCTGTTGGCAAATAACAAGAAAGTAAAGATGTGTGTTGTCCTTTGTATTTTAACAAGGAAGATGTGGAAAATAGAAACTTTATGTTTTTAAACATTCTTTTGTGGCTATTCTAATATATATATATCTGAGTTTTAGATGCTGCACATGAATGTAACACTTAAACCATTAACACCTACATGCTTTGCAATACAAGGTGAAGTAGGTACATTTAATAGTTTATGAGATGCACTGAATCTGCTGCTGTAAAACCCAGACACAGAAAGACAACACAGACCTAAACGATCCATTAATGACATCAGAGGAACATCAATATGTTAGTATATAATAATAATCTCAAAGCACCACTTTGCCAATCTGATAGAGCCAAATAGAGATGCTAGGTTTTCCAAACCAAAACATCCACACAAGTATCTTTTCTGAACAAAAGCATCGATTAAAACTGGCATAAATTAGATTTAAATTGGGTAATTCTGTGGTCAGGCGGTGTATTGTTTTAAACTGCTGTATTTTATTGATTTGATTCAACTTCATTCGGGTCCATTGTGTAATCCTGCAATCAATCTCTCTAATCAGCTCGTCTGATCCTCTCCACCTACAAATCTCCTTTTTTCCCCCCTCAGAATAATATGTAAACACCGAAAATAAACTTATCTCTGAACAACAAAACTGTATATCTAACAAATTTATCTGAGTAGTATCGTAAGAATTTTTGTGCATACTATATAGTGTGTATCCTGTTTGTGCAGAGAGAGCAGTCAGACAGGAGGTTTTTCTTTTTCAATCCAATGTCAGTCCTTAGGAAATGAATTCTTTATAATATCACCAACCCTCCTGTTCCATCTTTTCCGCCTTACTGAGGGGCCATACATAGCCTTGGATCAATCTCACACCAAATGGAAAAGCCGCCCTACTGCAGCTCATTCCAGATCGATCCTGTCCCACTCCTCAGGGGAACAACAGATTCCCAACCAATTCAACACATGGAATTTGAGCTGGCTTAAATCCTCTTTTCTCTAATGAGGAGGGTGCTGAGTGAACATATCAGTTTCTACCCACCACTGCCAAAAAGCACCAAAGCTGCTGGATGAAATTTGAGTTACTGTTATTAAAAAAATGTATCATATTTCTTCCACCAGTGTGTGTGAGTGTGTTTTTTCTACAGTGCATATCAACAGTCATTGAAAATAATGGTTATAAACTACTCACTAACTTAATAATTAAACTGTAAATCACCTATGTGACCTAACTTGACCATATAATCCCAAATTTGCATGCAGCTGTAAATTAACACAACATGAGGCTCACTACGTGTGAAAAACACCAGAAACCACAGCTACACATAACAAATGACCTTAATTAAGAAGAAAAAAGACTGAAACATCCTGAATGGTCTACAATGAAAAAAAAGCTTTAGGACTTTTTTAATTAGCCATGCTAACCATGTGGACATAATTCCCTCTGTCAATCCACCACTTTGGTCCAGACTGAATTATATCAACTGGATGAACTTCCATGAAGAGGATGGTAATTCCTATGAAGCTTGTCTGCTGTGGATTATTGCTGACTTGTGTTCAGACATTCTCCTCAGGATCAACTGAAGTCACCTCGGTGATCCTCTAACTATTCATTTTGCTATTATCAAGTTAAAATGTCATTTAAAAAATAGTTTGTAACCCAATATCTGCAAAACTTATTTCTGCAACTTTAGCTGTACTTAGCAGCAAATGTTGGTATTGTTAGCATTATTATACCATTATATGTTAATATTAGCATCTGACTCAAAGCACCACTGTGCCAGATTATAGTATGGCTGTAGCTTTATTTTTGTTTTCTGAACGGACTGAGTCAAATCATTGCTCAGATCTCCAGGACTTGGTATTTACTTCTGTGAGAAAAGTGGGTTTTGCATGCACAAAATCAATTAATAGTTAAATACATATGGCAGAATCTAAAGTCAATATTTCTAATATGACACAGAAAAATTGCACTCACAAACATAAACACATTGCTCATGGACACTGTGGTACGATTTTTATAATTATCTAACACAGGGCATTTCTTGCTCTGCTGCCCAGTGAAGGGGGCCACCACTCAGCAGCAGTCAATACAAACGATTATGTTTTATTAGGGGTTTCACAGCTACTCTGCAGCCCAAAAAAGAGAGGCAAAGGGGAGCTAAAAGAACTAAACTGAATCTGATATGAACTCTCTTCTAATTTGCATTTTTTTTTCTGACTGAAGTAGTCATTACACCTGAAGTAAAATGTCAAGAACATTTAACATTTGTTGTCAATAAAGTACTGTATACAATCTTAAATGCACAGTCTTTTTTTATCTATATTCTTTAAGAATCTGCTCTCAGATATCTATCAGTTGTGCTTATGTGACCATTTAATTTTGTTAACTGCTTTGCTGTCACCTTTAGATGTTGGTGATGTCCTGCCTTATCCGTCAAGTTACGATTTAATTGCAAGAGAATTTATTATCTGCAATTACATTCACAAAGCAATTACATCCCAAGTCAATATATAGATCCTGATTGGTGTCCAACATGGACCAGCTACATGTCCAGAAATATGTTAAATGGATGTAAATGAGTTCTTCACTTTTCCTAATAACAGAGGATGTTAAGAAGTTATATCAGATCATTAGTCAGCTTTTAAAGGTCACTTATTGCTCTTTTGTTCCCTGAAGTCTCCACGACACCATGGCTCTGAATTAAAGATTAATGATACAGATACAAAACTATTGCTGTATTTTTATCATAGCTTCAGAAGTCGTGAAGTTGCAATTAAATGGCTCTGTGGTGCTGTGGGCTCGACTGAATTTTATCTGGCATTTCTCACTATTTCTACTCTTTAGCATAAAATAACACCACAAGTACAGTGTTTTATTTTAAAGTGAATAAATGCACATATTTAGATAGGATTTTATTACTAGAAAACAATAAAAAAGATGGACTGAACCAACTAACTTTAAGTTAGATAGTTTTAATATTTTAAAATAATATTTGTATTGGAGTCTCTATTAATGTTCATGGCTAGCACTCAAAAAACAAAGCGCTAAGTAAGTGTAGTTTTTTCCCTCTGGCAAGCAGGGTTTAATGTCAGAAGACTATCTTTCACATTAGCAATCTTTCACACAAACTATGCTGGGTGTTTGACTATGTTTTGGTGTTATTAATAGGAGCACTGCTTCTGTCTTATGTCCATATTTCACACTTTCCTTATGCAACAAGCTCCAAAGTGCCTCTGTGATTTTTTAAATTTTTTTTTTAAATTATCATAGCAAGTTTTAATGATCAAAAACTAAACTGATTCCCTTACATGCCTCAAAAAATAAGCTTGGCCGGTGGATATAATTTTAAAGCAGAGTCTTAAGTTTGTTTTGCTCACTGCTCTGATGCTTGCACCAGGCTTGCAGGTACAACAAGAACTTTTGACCCTGGTGCTGAAGAAAATCCTACAGAAAACAAAGACATGGTTTGTTCTTGACCACAGTGATATAGGGCTAGATTGACTCATAACCCCTACAGACTGCGATATTTGCTCTTTCACTCGGGTCAAAATCAAACTGATGCAGCAGCTCGCCTCTCAGAGTCTTTGTACAGTAGCTGTTAGAGATTTTTAGAAATAACCAACTGGTCGACAGTCAGTTGTGGGTTGATTTATTAGTCAGACTGCAAGTATTTTAAGCCTTTTTTAAAAACAATTTTCTAATTATCATCTATGATTTGTTTTTTGTTTACCCAACAACTGCCCCGCAAGCAGCTACTGATGACACACTCATAACTCTGAGTGTGAGGCAAGACTGTCCTACTTTTGCACCTGTGTTTGCATTTTTATGTGTGTATGCCTGTGTGCATCTGTGTGCGTGTGTCTATGCGTGTGTGTTCTACTTCATGCTGAATCATGAGCTTTGTCAGCAAAAGCCCACACACTACATATTGAAATTCCTATGGGACGTTCCACGCTATGTGTGGGTGTATGTACCACAAGTTTGTGTGTAAATATGATTGTGTGTACATGTGTATGTGTGTGTTACATTTTTTTTTTTACAGTGATGCATTGTCATCACCACCAACTTCAAGTCTTCCTCCGGTCAATGTCCCCTGCCCTAACACTGATGTGAATATATTTTCTATTACACACATGGCAGTGAGCCATAGTTGTTCTTGCTGAGCAAGGCATACGTAGTGCACAAAACACACACAAAAACACACATATATGCACTTAGGAGCATAACCCAGTTTGTCCAAAAAAGGGCGTATAAACATGCTAATTAAAACACACAATCATTGACAAATGTAATCGCAAACAATTTACAAACTGCAAAATTCAAAATTCAAAATTCACTGCACATTGCTGAGTCAGTGTTTAAAAGTCAGAATCACTCCATTCTGTGTACTCTTGAACCCTGAAACATTTTACTTTCTAACGTATCATTTTGCAGTTTTATGGCTGTGTTGATTTAAATTTGTGAAATATGCATTTGTTTGGGTAGGTTTTGGTTAACTGACTGTTACAAAACCAGTGTTTTTTATGTGCTATAGGTCAAACACACACAAACTCAGTACAGTGCAAATGTAAGCTAATGCCCTTGTCTGTGGCTCTGCCTTGAGTGCCATGATGCAACTTGACAGAGCAGCATCAGGGATGTCTGCCCTCCTTATGAATGAAAGCTGCTCATCTCCTGCCTATAGGAATAAGCTGTCCACACTGCCATGAACCATTTCTGGCAGCTGCACGGAGGTTGTTGTAACAGTGAGCTGACTCATTTGTGTCCTGACATTCCCATCAAAGTCATACTGTAAGCTGAACATGAAAAGAACAAACTAATTGTGCAATGAGGGTTGAAAAAAAAAAAAACTGAACAAGTCTTTTACTGGAGTTACAGTTAAAAACTTATTTTAATCTTCGAACTTTCAGAGTGCCACCCCTTGGAGAGTGAGATACTTAAATAAGCCTCTCCAGGTGTTAGAACTAGGTTGGGAACATTGTTTTTCCATAACGTTTGCAAAAAGTAAGAGAAAAAAACCCCCCAGAGTGAGGAGATTGGTTAGTGGATGATGTCAGAAGGGTTTGTGTGAGACAACAAATGCAGACATCCGACACACACAGGGCCAATTCGATGATTATTGATCCAGTCGAGACACATAGAAGCTTGCAGGCAGGTAGAGACACAGGTGGCAGGAAAGCAAAAATGTGAGCAACATGGCAACACTGAAACCACATTGATCTGACAGAGAATGATTAAAGCACATTGAAATACTGCAGGGCTAAGGATACAAAGTGAAAACAGGGTGGGCAGGAAAGAGCAGATGACAAGAATAGTAGGGGAAGGGGTTACTGAAGAGCTATAATAAAACTGTGCCTCTGATTTGCCCTGCTGTGCCTCTGTTAGAGTTACCCTGATATTCTTACCCCGAAACTAACTAATCTCTTTATGCAAAAAGATGGTCAGGTTTGAGTTAAAACAAGCAGTTAGTGAAGCCTAGAGGACCTTTGTTGCATGGTCACATTAATAACATACGGATTAAAGTAAGGGAATAATAGTGGTTGTGTTAAAAAAAGAAAAAATGTAACTTCTGTCTCCTACACTAATGTCTGATGTTTTTCTGTTGCTTTAAAACAGTCACCTGTCTTACTCTTTCCTCAAACATAATTCAAAGGCTTTGCTCAGAGAAAAGAATACAGGTACTTTAGTCTTTAAACTGACAACTCTCCAAAATAACAGTGACAAAGAGTCACACCACCATTAAATCTTCCCACTCTGTCCAGCCACGACCAAGGCCACAGGTCAAAAGGCAGAATCACAAAGACAGAAGGAAAGTACGAATGCTTCATTAGTCAATCATATCCATGAAAACCTAAAAGCAGCTTTTCATTTTCACCCCTCATACTGGCCTTGCTCTCTGTACAAATGGTGCTACCGTGGAAGCTCTCACACCCCCACCACTTCAAGCAAACTCTGTGTTCAAGGCTGGATCAAGAAAACAACAGGCAGCTTACATGTTAGCTTTTGCATCTAGTATTACAGATTTTTATAACAAATCATAATTATGGTTCATTTAGGAGAAAGTTATACTGCGTGACTCCTCATATACTGTGCAACTATTGTTATACAGGCATAATTCTGCAGAACTGTTAAAATGGCATATTGGGAGCTGTGTTAAGATGTGAGTATAGCATATTTATACAATAAACACCAGGAAATGGCTATATTACAGTTATTACAGCTTCATATAAGCTTGGTGGGAACTCATATGTGTCACTGGGAATCAAACATGATTTAATTTCCTGTGTTGTTATTTAATATTGGTTGGGAAGTCTGGGAAATAAGCTTGAAATGCATGTACACCAACTGAATGTCACACTGAGGATCAACTCCATAATTTTGTATTATTAAAGCGATTCACATATTAAGCAAGGTAGATCACAGGTCAAGGCTGCTGCAGCTGTAAGAGTGCTGCAGTAATGAGTCTTGGCCCTGAGGTCACACACGTGTCAATCATGTTCATACCATAAAGACTCCCATGTGCAAGGTCTCAAATCAGAATCATACGTCCCCTCCTCCATCTCATCACAGAGGTTGTAAGTGGGTTTGCAGAGGGAGAGTATGGGAGCTTTAGATGGATTGTAATGTGGTTTTAACGACCAATCACTGCACTCTACAATTGAATCTTATTTGCCTTAATTGCTTTGCTTTTGTTAATAAATCTTTGATCTTTGCAGCCTTCTTGTTTTATGGTCAACCACAAGGCGGTTACAATACCTTGCTGTGTTAAATACGTCAAACACTCCAGTTTGTTATTTGTAGGAAATTAAGTTGATTGACTTTTTAATCAACATAAGAAAAACAAATAGCCAAAAAAAGAAAGTCATTAGTTTTCATGATTGGATTTCATGATTACATTTGCATCTGTTTCTTTGAGAATTTGCATTATAAAAACTTATGTTAGTCCCAAAAGAAGAGTAATGTCTATCTAAAAAGCATGAACGTGACTAAGCTTTGTTGATGTGCTCTTCAGCCGTGACAACTGAGCAGAAGAAACAGTTCTCCACAAAACATTTCCCACTCACTTTGCATAAAAGTCAGGTTTCAATTATCCAGTTGCTGCGCTCTGAGGTGTGTCACAGTGGAAGGAAGCCAGGCGCTTTGCAGCTGCCACCTCCACTCACAGTATCAACAAAATTACTGCTGAAAATAAACCCACTTCTCCTTCAGACCAAGAGGACCTTATGTAACAATGGGCTGCTTAATTACTACAGTACATGACTCTACTTGACTCTTGTCATTTTAGAGTTCAGCGTACAATTATATTTTTTTCTAGTTCTCTACAGTGTCAAACATAACTTTTTTTCTCCTGGCCCACTTGCCAGTTGATCAGAATTTGGCCTATGAATTATTTTGGCAGCTGAAAATTGAAAGTAACTCCTTGTCATAATTTAACCAAACTTTTTAGAGAATATGACTCAATGGAACTGTGATAAAAAGCATACATTAGCGTTGGTTTGCAAGACAATGTTGAAGCTCTCCAATAAAAAAAAACAACAACCCTGTATTGCAGTACAAAAATAACATTTCAATTTGTAACACATTAGCTATTTGTTTACATTCTAATCCGGTTGAAGAGTACATAACAGAACACTGTAAGAGTCCATTATCATTTATCATCATTATTATTACCATTATCACTGGTGTAATTGACATTGTTGTTATTATTATTGCACTGTCTGTGCCGGATGCAGATATCACCTCGTGGCAACCCACAAAATTGTCAAGTGTTTATGTACCCTGTCAGGAGCTCTTTGTGTAAGAAAGAAGCTGGCTAACACTGTCATCTGATGCCAGTCACAGCCAACGAAAACGTTCTGAAGGCCCGACTGTAAATCGGAAGGTAGAGCAGATTGTCTGCCTATCAGAATGTCAGCAGTTCAATACCTGATTTCTTCTGTCTGCATGTGGAAATGATCTTAGGCAAAATACTGAACCCCAGATCAGCCCTGATGGCTGTTTGTTTAGTGTGTGAATGTGGGTGTATGAGATCCTGATGATCAGGTTGCCACTTGTAGAGAAGCCACCTGCCATTAGTGTATGAAATGTATGTGTGAATAGGTGAATGCTGACTCGTGTTGCAAAGCGCATTAGGTAGTTAAAAGACTACAAAAGTGCCTTGAAAATGCAGTCCTTTTACTATCTATAATTGCTCAAAATTCATAATCGTGCCTGAACAACGCAGACAATTTCAGATAAGGTGTGAAGATATTAAACATCTTTGCTGGCAGTACACTGATATGTACACAATATATAAAGTAAAATGCACAAAACCATGTAAATACAAAAATATAGATACACCTTTATTCTGTCAGAAGCTCTGCAAAGTTTAAAATAAACAGATTGGATCTATGTGTGATATTTGGTGACTGTATGTGGTTTCATTAGAAATATTAAAAACATGTAAGAATATCACCAGATAGCTAAATAACCAAACAGCCTCTCTTTATATTCTCTGTATCACCCTCTCACTAACACCCAAACACACACACACACACATAAGCAGGTCACCACTGGGTCGTAATCCTGAGTGTATTCATTTAGCAGCTGTCATTGTTCTCAGAGGAGCATTAGATTACAGCTTGTCATTTAGACTTGAGACAGCTAGTGAAGATAAGAAGGGTCCAAGTGTCATGACCTTGTCTATAACCAAGACGGTCACCCAGCTCCCTGCACTGTAAGACTTACAAAAGAGTTCTGGTGAAGAGACAATATAACAAATTGCAATACAGTAAAGGTCATTTATGGGTAACTTAGATAGCTAGATGCTCTAATGTGTGTTATCTGATCACTCAAAAATCATTGAAATAATCAGCAGATCATTTGATAAATAAAATTAATGATAGCTGAAGTCTGAATAATCACTAACAAGTAATTTACTGAGAAAAACCTTTGTAGTCTCTTTGTTGACACTCTATGATGATCTCAAACTTTAAAAGGTTTGTTCATTGCAATCTGTTACTGAGCTTTAAGTCTTACTACTGCACACAGTTTTTGTTTTAAACCCAGGTTAGTTACCATGATATTACCTGTGCATACAGCTATATGCTATTGGCACAAAATTCTGCGACTGAAATGTTTTGCATGCACAATTACGTGAAGACCTCTTTACGAAGTGCCTGTGAGCAAGGCACTATGATTTTACCTGTTTCCTGGGAGTTACAGCACTGCTATGTCTCTACTTATAGTTAAGTGTACGTGTGTGTCTGTGTCTAGGTTAACACCCACTGCAGCTTAGGTCCCTGCTGTATCCATCCAGGGTTACTGCTATAAATATGATTTTTTCCAAGGGAGCAATTGAAAAGAAGATTTCTTCCTTCTTTTCTGTCCATCTCTGTGTTAGCTCTATGAAGAAAAACTCAGCATAGAAAACTGATTACACTGCAGACAAAAGAAAAGCCATCACTCCTGGCTACATGATATCTTAAGCCTTTGGAATAATGTCCATCAAAATGTGACATCCTGAAATGAATGTGCATAACTTTCACAGAATAAAAATTTCTGAGAGCCATTTGTAACTTTTTTCCATAGTACCTAAAGGCATGGCATAATAAGGTTGTTCTCAAACTTGCACTATGTAATAAGCACATACTCCTACACTACCTGCACTACAATTAGCTATTTGTTGAAGAGAGCAGCGTTTCTGGCTGCTAGAGAGTCTCCAGATATGGACACTTGATTGTGAAGAGTGATAACAACAAGAGAAAACCGTCATCTCAGTAATAGCATTGCTATGGAAACAGTATGGAGGCGTTATGTGTGTGGGAAAAAGCAGCAATAAAGTAGCACCAAGCAAGAAAAAAGATGCCAGATGGCAACAAGGCAGCATCTGGAGGAACGAAGGGTAATATGGTTTACCTTGGAGAACAAAGTGTCTAAAGTCTGTAGTGTAAATTAAGCGGTTGTTAAACCATGCTGAACTGCCACTGAATGACTTCATTACATCTACAAAGGAACAGGGACATATGTAGCTGAAATAAGTGCTACTTCCAGTCTTAAAGTCATCTATATTTTGTTTTGTTTTGTTTTGTTTCTTTACAACTAGTGAATAGTTCAGGGAACAAGGGAGTGTTGTGACAAAAACAGACGCAACCACAACAGGAAAGACGCTGGATGTAGTACTGTTAACCAGATTCAACAGCAGATACATCAATTTTCCCTTTGTTTTTTTGTGAAATGGACTCCAAGGGGCAAAAAACAAATCTTTCATTCCTAACCTCTCACCTCAAACACCTACAAAACCAACTCCAACTTTGACAAAATACAGCAGCAGAGCAGAAAAACACAACGCTACAGAGCTAACATCAGGAAAGACCAAAAACCAACCTGCCCTTGGATTTCTTTTTTAAAATGAGTCCATAACCTTTCATGCCACTAACAGGGCACACTCATTTGGTCACACATTCTTTCTTCCATACAAACACAGACACACAAACACAAATTACTACAGCTGTTTTAATGTAGTTTTGATTATAGTGCAGAGTACAGTGTTATGTGAATGCACTCTCAAGTGTGTGTGTAAGGTGTGTATATGTGTGTGCATAATTTACTATGCAGTAACTCAGAAATTACAGTCCAACTTCTGAATTATTTAGTGCAACAAATGGCCACTTAATGTAATAAAAGACTGAGATAGAATTTTTAAAATAGCACCATCATAAGATGAAGAAAATAGCAAACATTGATTGATGGTATAAGACAGAGCAAGGGTTTTCTGGCCTCCACTCCTATTTACTGCCACGGCCTCTACACCTCAAATTTTTTCACCTTTACATGACACCACAGCATGTCGTACATTAGCAACTGAGGTTATTATTAACCAAAAACTGACAAAATGATTAGATCCACTTAAGGATTTAACAAATTGCCCTGGATCAAGTCTACGATAATAGGAAGCAAGCACCCATGTAATTAAGCATTCATTATTGAATTTGGACATGAATCTTGTAATGCACTATTGTATTATGTGATATAATTTCTTGGGAGACTGGTCTGCCCATTTATGTTGCCCTTTCAGCAGCTAAATTAAAACTGGTGCACAGGTGGAGTCACGGTACATCAATCGCTAGAAAAAGACTTGTCCTGGTCAGCTGAGCAAGTGCATGTATAGTAAATTACAGCCTGGGGCTCCACAGAAAGGAGCACTCAAATCCACAGAGCCTGTTAAAGGGCAAAGCTTGTGTCAAACATGAAAGGGTAAGTTCATTTGTCCAAAACACGTTTCTTCATGCAACTTACTCAGCACTCGGTGTTGCTTCGACTTAACTTTTTGAGCAAATTGAACAGATGGTGTCTGTTTATGTGTACGTGGTGGTGCTTGCATTCATTTGCATGTGCAAAGATGTACGTACACACTCACGTTAGAGTGCGATGTAGATTGCATGCATTTCATCTGCCACTTCTACTGAATTCTTCACTTTGTTAATTGGATTATATTAAACACCTGTGTCCAGTCTAATGTGCTTCTGCCTCTACTTCAATTTCATGCTCTAAATACTTCATTACTAGTTGGATCAGTAAAAAATTTTCTTCGTTTCATACTTTTGCTTTGCATTCACATCACTTTCTCCAACTCTACACAAACACATTCCACTTTACAGGAAAAGTCAGGAGCTCGGCTATAGGGGTGGGTGGTCTTAGCTCCTATTCACCTATAGATTTAGTTTATTAGTTGTGATAATTTATGGAAAGATAAAACACAGTGCATAAAGAGAGCACATCATTAAGGACTTTGAAGCCTCTATTTTTAACCCAGGCAGGTGATTTTAATTATTTTGGCTGATTAGACCACTTCTGAAGACTGTGGGGTTTGTGTAGACTGAGCTTGATTAACATCTACCTCACTCTCCTGTTAAATTTGTTAAGGTGGGACAAACTGAATATATTATCACCAAGCTATCTAATGCACTATATTTCCTTCCTCTATTTTGTCCGTTTCAGATGTACATTGTGACATTTTTGTAGCGTAGACAACGGAACAAAAGTGTTTTTTGGATGACAAGCCAAAATGTGAAAAAAATCATCTCTTGTCCCCCTTTGTAAAGAATGACCATTAGCCAAATTACTTACACCATAAATGAGTTGAAATGAGACCACTTGAAGATAATGGGAAGGTGAAGCGGTTGTATGAAGGAGTGCTCTTATCTCCTGCCAAACCACATGGCTCTTCTGGTAAGTGCTTCACACTGGCGGTGCTAATCATCAAAGTGAGATAGTGCTTTAAGTCTGTGCCTAAAAAACAAAGAGTGGGCAGTCACACTATGACTGAAACAAAGTCAAAACTTACAGAGGAAGATTGAAGCACATTGATGTTCAGTCATGAAGTGACAGGAAAATCGGTACATCGGGAGTCTTCTTTGCGTTATATCATCCATCATATTTATCAAAGAAATCAAAAACTTTGCAGCGGCTTTATAAAAGACAAAAAAGAACGATTGTGCAAGATACAGGAAGAGAAAAACTATGTATATTCATACTGTGTGTGTGTGTGTGTGTGTATGTTTGTGTATGTCTGTGTTGATTTATGGGTGCATGTGTGAGCGCTTGTGTGCAATGATCTACACTCAAAGGATTCCCTATCACTCGTCTGTGCTGACAGAGAATTTCTGAACCACCTCTCGTGCCATTTATCATCCATGCACACAACTCATCATACAAGATTTATTGACCATGTCTGTCTGACGCAGGTAAGACCTTTCTCATGGTATCTGGTCCTGCAGTGCAGATTAAATCATTTTATATGACATGAAACAGAGAGACTAAGCAGTATTATCAAATAATAAAAAACCTAGTTTAAAAAAAATCAACTATATTTTTGATGCACTGCAAGGTCAGGTTTAGACATTGCAGGGGATATTGGTCAGGCAGCCACGGCAATTCATATTTATAAGCACATTTTATACTCAGTTGAAACTTCCATGTTCTTAACATGAGAAAGAGAGAGAGAGAGGCATTTAAGACTATTCTGTTACAACAAGCACAAAAAAAATTATGTACAAACATACAACATTGGTCTTTGAAATGTGACAAAAAGATAATGAAATCATTTGATGCTGCTTTTAAAAGAAGGAATCATGTAAACGCATCTCATTACAGCAGTAAGGTTATATCAGTACTTATCAGCACAGAAATCTCTGCAAAACTGCCTTAAGATGCTGGATTAGTGAGTACATGGGCCTGTGCGCCAATCCAATACTATGTGAGAAATCTTTCATGTCTACTTGTTTTAACCTTTTTTTCTGCACAAGTTTCAAATATACATAAACGGCAAGTGACTTGTGGAAATTGAGTACATCAGTAACCTAATATCCATACAGGGTTAGTTGTATAGTAGTTTTTTAAATTAACTTGTGTACCAAGTGTTACTTGGTATTGGCAGAAACCCAAAAATCAGGTATCAGAATCAGTATCCGGGAAGAAAAATAGCATCTGAACATAAACCTTCATTTACTGATGCTATTTGTCCACTTTTTCTTCTCAATCCATGTCAAAACTTCAACTGAAGTGTTTTGAATGAACTACTGAAGAAGAAGAAAGAAAAGAGCACTATGGCGGTATAATATATATTTAGGTTACAAAAGCATGTATACGTCTGTTCCTGTCTGGCTGATCTTGTAATATTGTAGGTATAAGTAAATACTGAACACGGTGAAATGGAAGACTGCAACCACTGGCCACAGATAGCTGCATAACTGCTGCATTGCTGCACTAGACCACTAAAATACATAACTGTTAATTTATGGATTTGGATTTATGCAACTCATGTCCAGAATTTGCACACAATGCTCTCAGAGTACTGCTGTGCTTTACTCTATTGGCACAGTGTTTCTCTACATTTATTGCAGTGTTTAAACAGTGACAAATACTGCAGTTTGCCAACAAAGGTGTGTGCGTGTGTTCGTGTATGTGTGCTTGGGTCTGCACTGCGCTTTAGTTGTTATTATGATGGCAATCCCTCATATCCCACTCTTTGTCCTCTGCTCACTCACCTTACCTCTCTAAATAGGCCTTAAGGGAGACTACAGTATATTACCTTTTCTTACAAAAGATAGCAGTGCACCCGAGAACACACATCCAGTCTTACACACACACACATAAACTGGCAAAGACTCAAGCCCCACTTCTGTATATTACAATTTGTGAAGACACACACGCACACACAGTGAAAAGACAAGAAAAGTGCTGATCCGAGGAAGCATAAACTTTGCCTGCGTCAGTGTATCAGCTTAATGCTGTGAAGTGGAGATACAGTACTGTTTATGGTGACACTAAAACTGAACTTAAAGGAAGAAAAATGATGGAAGGGAAGAAAGAAAATGTGGTGATATACATGGGCAAGGTGACAAAAAAAGAGCTCAGAAAAATATGTTGAGCAGCAAAAAGGGAAAATGAGAGAGAGGGAGAAAGATGGGAATGGAAAGGAAGAGTAGTATTTGTTGATGTGTAAAAGAAGCATAGAAGGATTTTACGATGTATTTCTCCCTCTTGAGCCGTGGTTTAAAAGGTCTCTCTGCAATCCACAGCAGGTGACACTGTGGTACTAATGCCATGGCTGCATGAGCACTGCAGCACCTCTTAAAACAGTATTTAGTGTTTCACTTGGGTCCGACATTTTCTCCTCACTTCGCAAACTCAGTTAACTTTAAGGTGCTCTCATTTTTTTCCATCAGCAGTGTACAGGTTCCTGCTATTGAGCTGATTTCAGTAAATGCATAAAGGAAATACTGCTCTGACAAATATGAAACTTTGCACAGAAAAATAAAAACATCAGAATGTGTGGTGCTACAGTTTGCACTTGCGTGGTTAATGTGACTTCAGGAAGTAGAAGTAACTACAAACACTCACTGCTGTTAAATCTGCTACTGACAACTCTAATTTGAGTCTTGTACACACAAAGATCCACACTCATATCCATGCTTTCATGTGACAGCAAGTCCACGGCTCCCCCTAGTGTTCATTCCACCAAACAGCACTATAAAACAAATTACAGGACCCTTCTTGTGTAACTCTCAGGCTCTTTCTCTTGATCTCTCACTGCAGCTCCCAAGACTCTAATTTACTCTCATCTCCTCTCTCTAACCCACTGCCCCTCACTCATCCACCCACATGTACTATTTAACTGTTAAACATGTTTTAAAAGTGCCTCCGTTTCCCCTCTTGGCATTCTTCACACACCCACGCTGTTACATCTCATGCGCTCTGCATCGTCATTACAAATTGGGTATTTAACTGCTGTTCTTATCTTGAAAGATCTGCAGCACACAAAATGGTTCACTGTCGCATCCAATCTTTGATACAAACACACACTCAGACCTATTAGTGAGTCCTTGTGGGGGTTTCTAATTGAGTTACATGACTGTAAGCTCAGATCTCACACACTATCATTATGAGTCGTGGCACTTTGGCAGTGGTCTGAATCTCCAAAGGCTACAGAGTCACCTTGAACATCATTTAATAGATTTAAAGTAAAAGGATGAGTGTGGGTTTGGGTGTGTGGGTGTGCTACTAATTTAAAGTTGGCACAACTGATTTTATTTTTTAGATGAATCAGTGTGGGAGCATAAGATGAAGCTCCGCTGGGGTGTTATCCTCAAGCGACCTCATTGAGACCCAAGGAGAGCACTGCCTCTTATCGCTTATCAGCCCTCATCAATAATGAACAAATACCAAGAGAGGGGATGAGCAAGGCTGGGAAACTTAAAGACCTGCGCAGAGAAAAAGAGAGAAAAACAAAGGCAGAGGAAGAGACAGAAAGATTGATCAACCCTAATGAAAGATGCTCTGTCCATTTTTCAAAGTAAATGAGAAGTTAAAATGATTAAAAAATCAAAGAAAGTCAAAAGAAAAGAGTAAATATATATAAACTGGCTCAAGTATATAATTCACCACCTCATGACGGTATCATTAGATATTTATTTATGGGCTCATAATCTAATGAGGGTCTTTCTTAAATCTGTTTAAGTAGAAATTGATGTGAGATTATTATTTTTTAAAGCTGAGAGAGTTTTAGAGACTGGTCAGCCCGGGATGACTGCTGAGCCTGTCCCAATTGGTCAGCTTCTATCCTGCACTCTCGTAAACGAGCTTGTCAATAGGACAAACTGATGCCCTATTGATTCACACAGTCAGCTAGTGCTGACACAAGTGAAATACCAGAGGTCTGTGCATATTTGTTTGCAGAGACTCACAGTTATGGTGACAGTCCGGTTGATCTTCCAAGCTGATTTATTAATGAGAGTTATGCTAAGAATATGCATTAGCTCACTCAATAGCTCACTAATGAACTAGTAATGTGTGTATCTGTGTGTGCATCTGTGTGTTTAAGTCCTAGGAGACTCCCTAGCTGGCCACATTTAAATACCAATTGCAGGCTTGCTAAAACCAGTGTGGAAACGGCATTGACTAATGGGGACAGATCCCCGAAGTTGTTTTAACTTTGAATACGTTTAGCATGCGTATTAAAAATACTTTGCTCTGTGTTGGGTTCATGTTAAGGTTGAGGCTTAAGGTAAGACATGTGTCTTACTGGGTTAAACTAGGTTAGGCCTCCAGGGAATTAACATGTCAATTAAATGTCCCTAAAGTGACATTTAAACAAATGTGTAAGTGTGTGTAAGTGAGAGAGTGCACAAAATAATTGATCAGGAAGATTGATAAAACACTAATTAACTAAAGGATTTCTGTCCCGGCCTCCAAGCAGTCCATCTCTCTGCTGCTTTTAATTGACCTTACCAATCTTGAGTACTAATTGGTATAGGAATTCCATAAGAATGAGAAGTCCAGGGATTTTGACTTGCATACATATAAGTGTTAGATTTTAATTTAAAACTAAATTAAAATCTAACACTTTTATGTATGCAAAAAGTAAAGAATAAATTACAGTTTTTTTAATAGACACTGAATACAGGTTATTTGGGAACGAATCAAAAACTAACATCCAATATAATTAAAAAGCGTCTTTCCTTAACAAAGACTAGCAGTGCATATATCAAACTCGTGACTTACAAACAAGGCTTAGCCTATTTGTTGAAGGTCATCACGCATTATAAATTATATCCTGGGTTTAATTTGGAAACAACAACAACAAAAAAGATCTACAACAAGACATTTAATGCCGGCTGCACAATTACAAAACTTTCAAAGTGAAAAAGTTATTGAACAACTAGAAAATAAATGCAAACTGGCACACTTCAGTAGTCAAACAAACCAGGCACATGTAACTCATCTACCACTAAAAAACTTTATAATAAAGACATCAGCAGACCAACAGACAGAGTTACCGACATGAGGTACGTCTGACAGGTAAGTTACTTAAAATGTATTTTACTCACGTTTTAGGGGCCATTTTTATTATCTTCCTGGGATGATAATATTTCTTTGTCTCTCAATTCCCCGCCGCTTGAACGATGCTAATGAACTTGCCTTATGAAAACAAAAGTTGCTAGCAATACTGCAAACAATTTAAGCTAACTCTTTCCGTTGTTTATCTTGTTTAAGGTTATTGACGTTATAAAAGTTTGGGTTAAGCAAGCTTCATTTTTTTCCCCTTGTTCTTGTCTTTTTAAAATCTGGCCGTAGTTGAATGAAACTAATATCTGCTAAATAACTGATGTATATTGATCCAAATCAAAGATGTGAACTTCATCTGATTAGCTTCTCAGCAGACGTTGACAACAGACGTATCGAGCTGCAATATCATTTTTCACCACACAGGCTGACTGACATTTATCGGCCGTTACAATCCAGAGGGGCGCTGTTTCGCCAATTTCAGTGTAAACTGTGGATTAATGACTACTATTTCACAAATAAAATAATAATGATATTAAGCATCATAACAAAACAAAAGTGTATTGAAAAAGTAGAAACTGTTGGACTTTCCCACAGTATTAGCTTAACTTAAGCCCCCTGGAGTTTGTTGTTATATTAGCGTGAAACTTACATGGTGTATCATAAACCCCCTGATTAAAGGGCTTTCCCACTCTTTAGTTTCAAAATGAGGTACTCTCTTTCTCTCTATCCTAAGTAATTTATAACAAGACTAGTTCTAAGCCAAAGGTGTCACAGGATCTTGGTCATTCTTATCCCTTGCGTGTTTCGCACGGCCTCAAAGGGCTTTTACTGTAATAGCTTTAAAGCATTCATAATGAAAAGGCTCTAAACAGGCACTTACACTGCAATAGTTAATGTAAATCTCTTATGTCACCAATTTCAGCGTGTTTCAATAACCACCACCAGTTTTTCATTAAATTTACACTCAAATATTTCCTGAAAAGCAACACAATTAAAGCAGGGGTAATTGAGCATGCTTTACTTGCCAATACTCTCTAGTGCTGGTACTTCTTCAGGCAGTTTTGTCACAATAATGCAAATGTTTAATATGTATTAATACTGCTGTCAAAGAAACTAATTAGTGTGCAATAAAACACTAAAACCCACACACGCTTGATTTGCTCATTGAATCTGCATCGTGATGAATCCCAATAAAACAGATGTCTTGAAAAATGATATACAGTTCGAGGCGTGCCTCCACACACCCACAAACTCACACACACACACACACACATAGCTGTGACCGTCTGACCGATTAAGTATTTAGAGAGGATACCAGCTCCAATGTTAAATATTCACTCGTTTTCCAGGATGAATTAAGAATGAGCAATTGACGCATTTATCTGCATGCGTATGTGTCTCTGATTGTGTGTGTGTGTGTGCGTGTGCGTGTGTGTGTGTGTGTCTGTTCATGTGTGCTCTATGAATCACTGGTTGAATGCACAATTTCACTCACAGCTTCTCAAGTGTCGATTGGTTACAGACCACAGCTTCATTGGACTCTGATTAAGAATAGAGACTGACACGCACACACTCACACAGACAACACATACTGCTGCACACACACACACAAAAAAACCCACGTGAAAAGCACAATATAAGTGAGACAACTTTCTGGATTTGAGCATGAACAACACTTGCTTCATTTAGAATGTGGTAAAAAATATAGTTAAATCTAATGAATCTTTTGTTTCTAGTTTAGATTTATTTCTCTCTTCATCTCCACCAACTCTTTGCTCTTGTTGTTTCTTTTTCTTAGACATTGTAATAAGTTAGGTTGAGTGCCTGCACAGCTTCTCCTTACATAGGCAGATGCTGGAGTCTAAACACTTTTAGTGAGCACGAGGCTCCCGTCCAGAAGGGACAGACTTGTGACTGGCTGTGGTCAATAAACAGTCTGTTGCTTTCTCTTATTTGGGGTTCAAAAACAGCACTGTTATATTTGTTCTTGTTTGTCCTGCCTTGGTGTAATGGGAGCTCAGAATCAGTCCAAGAGAACAAAGTTTGAAAGACAGGTTTAAAACTACTGTCACTAAGCCAAAATAAGTAATAAAACAGTAGATAGTGAGTCTGTAACAAATAAGTGTTCAGTTTAGCTGATGACTCCAGCACAATATGGTGTAATATCCATTTAACATAAAGTGCTAGACTTCATTGAAATTACAGTTTTAATGCAGAATTGCATGGCTATATTTTAAAAAAAGAAAAGAGAGGATCAGTTTAAACACTTTCATTTATGTTTCCACCATTTAAAGTACACTGCATTGGTTCATTTTTACATTGCAATGATAGAAACTTGTTGATCAGCTCAGAATATGTGTCTAGTAATAGAATATAAGTATGTAAAAGTAGCTGCTGGTTATTCTGCATCAGCCTCCATAATAATGCACCTCAACGCATAAAGAGGAGTAATGTTATATTCCAAATTTCACTCAAAGCTTAGCTTTGCATTATTGAACTTTTACATCTAGTTTTCACATTTTTGAATAAATTTAGCATCAAAAAATGTGACTGAGGGACCATGACAAGTAGGAAAATGGTCAAAAGCAAAGAACAGAGAGTGACAGAAGAGCAGAGGAACTGAGGGGGCACTGCAACTCTGTCACCTGCACAGTCCGTCAGCAGGCAGAACACATTTAATCAGAAAGACTGACAAACATCCAGACTGTCTGCACATACACACACACACAAACACACTCTGGTGCACCCATGTGCACATGGCATATGCTTCTCGGTGTGACCCTTTGCACCCTGAAGGTCTGAATGCCCCCTCACTGTCACTTCTTTACCCAGAATTCCCTGGTTAGTGTCCTATAATATCACAGGCTTTCAATTAATCTTTTTCCCCTTTCGTCTGATTAAAATGGTGCCTGCTTTAATTTGATGTGTTATCAATAATCAGCATTGTGCGTTTGCCTCTGTAACTACTTCGGTATTTAGGTTAAAAGGGGATGTGCTACATTCATGCTTTTGTGTTTTTACAGGAATGTTTGATTGAAAAAGATAGTTATTTTTTGTGTTCAAATATGAAGTTAACCAAACCAAAACATGGATTCTGCCTTTCTGTCCTGGGACAGCTGATACCTGCTCAAGCAAAGTACCAGAAAACATCATTATTTTACTAAAGCAAGTTTGAGTGCTGAAGTATGTAATAAGTGTGGAAACTGTAAAACAGTCAGGGTTGGCATAATGCAGCATTTTACAAATGCAAAATCCAAGGCAATAAAAACTTGGTGACAAAAAAGGAAAGTGCAACAGTGCAGAAAGTGTTACAAAGTTCTCTTGCATCATTGCAAGAGAACTTTGTAGCTATTCTATTTAATTTCCTGCAAACTATGTTGATTCGCTACGAATAAGGTGTTTCAGCCAAAGCAGGAAGGAAACTTCCTCACATTGAAGTGTTTCAAAAATGGCAGATGGTGGAGGCTTTGAATAAAAACAAACTGTAACAGCTGTACCCTCTTCAGCACAATGTAAGAAGACTAAGAACACAAAGAAAGCAAAGAAAGAGAATGTCAAGGCTGATGGAAACACCAGAGTGAACCTGTGCCGGATGTTCTTTCAGTGGTGAAGCATTCACGACCGACATGGACTCTGACTGGCTGTCAGTTTCTAAAGCTGTTTTTCTAAATCAAGTCTCTATGGGACAAAGTGGCTAATGTCTGCTTTCTTGACATGGTTCAATGACAGTGTCACATTGCTACACTATCCGGCCCTGACTAGATTAATTAGCGTTAACATTCGCCACATTAGCCCCGAGGACGACATTGAATGCATATGTTCTGAATTCAGCACAATAGGCCGACACCACATCTTACTGTACATGGTCAGGATGCCTATTAATGACACGATGAACATGCACATATTAGAAGCAGCAGCTCCTTCACAACTGAAAACACACACCCACACCCCAAACACAGACACACACACACACACACACACTCACACTCATGAATAATGAACTGCATGGCATGTAAGAGCACACTGTCCGGCTGAGGCTCATATCTGCTTGTAGTTTTTCTGTCCTTCTCCTCTCCATCTGTGCTCTTTGCACGTTTTTTCAAAAGAACCAAAGGTTTGCAAATAGAAAAAAGAAACAATGTACATGATTTTATATGCAAGAGCTGTTTTTGCAAAGAACTTTCATCATAACAGTAATAAAAAAAAAGGATGTTTTTGCTTTTTACAGTCTGAAGGGAATTTTTGGTTAATATATATGTTAAACCTCTGTTACAGCTGAGGTTTGATTTGCGTTTTGAAGTGAAGCCCATGGTGAAGGGTTACAAAAACTGGGGTAAGGACTGACTTAACCAAATAATAAAATCATACTGATGGCAAAGTCAGTATCTCTAAATACACAGGAACCTCTGGTGAGTTGCTTTATAATATTAATTGAGGAATGCTACAATGTGTGACATTTATTCTTTTAATCATATTGTTTTAGTTTGGTTGAGCACTGGGTTCAGAGGCTTTTGGAGGTCAGAGACCATTTCCACAGGACCGATCCCAGCCAAGGGATCACAGGATGACTTACAAGCTAAGACAGAGGAGAAAAAAGCACATTACTGCTACATGATCTTCTTTTAATTACTTTTCCTTCATTTGGAAGCTTTACCTTTATAGATCCCTATAAATCATTTAAAATGGCAATAAAAAAAGAAATTACTCTCTAATTGTGCTGTCATAAATAAAAAGGCATCATAACTAGACATCTCTCTGTTTTTAATGGGTCACAAACCAAACAGGTTGTGTAATAAAATTCCCTCTAAAGGCTTTGTCATGTCATGACTCACCTCTGTTTCCAGAGCCAGAGGGGTTTCAAAAGAAAATACATTTTAAGGGCACTGACTCACTTTAGTGGTCTGCATCTCTTCCTTTGGGGTGTTCATGTGTAAATAAAAGTATTTTAATATTAATATTTTGTTAATGACGATTTGTTTGGGTAAGTTTGTGGCTTTTTTTTTGTTTTAAAGTTAAAGCAAAAGAACAGAATTTACTTTTCTGAAGTTCTAGACAAGATAAATAATATTTTACTAAACTAAAAGGACATTCGCTTTCCTGTTTGTGTGAGTGTGAATGTCCAGCTTAGGGCTTGACCACTGATATACACTGACCTGGAAAAGGAAGTGTGCAGCCAGCTGTTACACCAGGTTACCAAGACAACAAACACAAAATTCACACACACACACACACACACACACACAGGCCCATGTACAAACACATATGCCAACATCCCAAGGCGAAACGCTTACAGCACATGGCCATATGAGCGCCCATTGCCAGGTTGACCCAACAGGGATACAAACTGCCATCACACCGCCCTCCCCCTAACTCCCCCCCTGCATCGGTGGACGCAGAGCTGTGATGGAAAAGTCATGCTCCGAGTGGTAGTTTCCCCTGCACCAACACAACAACAACACAACAAGTTTAGGCCATGTTATTATTACACTGACTGTAACACAGTCGAATATGTCTGCAGTCAGTGATGAGATATCCTGGGCAAGGAACGAGCCATTCACATGACCAAAATACAGTTCATGGAAAATGCTAAGTGAGCAGCTTCTCCAAATATAAAACACACACACTGACACTTCATTTCTAAACAGCAGTGTACAATTAAATGGATATTATTTCATTATGTCACTCATTTAATTTGGAGTTTGGATTTAGATTTTTTTTCTTGGTGTAATATTATTCTTGATGGGTTTTTTTTTTTAAAGTATCTAATTACTTTTAGAGGGCAGTGATGACTGTGTGAATGCAAAGCTTGTTTGTAAAACAACTTTCACACTCATGCAACTTTCATTGATAAACAGAGGTAAAAAATTCATAACAAGCCACAATACAGAACAGAAAAGTCCATCAGAGGATTAAATGCTTTATTCTGGATCATTCTCCTCCTTTCCTCTCCACTGGAAACAACAACAAAGAGCAGCTACATGCTGTTCTCTAGCCTGAGGGCTGAGCAGCGATCCACAGTGTCCCAATCACACTCGCTCAAACCACTCACCAACATGATGCTTGGCTCAGATGACAAACTAGAAGAAAAACAACAAGCATGTGACGGCAGCGGATCTCCACCAGGGCCAGAGGACTCTCTGACTGTCATGAAGTATATCATCTTTAAAACAAACTACTCATCATTCAACATGAGCAGTTTGGAAGATGATTTGATGCACATTTTTCAGAGAGTTGAACATGTATGCATTGTGATTATGCATGGCCTTGGTACATTGGTTGTGCAACTTTAAAATAAATGTAAAGCAAATATGAACACAGGAATGTTGTATTCCAAGCTTAATAGCACAGAACTTTTAATTATCCGCAAAACAAGCTAAGTAAATATCAAGAAAAAGTCCTTTCCAAGATGTGCAGAACCATAAAGGCAAACTAAATTGTGCTCTTCATTGTCAAGAAATATAATTTAAGATAGCAGGTGCATAAGTTACGGAAAGAAAATATGGGCTCAAGTTAATGTTGGGGTCCTCATGCAGTTTTATAAATTTTTTAGGTTTCAGAATTTGTGGAGCACTTAACAGAGCATGAAATATCTGAGATGTTACAGATTAAGAGCAAACACTTGTTGGAAAATTGCAATGTCCTGTTACTTTTGTTCAAATGTTCAATATTCTATTAAAAAACACTCATAAAACACAGCAACGGAGATATTTTTCAAAGCTTTTTCCACACCTCAGATCTCCATCTTTTGATATACATTATAAGCAGATACATTTTCTTTTTTAAAAAAAATCTCTTTAAATACTTTTTAAATCTAAATTTATATGATTTTGAGACAACAATCAGTGAACAAACATGGCATCATATACTCAAAGCTTTCAGTGGCCAAATAACTGCATGCAACCACGCCCACCATGCAACCAACGACAACAGCTGCAACTTATAGAAACCACAACTTACAGAAACGACCTTAATCGCTCTACGCAGAAATTCTATTAGGGTTGCCATGGCAATAAACTGATCTGTAGATGAGATCATTTAAGTAAACGCTCCCTACAAACATTTACATGCATGCAGAAGTGAGGTTACCTGTAGAGCATGCCCGTCTGGCTCTTTATTGTATCGTGCAGTGACAGCGAGTGGAAGTTGAGAAACTCCTCCAACTTTTTATGCTCCACAACACTGTTGCTCTTATGTGGCATCCACAACATCAGAGGAGCGTAGGATCGAAGCCCCGTCCCCTCAGACCCCTGCCTGGCGAGCCTCCCCTGACCAGGGCCTTGGGCCTGGACCCCACCCTGACCTCCTCCCTGACCTCTGGGCCCCTTCTGCTTCGGGTTGGGAATGTCCGGGCATGTTGCTTTGTACAGGTACATCTTCCCACTTTCTTCTCCTTCACTTTATCCTCTCTTTCAGTCTCTCCCGTCTTCTGTGAGTCTGTCCCACATACATGTACGCTCAGAGTAATCCAGGTGGGCCCCCTTGCCCACGCAGCGCAACACGGAGCAGAGGACTCTGTGTATGAGTGATTAAAGCTCACAGGAAAGTGATGAAAATTCCTCTGGGCTCTCCACATGAAGCATATTCCTCTCATTCAATAAACAAAAGAGGGAATGCGGGAAAGTCCGACTTGAAAGAAAA
Organism: Acanthurus leucopareius; assembly: GCA_029814765.1. Classification (NCBI taxonomy): domain Eukaryota; kingdom Metazoa; phylum Chordata; class Actinopteri; order Acanthuriformes; family Acanthuridae; genus Acanthurus; species Acanthurus leucopareius. Next base: position 7,279,408 of record JAQMCX010000053.1, on the reverse strand, counting down.
TCAAATTGTAAAGAGAAAAACAGTGTTTCAGAGTCCAGTCTGTCTGCAGGCATGTAGTCCTCCATGTGCCACATATGTTCTCTGTGCACACTGTACACACATGCAGATAGAAAGAAAGAGAAACATACACACATATATTTCTCTCTCTCTCTCTCTCTCTCTCTCTCTCTCTCTCTCTCCCTCTCTCTGTCTCACACAACACACACACTCATGCTGTCACTTTGCCCCCTGCTCAGCCAGTCTACGTTATAAGCTCAGTTTGGTTTTGTTCCCTATTAAATGGCATGGGAATCTGGGACATTTTTCCCTCCCTCCCTCTCTATCCTTCTCCTTCTCCTTCTCCCTCTCTCTCTCACTCTGTCTGTTTCTCTTTCTCTCTCCCATCTTTCCACCCTTATTTATCCAACTCCCTCTCATCCTTTTTTCTTACACTCTCCCCATCATTCCTCCTTTGACTCTCAATATTCCCTCTTTCAAAAGCACTTTCACTTCTCTCTGTCTCCCTCTGTTTAGCTTTTATTTAATCAGGTACAAACATCACACTATTTGCATGTTTTATGTCACTTTATTTACCTTTTCATCCCCAACTCCCTTTTAATCTATTTCATCTCTTTTTATCCTTTCAGTTTATTCAACCCTGCCCTCCCTTAGCTCCTCCATTTCTCTTTAAAAGTCTTCTCTGGAGTTTTGCCCCTAACACACATCTAAAATAAACACACACACACTCACTCTCTCACACACACACACTCACACACACACACAGACACACACAGATACAAGCAGCCAACAGCACGATTATGTAAAATTGCACTCAGTGAGGGCCAGTGTTTTTAATAAATGAATGTACCACAAAACTAAACATGGAAGCCTCTTTCTCTGTTTTTTTTCCCAACTCTGTTTGTCTCTCTTACACACACACAAACACAGCATATGTCTCACCTCTGACCCCCTCATGGGAGTGTTCAATGACATCACGTCTGGTCCTCCAGTGGATTGTGGGAATCATGAGAAATGCCATTCTACCATATCAGGAAATTTGAGTTTAGACACAATGTCACTCATTCTACAAACACAAACACGTATGAACACAAACACATAGATGTTGAACTTGGAAGTCTATCCCTTCATTCATCCTTGGTATTCAGAAAATAATTTTGATAATTACTACTTTGCCAAAATGCTCAAATGTAACTGAGTCCAACATCCACATTCAGACACAAACAAATCCCATATGAGGGATGAAAAGACATTGATATATGAGTGTAATCTGCTCAAACATTCACTGACGTGTGCAACCACTTGTGTATCTGTTTTTAATGCTTTCTCTCAAAATAACAAGTTTAACTTTTGTTTGTCAGTATTGAGTTTCTTTCTTCTCTCCAAGAGGTATCGGTTGTCAACTATTTGGCAGTCTTTTCTTCCTCCATCTTTAGGTCTTAACCCCAAACTCTGTATAGACTTTGTTCTGGTGAGTGTCAGTCTGACGAGAGCACTACTGCATGGGTTTTGTTATTTTAATGTTTTTGTTTTGTTTTACATTTTTCATTCGTCCTCCCAGAAGCTAATGTTATCTGCACAAATAAACAGCTTACGACAGCAGAAAGTGTTCAGCCACCTGTAGCAGAAACTGATGATGTTAAAGCTAAAACCAGCAAGTACGTGCACATGCACCCAAACACAGAATTAGAGGGGGATGTTTGGCAGAGGGGCAGCTGTGTCCATTGTCAGGCAGGATGGGTGGAAAAACTGATCCTGCCTGGCAGCAGGAATGTCAGCTGAGCTTATGCAACACCAGAGTGAGTTTTTGCAGTGTATTTATAGACACTAGAAGCATCCACATCCTCACACATGGAGTCTATACATGCACATATTTAATACACAAACAGTAAGAATCTTTCTCCTGTTTGTTAAGTTTTTATTTTCTCTTTTATTTCGACCTGTGGTGTTAAGAAAAGTCTGATTCTGCTTTGAGCTGCTCAGCACGTGGGCAGGTGAGTCACTGACAGAAATACCAAAACAGCAGGAGAGGACAGAGGGAAGAGGAGAGAGCAGGGGTTTCAGAGGGTCCATTAGGGGGGTTTTGGCAGTGAGTACGAGCCTCCTGCCCTGTGAGGCTTATAGTTTCATGCTCTACACACTTTCTCTTGTCTTAGCTGCTATTATTTCACCTATTTTTAATTCTTAACTTTTTTTCCATCAGCCTCTTGTTCCCTGAGACTAATTAGCAATCTTTCCTGTCTCTTTCATTCTGCCCCCCGCCGCCCCCACGCTCACTCCTTTGCCCACTCGTGGGTTAATCCCTATATAATGATTGCATATGTCTGATAATTATCCTTTGAGCACAGCGTGATAGAAACAGAACATGTAGAGCAGCACAGCATAGTGCAACAGAACTCTGTTGAAGTTTTATTTTTTACGGGTGAATTTTTACATGAAGGTTAAAAGACTGACAGTGAGAGGTTACACTGTGGACAAAAACTTCAATCTGTCGTTTAAAAAAAATGAATTTGCATGCTTTACTTCAATAAAGAAGTTCTGTCTGTGTTATCTGACTCTATGGCAGCAATAATTATGCCAGTGATCAGTCCTCCTGCCCTCAGGGACTGTCCTGCTCCTGTTTAACACCAGTGTGTTGGCCTACATTCTTTACTAAATCCCCTAGTTATTATCATTGAAAATCTAAACCAGCTTAATGCTGAAGGGTGAGAGCAGAGAGAGGATTACATTAAATTACTTTATATTAAATATACCGTACAAAATGTATGGACATTTAAGCTTTCCCACAGCTCCCCTTTCAGTCTCATTGTTCTTTTTATGGTATAGAAGTTTCAAAAGATGGATCAAGAAGAGAAACAAGAACTATTCAACTATAGTTTGTGGTTTGGCTAAATCAGAAAGAGTCCTAATAAGTTGTTAATATTGCATTATTTTATCAATTGCGGAATAGTTTCTTTTATCAGTGGCAAGTTATGTAAATCAAACCACTAATCTTGGCAGCACCTCCATGCTTCACCCATCAAACTGTGCAGGCACATGTGTGTTCGTTCTCCATGCATCAGTGTCATGTTGCCACACCTTTGTCTCTGGTGCCAAGCGTGTGTGGAAATATAAAACCTAATAGAGAGGGGCAGTGATACTGTTGGCTGTCATCGTTTCAACCATTCAGGTTTCCTTCCTTGCTTACTTGTTGTAGGGCAGAAGATTCTTTGACTTTTGAGATGAAGAAAGAAGTAATTTTTTTAAAAACTGTGTTGAAAGCAATTTTTCTGTATCTCAATAGAACAATAGCATAAAAGATAGGATTTATCACCGAAAACACAGCTTAAAATACACACAAGGAGATTCCTAGATGGCACAAACATAGCAGGCGATTTCTTTCCATGATACTATACAAAAAATACAAACACCATCTGAGGAAAATTTTTGTATTATTTGCCTGGTTTACATGTCTGCATGATGAAAATTGAGGAAAGGAACAGTTCAAATAACCTCTGTCATGAACACATTGCATTAGGTTAATTTGTAGCAGGAGAAATACATAGAAAGGGCTATTTTTAGCTCAGTTATAAAAGTCCAGGATTTCTGTGGTGTATTCTGCCCCAGTTTTTATGCCGAATCACTGGAGAGCTAAAAAATCGTAGAAATTGTTCTGGTTCAAATGAAAGAGGAAGATATCCAGCCATTGCATGCTGTTTGGCATCCATGTCAGGGGCTCAGAGGGGAGAGCTGGCAGACAGCAGGCGTGTGTGTGTGTGTGTGTGTGTGTGTGTGTGTGTGAGTGTGTGTGTGTGAGTGTGTGTTGGCTGATTGGCGAGAAAGAGATTTTTTTGGAGGGGTTCTTCTCGAGCTCGTCTTTTCTAGGTCAGAGTCAACTGCTCTTTGTTCTTTCAAGTAGAAGACTGACTCCCCACTATAATAATGAAGTCCAAGCGATCAGACACTAATGATCAGCATTGATTCTGCACAGTGAATGAATAATCAATCACGTGTACGTGTGTACAATGTGTGAAGGTCGTGCTAATCTTACAGTGATTCACACGCCGTGGTCCCTTTTTTTATTGGCCGTCCATTGAGCTCATCATTTCGGAAGCACACACTCACATTAAACACTCACTCTCTCCTCACACTCTGCATGCACCTGTCAGTCTGTCTGTCAAAGCCATGAGAGGCTTTCAGCAGATCTTTATGAGCCTGTAAATAAAGAGCATGTGAAGTGTGCAGCCACAAACATGTCACCAAGCAAACTTTAGAAGCCACATCTAAAATGATAGTAAGTTATATTTCTTCTCAATTTTCATGTAAAATGTGTCTCATCTTTCTGTGGTTTAAAGTTTGCTAATGTGTTAATGTCATTTTTTACCCATCAAATACATCTGATAATGATTAAAGAAATGTGCAGGATACAAAGAGGAGGACACTAGATAGAGAAACAACTTTGTGGCACTCATTGACTGAGTAAAAGATACAATCCAAGCCAGTCCAACAGTAACACTACAGTGCTGTTATGTGATTGACAAAACAAGGTGCTGTGTTTATCATTTATCTCATGCATTATTGCCTCACTTCTCAAGTTTTAAGGAAACTTTGCTAATCATTCTTCTGCTAATCTTAATTTAAGCCCTATATTCAGAATTGCAGCACTTTTGACTCATGCTAACCTTGTGTCCTCCACATCTGTTGTAGAAATTTAAGAAAAAGCAGTTTTGATAAAAAAAAACAAAAACAAAACAGCATATACAGGGAAAAACTTCTCAAAGCTTTCCAATTAAACATACATTTAAACTGTGTATATGATTCCAAACTCTTTTTTTAATCCAAACAAAACTGTGCACAGAAACAGAAATTAACTTCAGCTAAATGCATAGAGATGAACTCTCTTTAGATCCAGCCACTTAACCAAACTAGCTTACTAGTCTGTTAGTTGACTGATGAGCTAGCAACTAAATGATTGTTCCTGAATGTCAATTAATGACAAGTATGGTTAAGGTATGCTTAAGCAAACAAACAACTTGTATAAGGTCAGGAGAAGTTTACATCAAGGTTAAACATCTCAGATTTCTAATTTCTTACTTATATGCACTGTATATCGACACTTTAATGTAAAACTTTACTGTAAAACTTTAATGCCCATTATTCATTAGAGGAAAGGTTTGGTTGTGATAGAGTTGCCACAGAGATTGGCAGAGTAAACAATGACAAAAATACACAGTGCAGCATAAGCCAAGCATGTTTCATAAAAGGCTCATGCAACAACTGTTCCTAATGTAACCTGATGAGTTACTATGATTAAAACAAATATTTCATTCAGGACACATAATGATCATAATCACTTTTTTAAAGATACTCCTTAAAAGTCCAGATTATTTTGGACTTTTACATTCTGTTACCTCTGATATAAACAGAGCTGCAAACAGGGGTCACATAGCACATCATGGCTGCCAGAAATCTTACATGAAGCGCAGTTTCATGAGGCACGTGACAAAAATACTTTGCCGCTTCTGTCAGTTCAGCAAGCTGTGCATGCACTCTTTAACCTTCTGCCATTCAATTTCTCTCTGCAGTGAACAAACAAATTCCCTATTATAGAAATCCTTTTAAATTATTAAATCTTCTGCTTGGTTGCTCTAAGAAATTAATGGGTCCATAAAAAATTGGTAGACTTTGACATTTTTTCACCAAATTATGCCCTTGTTTCTCAGTCACCCTCGTCTCTTTTCTCTGCTCCCCTAGATTAGGGAGTGAATAGAGACAAAAAACCAGCAGGGAACCTGGAGAATAAAGACAGAGGAAGGAAAAGCAGGGAGCTGATAAGAGGAGAGGAGAAAGGCTGGACTACAGACCAATGAATGTGGAGCTCTTAGCTTGAATGATTGGAATGGGACACAGACGGATTAGGCATTTAGAGAGCAGAGCGATGAGAGGGAAGACGTGGCATGGGAAGGGAGGGTGTAACTCAATACTGAAAGTATCTTCGTGTGAGAAAAAGGAGAGGAGACAAAGAAGGGGAAGAAGGAAAAACAAGATCACCACCTCTAATATTCTCACTTCCAAAAATGGAAGTTGTCATTCGCGTCACAGGCTGGAAACCGACCCCATTGGTGCTCTCTGTCTCTCAGTCAAAAAGATGAGAATCAAAACACTCCCTCTAGCCTCCATATGTTTTGTCACCATGGTGTTACAAGATGTCAACACTGTCTAATGCAGCAAGACAGATGCTGGCTATTAGCATTGCGGCCAGATCAGGTGACACAACTCTAAGCTGGGAGTCGTTATGAGCAGCGTGACTCCTGTGACACACAATGCTCACAAATGAAATGACAGAACAGGAGGGGAACCACTTGTCATCAGATGGCCCTGATGGTCCTGCCCAAAATACTCAAGTAATCTATCAGCGTACATTCATCATGTGTACTTACAGTAAATTGCACACAAAGACAAGCCAAACTATGGATCTTAGTGTTGAAGATATTCAGAGAGGAAAGAGCCCTTATCAATATATCTGCGTGTTTGTCTATTGGAGTGGGTAAGCACCTCTGAGATAAATTTGTCCACAGAGCTTCATGATTTTGTGTGTCAACAAACAGCTCTGCACAGTACAACAGGCCTTCAGTCTGTTTGCACTTTGACAAGTATGGCTGCATGAGCAGAGTTTAAATGGGAACTCAGTTAATTTTAAACCTGGACCTTAGTTTTGTATTACATTATTTAGTGTCTAAATGACTAGTACTCACAAAACTTGAAGGAACTGGTCCAATAGATCACCTCAGGCAAAATGGCTGTAATGGCTGTAGTGTGACCCTAAGATTGAGCTCTAACTATCATTAGTATGTTATTAAAAGTACTTATTTTTGTGAAAATATTCTGGCTAGTGGTGGGACTCAATTTAAAAAAAAAATCTAATTAATTAGAGGCTTTGTAATGAATTAATCTCAATTAATCACATATAAATGTTGTCAGTGCTAGCTGCAACATGTTTGGCATTGAGGTGGTAGCATTTGCACACAACTTTGCTTTTATCCAGGTTTCCACCCGGTAGTTGTTTTCCACCCAACAAACCCAGCAACGATTTCTCATCTCTTTTTTAAAATTTTTTTATGTTTGATATTTTTTGCCCTTATTTCATAGGACAGCTGAGAGTAGACCGGAAGCAGGGAGAGAGAGAGGGGGTAGTGACACGCAGCAAATGGTCGGAGCAGAATCGAACTCACGACCGCTGCATGGAGGACTAAGCCTCCGCAGATGAGACGCCTGCCCTACTGGGAACTCGCAAAACTAAATTGCAATTAAATGCGTTATTTTTTTTGTTGCATTATTTTTTCTGTAATTAATTAAGCGTAATTAACGAGATAAAGTCCAAGCCCTAATTCTGGCTGTACATGATGGTTTCCAATTGCTCTGCTGACGTTACACCTACTGTTAGCTCCTTGTGTTTTTCATTTCATAAGATATTTAAGTATTTCACTTGGTGAATTAAGGGTTTATTTTAACCAGAGCAGAAGTTGTGATTTTTGGAGTAGTGAAAGATGATTTTAAATAAAAGTTGTTTGAAGATAATAAAATTCATTTTTTTGTAAATGTAGTTTGGTGGATTTAATGAGTGTGATATAGCTATGCAGCTTGTTCGAGTTAAACAAAAAGGTATCTTGCTCTTGAAAGTAAAAGCAAAAAAAGCTTATCTCTGTAGAAGTCCTTTCAGTAAAGTTGCCAGACAATGTAAATGTCAAAAAAAGGAAATATGTAGGATTGAAAGGAGCTAAATTCTAACTACCGCTGACTACGCTCTTTAACGTCGCTCTCTTTGGCCGTAGCTAGTTACTGCAGTTAGCTTGCTAGCTCAGTTAGCTCACTCAGCTGAGCAGTCTGCATGAACCAGGAGCTCCGAGCACCGAGGGAGCTGGAGTTTGCGGCAACTGCGGGCAACAGAAGCGTCCCAGCAAACTCGGTTAGACTGGTTACTAAACACTGTTGATAAATTTAGTACATACTCTGCACATAAATTATTGCCACATGTTAAATTTTGCTGCTTGGTGTACCATGGTGTACTAACGGCGGTGGGAGTTGCCCCATAGGATTCAGCATCAACCTTTGCAGCCATGTTTCCCCACAGCACCAATTCTGAAACATTTTTAGATGCAAGTCATTTACACAACAAAGCATGTGAGACCAAGGTTCAAAACTACCAAACCTCCCGTTTAAATTCTCTCTGACCGGATATTCACACACTTTACAGGACTTAACTGACCTGTAGGACATGCCAGTCTTATGTGCGACTGTGTCTTCTTTGCCCAGTCCAAACATTTTCAGGTACCAGCTGGTCTCAATCTCTCGGATCAGCGCCGCCTTGTTCCTGTGGTGCACCCCCTGCTTCCCATGGGAGGAATTGTGCTTGGCATCATGGGAGTTGCTGCGGTGGGCTCTCGTCCCGCTGAGGGAGGCCACTGATTGTTTGCGGTGCATGTGGGGGGGCTGGTGTCCGGGGCCAGGCCCCCCGACGCCCCCTCCGCTGCTCCTGGCGGCTAGCATGGCCCTTAAGGGTGCCCCCTCCCCGCAAGGTGAAGAGGAGGAGCTTCAGGATTCCCAATGTTCCTTCTTCTCCTCTTTTACTGATCACTCCTGCTTCAGAAAGGGATGCATGTCTGAGGGAAGCTTGTTTTGTCCGACTGTCAGACCCCTGTCTCCTTATTATTTAATCAACATCTAGAGTTCTCATACTCTTTACATTAGCTACCTTACTGTTGTTTTCAAACCTGTTTATTCTGAGCTCTGTCCGTCCGTCTGTCTGTCCGTCTGTCTGTCTGTCTGTCTGTCTGTCTGTCTCTGTCCCTCTGTCCGTGCAGTGTGGTCTCTGCTCTCTTATAGCCTCACCGAGCCTGAAACAGGATCCTGGTTTCCCTGCCTCGTCACCTGCCTTGGCCTAAAAGGAGGGAGCCAAACTTGCCAGGGTGTCGACAATGTGTACACACTCACTCACACAAACACACAAAAACACACACAGACTCACCCTGTATACATGACAGATGGACACAGATAAGAACAAAATCAATATCTAACAAAATTCTCCATAAACCGCAAACTGCATGTTTGATGAGAACAGTCATCAATACAGATCAGTTGGTGAAAGTAATGTGATAACATGAGAACAAAAATACTCAACATGCTCTGCCTTTGAATGTGGATGTAGGCAATAAACACAGTGGAAATTGTTTGAAGTAGAGCTATTAACAATTATTAACACACACCACTCCTACTGGCACACACACATTGTTTCTTTTTATCTTCAGGGTCGGTACCAGTGACAGCTCTATATTTATATTCCTCCTGGAGCATTTCGGAGTCTTGGTGTCTTAACACCATTCCTTGTGGGAAGGAGTCCAGACCGGTGCGGCAAAAATACAGACTTACACCTTTGACAGGAATGTGAAAACACAGACATTTGGCTGCAACACACATTAAAATACGTGAGCACAGATGTTAAAAATTTGTGGTATATCGGACGGTAATAAAATGTTTCAATTAAGACCAAAAGTAGACTAGATTAAATGTACATGTATTAACTAGGACATGTAAATTTATACTTTGTAGAGGCTTTGTGGGAGGTTTTGTGTTTCACTGTGTTTCCATTTTCGTGTGTGTTTTCTGCTGCAAGTTCAAATTTCAAACACACACATCCAAACACACCAGAAAGTCTTTATGGATTTCCTCCTGAAGACTTTCTTGCAGACTTTTGGGAAACTTTCTCTGACCACAGGAGTGTTTAACTTTATTTTCTGCCTGAATGCACAGGAAAGAGGGACACAAAACAGTGAAGCAGCACTGTGCAAACAGGAGGAAAGAATATTAACTGAAGGTGAGTGGAAGGACCAGGGGGAGACGTGTTTAATCATGGCTGTGTGTGTGTGTGTGTGGTGGACAAGGGATGCATGCTTATGAGATGCTAATTCATGTCAGGTGCTGGAGGAGAGCAGAGGGCGGATGTAGCCCCATTATTACCTGATTCAACACAAGTTAAATCAAATGCACAGAGAAGTTTAAAGTCAGGTTGTTTCAAGTGAGCTGGTTTGGTCTCAACAACCGACCCTGCAGGCATTTACTAACCATTTCTATACAAATCTACACCAGTGATACAGAATAAGGGAAAGAGGAATGAAGGTAAAGAAAGAAGAAGAAGAAAAACAAGAGGGAGAATTTAAAACCCAACAAATTTATTTCTTATAAAAGCTGGCACAGCTAAGTACTGGCTCATCTGATCCAAATGAAAGGATGAGACTAAGCGTTTTCAGAGGTGAAACAGGAGCACTGCATTTTAATCTTGGCTTTCGTTTGATCATCTGTTTGAATTTAATGTGATTAAATAAAGTCAAAATCATGAAGGTTTGATTATACTGTGTAATGTTTTCTGAGGCAAAATTTGTGAAAGCCAACTATCAAGCTTTCTGTTTTCAGCCACCAACAGATGCACATAGATGTTGATGCATGTTCTCATGCTGTAGAGTGTGTCAGCCCCAGTATTACAAGTATGATAAGGACAAATTTAAAATATTTATTCAAAAGTGACCCAGTTATTTGTTTGGAGCTTTCGTGCTTGTTTGTACTTTGGCTGTATTAAGCCATGTTTTAACAGTACATAGCTTTTACAAAGAGGAGTAATCAAAGGGATTGGCTAATGTAACTCTATCTAACTAGTTCAGCTGGGGTTACTCGAGTGTAAACTTCCTCAATTTCAATAAAAAGCAGGACAGAGCTGCCAATGTTGGCTGAAACTCTGACAGATCCATGACCTGCTTCCAAACAGTGTGGAAACATAATAAAGTAAATGTGTTGGTCGTTATCACAGCATTTATAAGCTAGTTTGAGCCAGATATGTTAAACCCACGAGCGCTTATCTATTAAATTGCAACCTGTGGTCAAACTGTCGGGTCTGAGGATTCTCCTGATATCTAAGTAGACACCCAGAGACCGGTGTCCTCAAAGGTCAAGTGAAAAGATCAGCGATGGAGTGTCTGCCCTGAATTATTCAGCCAGGTAATGAGACCCTGATAGCTCACTGGACATGTCTGAGGGGCCTGAGGGGAAGACTGGGGTCAGTGCTGACTGTGCAGGGCAAAGAAGTGGAGGACAGACCTTTGTCTGTGTCTGAGGTCAGCAGCTAATTTGTACTGCAAGTTGCTGCAGGTTCATACGGTGTCTTTTAAGGCCAACTAACTGATAGCTACCACTCGGGCTACATTATAACAATATCTTGTAATGTAATAAATATTACCTGACAACATCATTTAAAGCCCGGCTTCATTGAATACTTCCGATTCTGATATTTCAAATTTGTTTAGCTATGACCTCAGATTGATTTTAAGTTTTAGCATCAATTTCACAAGGTTTCACAGTATTTTAATCCATGAACATCAAAAACGCATCTCTGTATTTAATCAACAGAATCCTTTTTCTTTCCAAGAAACTGTAGTAAATCCAACTGTGCGGATATCTTGATGTGGAATTACATATTGCTTGATATTGTAGACATCATAGTGTTATCCATATTGCTCTGAAGTAGTTAATATAAGTCACTTAAGTTATTAGAATATTATCATTAGTTACTGTAATAGTGAAAGTGGCTAGTTTGATAGGATCTTTCATTTCTCAGACATGTGCACTTTCCTGTGTTAGAGGTTCATGTCTCAGTGTACTGGCCTTTTGGGGTAAAACAGCATATGGCTTATTCAACATGATGTACAAACACACACACACACAGACACACGCACACACACACAGCACTTCAACAGGATGATCTCCTGTCCATCAAGGTCGCAGCCTGAAGAGATTCTTCACATTCAGTGAATCTAATCTGACTTCTCTGTAATGTCTTCGTCACTAAGACAGAAATTCTAGAAATCGGACATTCAAGTCCTTTATCCTGAAACCCTGCTGAGACGCCAACTGATACAGAATACGATGCACAAACACACACATACACACACACACACAAACACACACACCCAACTCTGTCTCTTAATTTGTCAGAAACGGTTCAATTATTCTAATTACAAGTCTTTGTCTTTATCAGTGATGTAACACTGCTTAACACAGAGGATCATTTTTACTTATAAAGTGAATTTATGAGACAAGTAGATGCTACATGAGCTTCTGAGAGGTTTAATCAGCCTTTAGGATTGTTCTGAGATAATCAGCCTTGAAGTTTGCAGATTCCATTTAGATTATTAGAGGCTGACAGACAAGTATGACTGCACAGATGTTAATAAGTGTATTTGGTTAAAATACAAAATGCAGACACAGCAACTTTATTTTAAGGTCACTACAAGGCAAAGGCCTGAGTGTCTCAGTGTCAGTGTGTCTGGGGAATTTAAACATGTGTTCGATTCATATCCATGCACTTTTAGGTACTTTCAGATGAATGCACTCGTTCACAAACAATAAAAAAGGTTTAGCTGCAGCATTCTGAACCATTCAAAGACTTTTAGTATGAACTTAGGCAGAGCTGGTAAAAAGATGTTGCAGTAATCAAGTCTGGTTGAAACAAAGGCGTAAGCTAAAGTCTCTACATCAGCCAGGAAGGATCCAAGCAACTTCAGACTTGCAGCTCCTTCCTCCCAGAACCCTTTCACATCAAAACAAAAGCATAAATATGTGCATGGGTGTGCAAACTCTTCACTTTAAATATGAATATGTATATACCTCTGATTGTTCAGTGTTTTCTGTTTTGTAGCAAACACAAATCAAACTTTACTGCTACTTTGATCACATAAACTCAGCTGGCAGCACAGCAGAACTGCACTGTCTCTGAAGATGGTCAGTGCAGTCACATGCTGCAAAAAAGACACTATCAAAACTGAGTTAAGGTCTCAAAAAGATGCACATCATCACCACCTAGTGGGAGAGAAGAGAAGTGAACACATTTTTGTATTGTGGTCTGTGCTTCAATGTGTAGATGGGTGTTGCCTATTGTTCAGAATTAAAGTGGAATCACTAATTTATTTGGATGATGTTTTTAAAGGTTTTCAACATGAAACAGGTAAGCTGATGTTTTTCAGAGTTTGGTATTTATTTTTTCACTCATAAACTTTTTTTTCCCATCAAGTTTTTCTTTCCGAAACTACTTTCTCACAATGTTTTACAAATATAGCCCACATGAACAATATACTTGCATGAAAACTGTGTGCAGCCTGGAGACAAGATTTCATCTTAGGCAAAAACATCCTCTGAACTCATCAAGATTCCTGTAATATTACAAATAGAAGCAACATAAAGACCTAATGTCACACACTTTTTAGAGCAATGAAGACAGCAGGTGTGATGACTTGGTCATTTTTACACTCAATTTGCTTAATATCATTTGCCATTGTATTTATTGAGTACAAAGTCTTTTTTTTTCCACATACAACCAAAACAGATACAAATTTAAGACCAATCACATGAAAACAAACAAGGCTCTGGTGCAAGGTTGAGATATAAAAGGCTCCAGAAGACGACGGTTCAATGAAAGCCTCAGAGTCCAAGTTTGTCTCTCTGCACTTTGCAACCCAACAGAGTGTTTCCGGCCTCCACACACTCTGTCACACAAGCTGCTGAACAAAAACCACAAAACAAGCCATCAACATATGAGACTTAATGTGGACAAACAGTAGATTTTAACCACTTACACTGTTATAATCAACAGATCAGTACTTTTTTTATTATTATAGTCGTTACCATTCTGAGCACGGAGCCATGATGCAGCCTTCTTAGCCAGAAGCTCCCACTCCTCTAGAGCATCCATCTTGAAACCATGAAGCCAGATCAGAGCCAGAATGGTGGCCCACACTTCCTGGCTCACCTAATTCACCAAATCAAAGAAAAAAAGGCACAGGAACAAAAGCAGACAGGAAAACAAAGACAGCACAAAGATAAAGTGAACATTAACCCCCTTACAAAGTAAGTGCAAATAAAAAGACACTTGAGTATTTTCTCATAAATGTTTGACTGAAAAAGCAGGTGTAACTGTATAAAACAGACACTGGTGCAAAGTCAGTGGATGCTAAAAAGCTGGAGTACCTGAGTATTTTTGTCTCAGCTTTCCAAACTTTTTTCATTTTTCAGCAGTCTTATATTTTGTTTAAATCATCATTTCAAATTGTGTTGGTTTGGCTTTTATTTCTTTTTTTAGTTCTTTATGTTTTACTGGTTGTTTTCTGTATTTTTTGTATGGATACATATTCATATATGATGTCATGAAATCTGCTTTGAAATGAGTCTCATAATTCATTTGTGTTTGTATTTTGACAGCAACCCACCGACTCAGGCTTGGTTTTTCCCAACTCCTCGCTGGTCATTCCCAGTGCAGCAGCAAAATCTGAATCTTGCACCCAGCAGCCAGACGCCTTCTGCAGGGAGACCAGCTGCAGCAAAGGGTCTCTGGGTGGCTGCCAGAAATCTGTCGAGCAGGTTTCTTTGGAGAAAAATCAAAGCAAGCACACAGATAAAACAATCTTTGTTTTTGTTTTTCATGTTGGCCTTTTTGACACTGACATGTAGATATACTGTAGTTAGAAACATCTGGGCAAATTGCTACAGTTATTTATATAACTTAGTGTCCCACAGGTTGGTATATCAATCAATATCTTCATTTCACATTGCTGCTGCCCATATGAAAACTGGCTGTCTTCACCTCTATTGAATATTAAACCATTAAATATTCCAGTTTGTTTCCTTGCATGACGTAGCTTTAAAATGAATGAAAAAGAGAAAAAAAAGATAATTTTCTGACCAAATAATTTAGTAAATAAATCATCAAGTTTTTTCGGCCTTAACTTGAATTATTGTGCAGAGAATCAATTTCAACAAGTGTGAGGTTTAAGTTATAGGCACAGTGTAGCTTTGAGCTAAACGCTAACATCAGCAGTCTAACATGCACACAGTGATGATGACAACATGTCAAACTTTAACTGTTTAGTATGTTCACCATCTAGTCTATTAGCACGCTAACATTTGCTAATTAGCCCAAAATGAAAGTTTAAATGAGGTAAACAGGTGTATGTCGTTTAATTTACAGGTATTCAGTCATCAATACAGTTCTCAATACTTGTTACTTCAATAAAATTTTTGTTACTTACCTATTGATTCATTCAGAGGTTCACAGAACGCTGTGACTAACATTAAAAGACAAAAAGAGAAGAAGAACATTACACAAAGGCAACATCACTGAATACAAGGAATTTTACAACAATATCAACCGATTCAGGGAACAGTATGATGAAGTTCATAAGCCACTGCAGCAGAAACGCGGCACAAATACAACAACTCTGCATCCAGTTTGTAAAATAAAAGTTGATCTGTCAGTAGAAACATGGCGGAATGTTAATATAATGTTTCAAATAATGTATAATATCCTGAAACTTAAACTCAGCTTGGAGAGAAGCCCTCTTGCATTTTTCTTGCATCTCACCAGGTCTGCCAAGTCTTTTTGCAGTGATGCCGAATCAGATTTTAAGAATTTTGAAATGAACAAAAGCAAACAGTAAAACTCAGAAGACTTAACAGAAACAAACTGGATTCATGGATTTTTTAAACTTGCAGTTCATTGTAAATTCAGCTGAAACAACAACTATATATCAAAATTAGTCAGCCCATGTTTAAGGTTAAAATGACTCCAGTGTGGTATATATCCAGACTTTCAATTAAAACAATTCACAGGGCTTTCAGGCACAGCCAATATGTCATCTCACTTATTATTATTATTCATTCCATCAGTCTCTCTATGGAAAAAAAAAACGCAGAAAATGATACAAGAGGCTCTTGTACAAATTTATTTTATACAACAAATCCAGCTACATTAAAAATAACTATATTTTCAATGTTTGAGATTAGTTAGAATTTCAAATCAGCTTTTCAACTGGAAAAAGACCCACACTCTGGTTGTTTGTTTTGCAGCTTAGACCATAAACCTGCTGTCCCCTTGAGCAGCCTCTCCGGAAGAGAGAAGAGACCTGTTGAAAGCAGAGCAAACATAGCTTGTTGAAGCTTATGCGTCTTTATGTTTAATTCTTTAGATTAGTTAGAATATAAAATCTGCTTTATAACTTGACAACTAGACAAAATACAAAACTAGTTTTCATTTGATACAATGCAGATCTCATACCTGATTTCCCGACTTTCTTGCGGTGTGGCAAAGACATAGCTATGCATCTGGTTGAAAAATCATTTGCACTACAAACACAAACCTGTTGTAAGTTATACTTCTTATGTTTAATTTTTGAGATCAGTTGGAATTTGAAATCAGGATTACAACTGGACAGATACCCGCTTTGAAGTATTTGAAGCACGTCATCAAATGATTTATTTGTCAGTAAAGAGGATTGGACAGGTTGGCAACCTACAAAAATTGAAAGAGCAGAGCAAACAGTCTGATGGAGGGTTGTTCTCTAGGCCACAGAACACCATGATTGACCAAAACCTTTAATTATTATTATTTTTAAAGTACACAGAAGAGCTATGAGAATGATTAGAATTTTTGGTAAAACTTTCTGTCTTGTGAAAAACACGCAGGTACAAACACATCCACCTTCTTCACTTACTGCACTAGTTAACTGCACATGCTGACTGTGCAAATGAGTACCAAAGCAAACCAGAGCTAAAACAACTCTGACTGCACATACAGTATGTTACATGAAATATGATGTTGTTTACATGTTGTTCTGTTTTGTTTAATTCTATTTACTGCATGTATAAAAACACACAGCAAGCTGCCCCTCTCTCTTGTTCAGCTTTGTGTTTACTATCCATGGTACTGTTGTAGTTCATGACCAACCTCGTGGCTTTAAGATTTTAAAAGGGCAGATCAAAAAAAGGACTTCAAACAGTCAAAACCTTCATACTCATCGCAAATATTACAAACTTGTGATCATGTAAAGCTATGATAAGAAGACATCACACAGTGAATGTAGAGGA